>JAHZTW010000001.1:429624947-429661927 GCA_020283515.1 Alliaria petiolata
TTTACAGCTCCTGCAGTTTGGGCAACTTGAACATCTAGCTTCTTCACATGAGAGGCCAAGCTCTCTATCTTCCCATTCAGGTCCTCATACAGCGCATCAATCTTGCCATTGAAACTCACTGTCAACTTCTGTTGCCCTTCTAAAAGTTGTTCCATCATAGCCTCCATCTTGTTGTCTTGAGCTGGAGGTTTCTGGTAGGAAGAGTTTCCATAGTTCCTTGGGTAACCGCTGTTGTTGTTCTGGAATGGGAGCTTTTGAGTATAACTAGAAGAGTTCTGATTTCCAGTGAAGGAGCTCTTCTGATAGTTCCCATTGAAGCTCATGTTTCCTTGCTGGTTCCCATAACGTTGGCCTTGAAAACCACCTTCGTTGATGTAGTTGACGTCCTCTTCTTCGCATTCTGGCTCTGGTTCGAATGACTCCGCCTCATTGGCAAAATGGACCTGCTTCTTCCCCACCAAGGGATCCAGCTTCCTGTTGACTTCAGCAATTTGGCTTCCTCCAGTTACTCCAGCGTGTTGTCTCCTTTCGAAGTTTGCGTTCTTGGTGCTGTTACTAGAGGCCAAATTCTCTATAAGCACCACTGCGTCTGCAGGAAATCTGGTGTTGAAATTGCCATTGCTTGCCGCGTCTAAGGCCATCTGGTACCTCCAGTCAATCCCGCGGTAGAAGATACCAAGGAGTTGCGGTTCGCTGAACCCGTAGTGTGGGCAGTCCCTCTGGTAGGCCTTGAATCTCACCCTGGAAGCCTTGAATGCTTCAGTAGATCCTTGCGAGAACGTGGTGATCTTCGTCCTAAGCTCTTCTGATCTTGCGTCATCAAAGAAATTGCATAAGAATGCATTCTTTGTATCTTCCCAATTAGTCAAAGATCCTGGGTCCAATTGCTTCAGCCAATATGATGCATCTCCAGCAAGCGAGTAAGGGAAAAGCTTGCAGAAGAGATAGTCATATGTAACTCCATTGGCCTTAATGCTTGAAGACAAGTCTTCGAATCTCTCGATATGATCCATAGGGTGCTCGTTGGGAAGACCATGGAAAGGATTCTGAGCTACGAGATGGAAGTAGGCAGGCTTCAGCTCTAAGTCATTCCTTTGTAATGCAGTAGGACGGATCGCAGCTCTATTTGCATAGAACTGTTCTGGGCGTTTGTACTCGCCTAGTGTTCTTCCACGTCCAGCTTCTGCAGCTTCGACGATGATGGCGCCAGCCTCATCAAGTCTCTGTCCTTGGGCGTTCCTTCTGTTGCCCTGTAGGTCAACAAAGTCGCCACCCTCGTTGCGTATCATGATCACATGATCAGTCATCTCTGTCCGCGAAAGGTGTCGATCGATACAGACGGTGTCGTTCGACACTAAGGGTGTGCGTCGATCGATGCTTGTTGTGTCGTTCGACGCTCGTGCAGACTTGCGGTTCGTACGTTCGAGACGGTTGATTTCCTGGTTCAAAGTGACTAGTTCTTCTTCCTTGTTGCTTCTAGTACTGGGCATGCACCTGAAACAAAAGATAGAAAACTAAATTAGTAACAAAAATAAAAGTAAAACCTTGACAGAATCCTAATACTAGATCCCGTAGGTAGCTATTACTTCCCCGACAACGGCGCTAAAAACCTGATAGGGCTCAGGTTTTACCCAAATAATCAACTACTGTAAGTGCACAGCAACGCAGTTGAAGTATAGGGGGTATCGAATCCTCAGGGAAGTTAAAGCTACACTTATGGTTTCTAGGTTTAGATTATGCTAGGCGATTTATATGAAATTAAAACTAAGCAATTAAACAAGCAATAAATCGGATTAAGATGGATTAAATTTCAGGAGACTAATCGCTAGTTAAGGATAATTATCAGGTTGAATCCAAGAATGCAGAATCTATTTTTATTAGGGATTTATTAAGAACCGTCTAGAACTCGAAACTCTAAGTTAAAACCAATCAACTCTCGTTGCAGAAGTTATCTATACCTAGATTCCTAAATCCCAAATCTCTTTGCGAATTTAAACAATTAAGGCAAGCAATAAGAACAGGTTCGATTTGTTCACAAAATACCTAAACCAAATCTCTTTGCGAATAGATATTTTGCCCACCTATGATTAGTTCAAGTTATTAATAATGCTCTCGCATCTATTAAACAACCTAAGGTTTGATTTCTAAGTGATCAATTCAGAGAATCAAGTTAAGCACAAATCAAGGTGAAGATCCAATTGATTTCCCTAATAATTCTAATGATTCTACAAACTCTTCATCAAACCCTAAATCATCCTAACCTAACTAGCAAACTACTCAGACATAATTATGCTAACACAAATCATGGCTGAAATAAATTGCATAAAAAGAATAGAGAATGATACAAAGGTTCGAAATCTGGTTCAGATGAGTTAGAATTGTCTCCCCAAAAACTCAGGATCAATCTCTCTCTAAGTCTCAAAAACAGAAAATAATGATAAGGTGTTTGGCTAAACAATGCCTGAAAACTATTTATAGAAGGGGATTTTTCGTCCAAGGGCAGACTTGTAATTCTTCAGAACTTGAGTGATTTCCTTTTTCTGATGGAATTGGGGAAACTTGGCCGAGCTTCCTTGGTGTCGATGGTGTCGATCGACACTCAGCACGTAAATCCAGCCTCTTGACTTCATCACTTTGGCTGCTTCTACAAAATGCTCCAAAATGTTCTATATTCTCCCATTTAGCTCCAAGTGTTCTCCATCCTGGAAAGACTCTAAAAAGACTCCAAAACTAACAAAAGACTCTATAAAAACACTTATAGCATGGCCTAAAAACGGGTAAAAACCATGATATATCAGTGATTTGTGGGAAATAATTCGCAAGTGGTTCTCTGTTAAAAGTGGAGCTCGACTGCAGCAGGTCTGGAATGCTCTCGCAACCTGTAAACTACAAGGTACTTCTGTGGATGATTACTTCGGCCGTCTCACCAAAATATGGGATGGCATCGCAGAATGCGCGACTTTGTAGCGATGTGAGTGTAATAAGTGCAAGTGTGATCTGAATAATGCTCAGGATAAAGAGTTGGAAGTTCTCAAAACTCATGATTTCCTCTATGGACTTGATGATGCTGTTCATGGAGCCATTCGTTCTCAGATTTGCGCGATTACTCCATTATCTGATATTGACAGTGTGTACCAAACGGTAGTTCAGAATGAGACAATTTGTTCTGGAGCGATTATTGACACTGTAGTAATGAGCTTTGCATCTCAAATGCCATCAACCAATTCTCATCAATCGTTTGTGCCAACAACTTGCAATGATTCTCATTCAGGCGGATATTCACGGAGCAACACCAGCTTTTGTGGCTCTGTAAATCGTGATCCCTCACGACTGTGCACCGTCTGCGGTCGCAATGGACATGAAGCATCTGCATGTTTTAAGGTTGTGGGATTTCCATATTGGTGGGAAGATAGACGTAAAAATGATTCCCGCAATGGTTCTAATGGATGTGGTCGTGGCTTATCACCAAAAGCGAACATCATTCAGATTGTCGCTGCCAATTATGCAACTATGTCTTCTCCTTTGCCACTCGCTGATGCTGATCGCCAAGGTTTAAGTGGTCTTTCCGATGAACAGTGGCGCACAATTCAACGTGTCTTTTGGTCCAACAACAACAATGATCGCTTGAGTGGTAAGACAAATGAGATTATTTGGATCTTATATACAGGTGCTACTCGCCATATGATATGCCAATTGGATTTGCTCCATGACATACGAAGCATCTCTCCAGTGTCTGTAACTCTACCAGTCGGAGATAATTTTTTTCATCACAAGAGGGGACTGTTTTTCTTACACCAAATCTGTGTTTGAAAAACGTCTACTGTGTTCCTGGCGTTCACATTAACTTGATCTCTTTCGGTCAACTGGTCACCGATAACTTTCTTGTTGGAAAAGTCACTGATAGATTGCTAATTTTACAAGACCGATCTACGAGGATGCTGATTGGAGCGGGTGATTGTTGGGGAGAGGGACTGTACCGTTTTCGAAGCATTGATTGTATGGCTTCTCATCAGACCAGTGTTCACAAGGATTTTACTTTATGGCATAAGCGTTTAGGACATCCGTCTTCACGAGTTCTCAACAAGATTCCGGGTGTTAAGGATTTTTCTAGTACTACTAATGAGGTTTTACAACAGAGTTGTGATATTTGTTTGTGAGCAAAACAAACTCGATATTGTTTTCCAGATTCTTTGAATAATGCAAAAGCAGTTTTTGATTTAATCCACTGCGATTTATGGGGTCCTTATCATAGGCATTTTGCGGATCTCGCTATTTTTTTACTATTATTGATGATTGTTCTCGAGCTGTTTGGTTATACCTGCTTCCAGATAAGACTAATGTTGCTCATTATCTTCAGAACTTCTTATCCATGATTGAAAGACAATTTTCTACAAAGGTGAAAGCTATTCGAAGTGATAATGGATATGAGTTTCTATATGTATGTCACGATTTTTTCAAGAACAAGGGATAATACATGAAATATTGTGTGTGCACACAACGCAACAGAACAGAAGAGTTGAACATAAGCATCGTCACATACTTGAAGTTGCGCATGCACTACGTTTTCAAGGTAATTTTGCTATCGAATTTTGGGAAGAATGTGTGCTTAATGCCGCTTATTTGATCAACCGACTCAAGTGCTTCATGGTACAACTCCGTTTGAAATTCTTTATGGTCATCCTCCTTACAAACACCTGCGTGTTTTTGGGAGTTTAGCTTATGCTCACAATCTTGATCGAAAGGGAGATAAATTTGAATCACAAAGACGTTGCGTATTTCTTGGATATCCTTACTGCAAGAAAGGATGAAGACTTTGAGATTTGGATCGCAAAGTTTTTTTCGTCTCTAGGGATGTTGTTTTCAATGAGACAATATTTCCTTTTCACAAGGACATCTCTGTTTCATCACCTCCTACGACTGTCATCACTACTCCAACTTCTCTCGGTGATACTTTGGATCCTACTGATGTTGTGACAGATTATGATAACGTGATTGAGTCTGCTCCACCTTTACTTGCATCTGACATTATGGTTCAACAATCGAATGCTACGAATGATACTTCAGATGTTGTTGATTCTGATTCAGCTGAAACTATAGGTCGTGGTAAACGTGTAAAAATGCGTTCTTCACGTCTCCATGACTATATTGTTGGTACAGTCTCATCCCCTCTATCTCTGAATCACCACCTCCTCAGTCTTCCTAAGGTACATAACATCCTTTAGCAAATTATCTATCTTGTGATTGTTTCTCTTTTGCATATTGCGGCTATCTTGTTGCTTTAACAAATGCAGTTGAACCTAAGTCTTTTAAGCAGGAAATGACTTACGAAGATACAATCGTATGAAAAAAAAATCTAAAGAATGAAAAATATACATATACGATTCATAAATTACTTGAGTATCAAGTTTATGCCAGTTGAAGCAACAAGATAGCTGCAATATGTCAATTGGACCAGCTGCCCGCGGGCCAGACTCAAATAGAACAAATGCAGGGCGGGCTTGGGCTTAGTAAATGTTGTCCACCAAATAGCAGGCCTTGCGGGTCAGACTCGTGCGGATCTCGGGTTCAGCGGGCGAACCCGTCACAGGGGTGCCGGTCGGCGGACAAAACCGCAATTTCTTCATCGATTGAGCCATCAAGCTTTATTTTTCTTTGATTCTGCCATTGTTAGATCTCGATCTACTCTTATCTCTGATTGATTTCTTCTCAATGAAGAAGATTCCTTGCCGATCGACTCATAACCACCAAGAAGAAGAAGAGAAGGCGATAACTCTTTAACTCACTCAGAAAACACCGAAATTAGAGACTCAACGATTTTCAAAAGATATAATCTTGGAAACTTAACAAAGAGATCTCTTCTTTTGAAGGAAATCACAAAAAATTCATCTGATGAAGAAGTTTAGGAATTTGCAGATCAAGTTTCTCTCTCTTTCAGGTGCTCCCATCACGGGTAAATAGATGAAATTAAACTCACATATGCCTCAAATACGTAAATTACGAGAACGGCATCTCACTCACTAGGTCTTCTCTCTTTCTCTTATCATATTATGAGAATGGCGTCTTATTTTGCATGTTTCAATTGATTGGTTGTCGTTGAACATACTTTATCTTTCAGGTGATTATTCTCGATGAACCAACCAGTGGAATAGATACTTACTCAATGCGTCTTA
This sequence comes from Alliaria petiolata, assembly GCA_020283515.1. Taxonomy (NCBI): domain Eukaryota; kingdom Viridiplantae; phylum Streptophyta; class Magnoliopsida; order Brassicales; family Brassicaceae; genus Alliaria; species Alliaria petiolata. The sequence continues at coordinate 429,631,118 of JAHZTW010000001.1, forward strand.
CATGGCAGTTAATTAAGAAAATTAAAAAGGGCATAATAATATTGCTAACAACGCATTCCATGGATGTAGCTGAAGAACTTGAAGATCGGATATGAATCATGGCTAATGGGTCTCTCAAGTGTTGTGGCAGGTTAATTGTTTATTAAATACTCTGGCTTTTTCTACTCCATTGTCCTTCGTTCTGGTTTTTCTATTCAAAGTTAGGAAGAGGAATGATGCATTTGTATTAAAATTTTATCATATTTTTTTTAATATAATATAGAAAATGTCCATATTTTGTATTTCGCCCTAGGCTCTTATAATTGTCAAGACGGGGCTGGTAATAACACAAATTGAACCAAGCATTCACATCCTGGAATTGTTTAGTTACTATGAAGTAATAACTGATATGATTGAGGTGAATTTTTCAAACACTGGTGATATGATTGAATACAACTTATAACTAATAAAAGGTGTTTCAGTTATATTATCTTTCTAGACATATGAAAATGCTTCACATGAAAATTTATATTTTTTTTTCCTGATCCAAATGAATTATTCATGTATAGCTCCATTTAACACTTAACCAATGATTTTTAGTTTTTTAGTTTTTTGACTAAGAAGCTCTATGTTCGTGAAGAATCACTACGAGGTTAGTTACACTCTTACGCTAGTAAGGGTTGGTTTGTATTCTTTTCATTTTGGGTTAATGTTGTTAATCGATCGAAAATTAGAGTATATCAAGATCAGAATTTTTTTTGATTTTCGGATTGGTTTAGAATTTCAGTTTGATTTTCTTTGATGACCTCTTGTTACTTTTTGGATTGGTTTTTTAAGTTTCAGTTCGGATTAGTTTTTTTCAGTTTAGCTATATTTGGTTATTGCTCTTATATTTCTACCAAGTTGCAGGTAATATCTCAGTTAAACTTTTGCAGGTTTTAAGATTGAATTTGCAGGTTTTAAAATTGATTTTCAAAAACATAGCATGTCTACGGGCCTACAAACCCGCTAAATAAGAACGCGGCGGGCTTGGACTTATATTTCTTGCCCGCAACCCGCGTCGGCCCGCACGGGAAAAAAGCTGAATCCACCATGGATGAACCCATTTAGATGCACGCCGGCCCGTCTGACATAAAAAGCTTTAGGTCAATAAATCAATAACACAGAATCATCTTTTACATTTTTTTCTTGTGATAACCGTTTATTAACTCCGTAGACAATTTTGCGTTTTCCACTAAATGTTTTTCTTGTACAAATGCAGTGGATTAGTTCTGGAAGAAAGGCTTTTAGCCGTTTCACAAGTAGTTCGGAGATAGTTTTGTTCTAGAAGAATGGTTTCGTACTATGATATAAAGTTTGTTCGATTTTCGGTTCGTTTCACGTTAACATCAATGTTTAGTTATCTAAACTAATTACATTACGAGTTCAACGATTCAACAACATTATCACCTCAGTTACATTAACATCTATTTTTATTAGAAAAATTCCTCAAAATACCATGAAAACTAGTTTTTGTTCCAAATTTACCACACACGCTTAACTTATGACATACATACCATTTTTTATAATAAGATGACGTTTTTGTCCTTATTTACACATCAATTGTTTTCCTGCGTCGCGCTTCCGACGAAATAATCGAAGAACATCTCCCTATACGCGTCTGCATCGTTTGTATCGAAAAATTTCTGGCTATGGATGAATCCTTTGCTGAGCAAAGGCTACAAATCTCCATTAAATCTCGAGCAAGTCCCGATTCTATATCCTGAGCACATAGCCGAGAAACTCGCGATTCTCTTCGAATCGAAATGGCCCAAACTGCAAGAGAAGTCGAGAAACCCAGTCCAACCACTCTCCTCCGGTGTTTCTGGAAGGAATTCGCCCTCACGGCTGTGCTAGCCATGCTCCGTCTCAGCGTCATCTACGTCGGCCCGGTCCTCATCAAAAGCTTCGTGGATTTCACTTCCGGCAAAGGTTCCTCGCCTTCGCAGGCTACTACCTCGTTCTCATCCTTCTAATTGCCAAATTCGTTGAAGTCTTATCGACTCACCAGTTCAATTTCAATTCCCAGAAGCTAGGGATGCTCATAAGTTCCACTCTGATAACCACTCTGCTAAATCTCTTTTTTGATTATTCAGTTTAAATCAAAAGCTATGAAGCTGATTCTTGTTTCTGCAGAAATGTGTAAGAGGAGCATTAAAAGGAAAGACTGTCTTGCTAGTAATTCATCAATTAGACTTCCTTCACAACGTTGATTGCATCTTGGTACGGTTCGATGTAACCAAAGATTTGTAAAACTTGCTGAGTTTATGATTTAGGATATTGCTAAATGAGCGGTTCCATTTTACAGGTTATGCGAGACGGAATGATTGTGCAATTAGGAAGATACCCGAATTAGTGAGCTGCATGTTAAGATTTTGGGGCTTTGGTAGCGATGCAAGAGATATCAATGGAGCTAGTTGAAGCTAGCTCGGTATCAGCCGCTGCAGCAAATGTGCCAATGGCGTCACCAAGAACACAGAGAGCTATTTCAATAGAGTCTCCCCGTCAACCTCTAACACCATGATCACCAAAAAATACATAGGACTTTTTCAATGGAGTCTCCAAGAATACTTAGAACCACTTCCATGGAGTCTCCTCGTTTGGGCGAGCTAAACGATGAACACATCAAGTCCTTTCTCGGCTCCAACATCCCAGAAGATTGATCAAGACTGATCAAAGACGAAGAAAGAGAAGTCAGACAAGTGAGCTTTCAAGTTTACAAACTCTACTTAACCGAAGCTTACAGCTGGTGGGGAATAATACTTGTTCTCTTCTTCTCTATTGCTTGAATTTATGAAGACCTTCCGAAGTGAGAGGAAAAGCTTCCTAAACTTAGGAAAGACTTTTAGAAGGGCTTCCTAAACTTGGGAAAGGCTTCTTGAATTTATAAAGTCCTTTCTAAAGCATTTAACAATATTTGTTAAAGACAAAAACCAATTTATGAAGATCTTCCTAACGCATTTAACAATATTATTCAATCTACCTAAGCATGAGAGGGTTTAGTTTTAATTGTGGTTTTAGTTTACTACAAGTCTACAACTATAGATTGGATGATAATTGAAGATCTCTGAAAAGTTTAAGAAGTTTAAGAAGCTTCTTAATAATTTAGAAAGTTTTCTAATATTTTAGCAAATTTTTCTTAACATTTAGGAAATTTTTCTAAACTTTTAGGAAGACCTTACTAAAATTAAATAAAATATTTTTTTAAAGAAATTTGAATGTTTTCTGTTAATCATTTAAAAGACTTTTTACAGAATTTATGAATGTTTTGTAACAGTCAATTAAAACTCTAAAAAGTCTAAGAAGTTTAAGAAGCTTTCTTAATAATTTAGAAAGTTTTCTAATAATTTAGCAAATCTTTCAAAACATTTAGGAAGTTTTTCTAACCGTTTAGGAAGACCTTCCTAAATATTTGAAAAGGCTTCCTGGATCGCCTGTAACATTTTGTTTTAGTTATTTCCAATTTTAAATATCATTTATTTGGTTTAGATTTCTTTGTATGAGNAAACCAGAGCTCATGACCTTTAACATCCTCATCAACGGGCTTTGTAAATCCAGGAGGGTCGGTACTGCGATAGCGATGCTTACAGAGCTCAAGAAATTGGGTTACGCTCCGAATGCAGTTGCATACACCACGATACTGAAGCTTTATTTCAAGACCAGGAGGATCCGAAGAGGGCTTCAGTTGTTTTTAGAGATCCGAAGATACTGTTGAATCTGTATTTTAGAGACGGGAATTTAGATGCGGTGGATGATTTGTTAGGAGAGATAGAGAGGAAAGGAATGAAAGCTGATGAGTATACGCACACGATCATATTCAACGGTTTGTTGAGGACGGGACAGACGAGAAGAGCATTTGTAAGTATGGGAGAGATGGGGATTGGATTGAGGCTTGTGACCTGTAACTGTTTAGTGGAAGGTTTGTGTAAAGCGGGTCATGTAGACCGTGCGATGAGATTGTTTGAGTCGATGGAAGTGAAAGATGAGTATACTTATACTTCTGTTGTGCATAATCTTTGTAAAGAAACGAGGTTTGTTTGTGCTTCGAAGCTGCTCTTGTCGTGCTACAGTAAAGGGATTAAGATTCCGTCATCGGCGAGACGAGCGGTTTTGTCGGGTTTACGGATGTCCGGGTGTTATGGTGAAGCGAGGATGGCTAAAGCCAAAATGAAACTGACTCAGGTTGGGAATTCCTGACGATCTTTATACATAATGACACAAGTTTTGAAGTGAAAAGTGTAATGTACTTATTATGTATCAATGAATGAAATGAAATAAAGTCTGATTCTTTCCATAAAGTCTGATTCTTAGCATTGAAAGAGTAAAATCTTGGCTTTTTTATGTGAAGTAAAAGGGTCTGCAATGTGTAGCTGTTGGAAGCAGGGTTGAAAACAACGTGCCAACTAGAACTCTACTTCCACACACTTGATTCCACTACTTCCTCAAAAGAATAAGCAAGACAAAGATGCAGATTTTACAAAATATCATATGGTCAGCGATGAGATGATTAAAATGCTAACCAATATTCATGTTGACCAAGCAAAGAACATCTTGGATAATCCTAATGAGGGAATCAAAGCTTATGACCAAAAACCGTACTCAGTTCATATGTATTAAGACATGAAACTAGCTAGTAAGAGAAAAAGGAAGCACCCAATCTTCCACAATTTGCATAATTTAATTGTACATTATTTTAATTTTTAAAGATTTAGGACGATGTTCCTAAATGTGTAGGAAACCTTCCTAAATGTTAGATTTTAAGAAAGATTCTTGTCTTAGCTTGGTTCATACCCTTTCCCACTTGTGATTATTGTCTAGAATACACTTAAGTGGCAAAAGATTAAACTTGTATCACAAATAGTTATAGTTTGTGTGGCCAAGCTAAGGAAGCCTTCCAAAAGTTTTAGGATGCTAAACTTTTAGGAAATCTTCCTAAACTTGACATAAAAATATGACGGATTATGCAATCTATCTCCATGGAGAGTTTCTAATGACATCTTTTGTCTTCTCTTAAGACATGATTTTCAAGGATCAAATCAGAGCAGCACAAGAGCAGAAGATGAAAAGTGAATAAATGGGATTATGGCTACTTACTATGAACCGTATAATAATTGTAGACGGTCCACATAATTTTTCTTACTCAATAATTATGATTTTTTTGTCTATTTATACAACTACTCAAATTTAGGAAGCCGTCCTACATATTTAGGAAGACTTTCCCAAATGTATAAAAACTAAAAAAAAACATATGCTAAAAATATTTGCTCAAATAAAATATTGGACTTCTTTGTATACGTTTAAGAAAACCTTCTTGAATGATTTATGAATGTTTTTTAAGTTTAGGAACCATGTGAAATTTTTTAAGAGATTTAAAAAGTTTTCTTAATATTTTAGGAAGCTATTTAAAATGTTTTGGAATGCCTTTTTTCTTAATTGTTTGGTTTCTTTCTTTTTGAGTGTGAAATTGATATCCCCTAAGCCGTAAACTAGAGAGTTCTAAATGTAGCTAAATGATGCTAACTAACGAGAGCTTCTTTCCGATGTATGACGACATTGGAACTGAAATGTTTTGGAAGGCCTTCCTAAGATGTTTTGGAATGCCTTCCTAAATAGTAGTAAAGTCTTACTAAAAAAGAATGAATCATCCATGTTTGCATCTACATGAAGAAGAAAAAAATCGTTGGACAAATTTTTAATGATTTAGGAAAGACTTCTTAAACTATAAGGAAGCATTCCTTAACTTTCAGAAAAGTTTCATGAACCGTCAAAAATAGTTCACTTTTAAGTTTAAACCAATCTATTCGTTGTTTAAGCCAATATAAGCTTCATTAGATACCCTAAACAACTAAATTTCAAGAATGATTAACAAGAAAAAAAGTTGAACAATTGTTTTTTAAAGATTCAGGAAGGCCTTCATAAACTATTAAAATTCATTCCATAAAATTATGAAAGCCTTCCGAATCAAAAATACTAAATATTCTGAAAAGTTTTAGAATTTTAGGAAGCTTTCCTAACGTTTTCAGAAGTTTTTATAAACTTTTAGGAAGACCTTATTGAATATTTTTTTGTTGGTCAATCCCTTCTCTTTTATGAAAGCCTTCCTAAATGTTTATAGGAAGGTATTCCTAAATGTTATGACCATTGAAACTCACACTAACCTACTACAATAAATAGCTGCTTCTATAATAGACACACCATTGGGACTCACACTAACCTATTGTACTCTAAATCTAGGTTTCACAAAATCTAGTTCCTTTAAAATCTTAATAGCATGTTTCCAGATTACAACAATGCTGATATTTCAAGTCATGTTAATATAGCTGATCCAATCATGTTAAAATTGTTCTTATGGTTGTTTGTTTCACCACACTGACTCCTTGAAAGACTTTCATATCAATTGATATCTTAGATATTTCATTTTCTTTGCAACTGACTCAATGACTGTTTTTCCATTTCATATCATCAGTTTCATACAATAACATATTGTATTAAAAAAATTAACCATATTTAGGAAAGCCTTCCTAAAACTCTATGAAAGCTTCCTAAATGTTTTAAAATCACTGAATTAGTGTCTTTTTTTTTAGTAGAATCCAGATTCACCAAATTATCATCCAATCTATAGTTGTAGTAAAACTCGAGCCAAAATAAGATCAGCTTTCATGTTTAGAAAGATTGAATAATAATTTTGTAAGGCCGTCCTAAAACTTTTGGAAAAATTCCTGAAATTTTAGGAATCATTGAATTAGATTTTTTTTTTAATATGTGGAAGTGTGGAACCATAATTTACCAAATTCTCATCCAATATCTAACGATAGCAAACTCACAGGTCACACAACTCATAAGTCACAACCACTAACGGAACCAAAAATGCTCTTGTTTAGAAGACTGAGTAAATTTAAGATAGTCTTCCTAAAACCTATGAAAAGCTTACTAATACATTTGCATAGCTTCCTAAAAATACTAATATATGGATCGTTAACTCCAAATACTTGTAATCTCATAAGGGAAGATAAAAACTGATCGTTCTGGCTCATCTTCAATTTTGTAAAGCAGAGGAGGAAGTGTAATCTTATGAAGGAATGAATCCTTCATATTTTCTACTTGTAAAAACACATTACAAAATTTGTTAAAAATGGTTATTGAAGAAGCCAAATAAGTAAAATGACAAGTTATTCAAAAACACACAACATTTTTAAAACACACAAATTTTGGAAGGCTTTTCCTACTAAAATTTGTATGAATTTTTCCTATATATCTAGAAATGTTATATAAATTTTGGAAATTAGAAAACTTTCTTGATTTTTTAAGAAAGATTTTTACAAATTTAGGAAAGGCTTCCATTTACAAAGACATAAAGAAAAAACTGAGAGCTTAAACAATAGCTCCGACTTGTAAGTGAGGTGGTACGTCATTTTTTCCGGTTGAGAACGTGTGGGAGATGGTAATTGATCATGCTCATATCCAACAAACTGCAAGAACTAACATTTTGAAAGAAATGTCAAAATTGTTTGTGTTCATACACCTTCAAATACAAGTGACAAAAGAGACAGCTTACCTCAGCATTCAGATCTTCATTCGGATTTGGTTGTGACAGAGAGAAAGTGATCTGATCCACAGGCTCTATGTCAATTTGCAAGTACAAAACGTTAGGAAGAGCTTCCTAAGCACGTAAGAAAGCTTCCTAATTTTTACAAAGATTTTTTTTAAAAAAAAACTGAGGTAACCCAACAAGTTTACCTTATCAATTTAATTCGGTGAATCGTGATGACCAGTTAGAATAAAAAATTTGATTCGAGGTGTTTGTATTAGACTGCAAAAACAAATTATGGAAAAAGTTATTTCCAAAAAGAATCTTACTAAACTTTTAAAATAAAAAGAAAAACATCAGTGAGCTTACCTTATCATTCGGATTGCCCTCATCGTTTGTATTGTCTTGCCTTGTTGGAGGATAGTTAGAAGAAAGTGTATGATCCACAGACTCTGTCTACAAGTACAAAACATTAGGAAGAGATTCAAATATGTAAGAAAGCTTCCTAATTTTTAGGAAGATTAAAAAAAACTTAAGTGCTAAAAAGGATAAAAACTCAAAATCTTACCCCATCATTTGGATTTGTTTGTGACTTGTTAGATAAATGGATCTGAGTCTCAGGCTGTGTATCAGCATGCAAAAACGAAACTTTAGTAAGGTCTTCCCAACAATGTAAACAAATTTTCTAAACTTGTTGGGAAGCCCTTCCTAAACTTGTATACAAAACCATATTATTCGTTGTTGGGAAGCCCTTTTAAAAAACTGAGGCTTAAAAAGGATAAAAATTCAGCGAGCTTATGAAATCATTCATATTTCGTTGTGACACGTTAGAGGAATTGATCTGAGTTACATGTTGTGTACATGTAAAAAATGTATAGTGAAATCTGAAAAGTAAGATGATGATACTAAAACTAAAAAAAAAAATATCTATCAACGAGCAGATATTCAAAGAAAAGGTACATAGAATGTTGAAGAAACGATTTTTGGAAAGCCTTCCTAAAATTTCAAGAATCGTTTCTAAAATTTAAAGTATGCTTTCTAAATCATTAGGAATATTTCTCAAACAATCATTACTTGTATACAAAACCGTATTATTCGTTGTGACATGAAACCACAAAGCATTCTTATTAGTTTAAACACAAAATTTCTAGATTGATTTTTTGGTTGGGATCTAATACTGATTTTTTTTTTTTTGGCAGCCTTAAATCTAGTAGAAACCTCAATTTATATGTTAACGACATGCATTTGTCTTCAAGGAAAATTGAACAAACTGCAAAAACCAAACTAGGCCGAGTAAGATATACGCTAACACCATGCCATTGTTCTCATGTTTTCCTATCGAGCTATGTTCTTTCAGCCACTAACAATAAAAATACAGATTTCTGCAAATTATTTATGCATAAGCGAACAACCAATGTTTACTAGGATTCCAAGAGTCTAATCATTGAGATTTTTCAAAACTTTTACCAATAATTTCACTCTTAGCTAAAGAACAATCACAATCAGAATATCTTAATATTTTAACTTTTGCTTCATGTGATGGCTTGCCCGTTCCTACCAGATTACAACAAGAAACAGCGTTTAGTTGTCTCTTTGGGATAAAGAAGAAATCCACCAAGTGTGCCATTGACCTTACAGCTCACAGACCCGATTTCGCTTTCCAAGCTTTTGCATTGCATTGAACCTTAAGCAACGTCATTTCCAACAGCAGCAACAACCGCATTACATACGCTTGCAGACAAGAGACCAACCCAATTCCATTTTTTTTTTTGTTCTCGTGGAAGATTCACAAATCTCACGGCTCTCGGTTTGATCCGATGTTGGTTCAGGATCCGACGATTCAGTGATCCCAAAATCTCAAATCAGAGAGCTACCTACTCATCAGCAGATCCGACGATTCAGTGAGCGCAAAAACCTAGATTTCTCGTCTTGGGTCTAATTCGCTCGACGAAGCAGAGGAGGAACTGAGAACGGCGACGGAAACGCCGATCGAAGTGGCCATGAAACTCATGCCGAACGATTTCATGGTTGGAATATTGTTTGTCGTCGTCGGGAGAGAAGACAAAGATTTGAGAAATTTCAGTTTTCTGAAAGAAGAGGTAGAATGGTCAATCAACTAATGAAAAATGTTAGGGTAGAAATAAATTGTGCGTCCATGTTATTTTTGGCATAAAAACTTGTTTTCATGGTAAATATGAGAATTGCCCTATTTATTTTTATCAAAAAAAAATTTATTACTGAATTTCAATTATTGCAAACACCCTCAGTTTTATTTTCATCCGTAAAAAGACTTAATTAATAATAAATACAATCAAGTAAGAAACACAAAACAGAGTATTCTATAATATCACCTCTAAAGACCATCCTACATAATTTATAAACTCTCAACAATGTAAACCAATTTATGTCGTCGACAAAAAAAAAAAAAAACTTATGTAAAAACACACACTTTAGCAGCAATCACAGAACTTGTTGGTCTCTTTTCTCAAGCATATCTTAACAGAAGTTACTGAATTCAGGTCTTCTCTCTTACACACAACCCCCTAAATGTTGAATGCAGCTTCAAAGGTCCTAGACATGTTTTGCTTCTAAGATCTGGAGAAGGAAGAAAATCAAATCAGAGCTCTATTCATCAGAACATGAAGAACACAATGCACAAGAAACCACAACACTCCAAGCATTCATTGAGACAAAGCAAAAGAACAATTCAACAAGTAAATAAAGGTGGTAGCGATTACCACGACTTAGACGGTGTAAAACATATTCAGACCAGTTGGGTTTAAGCTGTATGATCAAGGTTCTGATCCAAGAAAACCCATTTGATCGACAATGTCGTGTAGATCTTCACTGTCCCAATCCAACGGTGAAGCAACCAAATCTTCAACTTTCACATCCATCTCTGCCTCTAGATTACCATCTTCCATCATCACATTCATAGCCTCTAAATACTGCTCCTCCTTAGTAGGCATCAAATTACTCGACTCATTGTCGATGGCCGAAGCGAGTAATGACTCCATATCCTCCTTCATTCTATCGAACTCCTGATCATGCAACATTCTCTCTTCCATAGCCCCCAAGCTTGGACTAGAAGTAAGCCTACGTTTCCTCCCGCAGTCCAACCCAAACAGACTCTTCTTCTCTTTGCTCATCAATGCAAACTGCTGAACAAAGTTCGGATTGTTCAAGGCCTTAGCGAGGAAAGCCATCATCTGTTGCTGTCTCTTCTCTGTAATGAGCAACCTTTGCTCCATTGCCGCAACTTGACCCTTGGAGCTGTGTTGCTGCTGCCTCAGCCTAACTACCTCAGCTACAAGGAGACTATGATCCCTCTTCAGCCTCTCTACCTCTCCTTCGAATCCGTATTGCCCAACTTCCACACATGACATGCCTGGTCCTTGCTGATTCACATTCTGCAAACCCATGTTTCTCCTTCGTTTTATATTCTTCAGGAGGTGCTTTTGGCCTGCTAAGAATCCTTCGTTCGCAAACTCCCATTTATCCGGATCGATCTTTCTAAATCCCTGCAATACAAGCAGAAATTTCGTCAGGATGTTGAACTTAAGCAGAATCCTTATCCTCATGACTCTCAAGATTCTAGTTTTAACTTTCAAAAACAGAGGTTTCATGGTAAGTTGCGAGCAGAACCGGGTTCACATCAAAAGATAAGTGATGAAAGTAGAGAGATATGTCACTCCAAGGATTTCAATTAGATCAAGTTTCTCTTGCTTATTCCAATATGCCACTATATTCTATAACTTTTTGTCTCATATTCCCTGATTTTGAAGTGTTATAGCCTTCAAAAACAGAGCGATTAAATCAATTTTCCTCGCTCATTTCATTAGCCTACTCAATTCTACAAAATTTATATTCATTTTCGGTGATTTTGCAGTGTGTCAAGCCAAAACGAAAAAAATTCAATCTATAGCTTAACTCAGAGATAGAGGTACCCTAAACATATGATTACAATCTCAGATCAAATTACGATTGCTCAACAATACTTTGGAACGAAATTTTTATAACCCATTTGAAATTAGTCGTTTAAAAGCACAAAGAACTAACCTTTATAGGCTGAAGACTAATCTTTAAAGAAACCCATCTAAATAAATCCAAAATCTGAGATTAGAAACAACAAAAAAGCAACAAGAGGAGAAACTAGAAGATGAAATAGCAAAAGAAGAGGCACTTACATAAGTGTTGAGCTGACGGATAAAGCTTGAGAAATTGCTGTGCTTGAAGTAACGAGGAAGGAGAGTGGTGGAGAATTTGTGAGAATCCCAAACGATAAAGCTGTTACGGCCATTGCTCCAAGAAACCACCGTGTCCGTCGCCGGATCCTCCACCATCTCGTAAGTCTTCGTCAGAAACGGCGGTGGCCCTGTCTCGTTTAGCCCTTCCATTGGTCTCGGAGACGACGACGATCCAACCGACGACGAAGCCGCCGCCGTAGAACCACCGTACGTCACCGTTTCTTCCTCCAATTCCACTTTAAGTTGCTCCATTTCTAATCCATAGGCCAAAGAAAGCGACTTTTCACGAATTTGGCTCTGCAATTTGACTCTGTTTTAAACTATAGCAGAAGTAGAAACTTTGGTTTGAGGAAAGTTTGTGAATTTCTGAAAATGTTTGAGAGAGTTTGTGATCTTGAGAGGTAAGCGTGGAGGAGAGAGAAACGGATATAAGTTGAGAGTGAAAGAAGGTTCTAGACACTAAATTCAAAGCTTCTTCTTGCCATTTGTCTAAGCACGTGGACACAAGGTTCCAGAAACTTCTTTAGCAATCTAGAACCTCATATTGTATGGGCCTTGTTATAACTTTATAACCCTTTTTGTTTTTTTATAAATACACTTTAGCCCATTTCGGACGGACATTTACAAAGGGCTAATGTTTACCAATTTAAGCAAAGTTCAAGCTTTCCTTTCGGTTTGGGGAATTAGACCATTCAAATTTTGCGGGTAAAGGGTGATTACTATTTTTTTGGCTCCTTTGTAGTTTATATAAATGTAGCATATATAAATGTAGTTTATATAAATGTAGCAGTAGGCCTGGAAATTTGGTTCATTACCCGCGGGTCCCGCCCCGTTAGACCTGCCGCGGGGCGGATGCGGGTCAAAAAAAATTTGTTTACAAAAATGCGGGTTTTGCGGGGCGGGTACTTTTAAAATGCGGGGCAGGTGCGGGTGTTCCAAATTTTTTTTGCGGGTTTGCGGGTTACCCGCTAATATATATATATATTTTTAAATGTTATTTATTAAAAAATTTATTGACAAAATTCTTAAAATTTTAAAATATTATGTAATATATGTATAAATTCGTAAATATTTTTTTTTAAATTTTTAAATAAGTTGTATAGTTGTATATTTATATTTTTGATTTTTTTTATTAGGATTTTTTTTTGTTAAAATTATATAAAATATATTTTTTATTTTTATTTAAATATTTGCGGGTTATCCACGGGTAACCCGCGGGTATTCTTAAATTCAAGCGGGGCGGGTGCGGGTCAGAAAAATTTTATTTGTTTTTTTGCGGGGCGGGTCGATGCGGGTAAATTAAAGTTCAAATCTGCTGCGGGGCGGGTCGGGCGGGGCGGATCTGACCCGCAACCCAGGCCTATGTAGCAGTTGGTTAGATTGAATATTTGAGTTTGAATGTAAATTTTTTTAAGAAATAAAAATTTTATATTTTACTAGATGAGAACCCGTGCGATGCACTTGTTTTTTTATTTTTTTTTCTTCAAAAAATTCTATTGTAAACGTATTTGGTATTAGTATAATCACATATGTATAAGTTTTTTTTAATCATTTAATTTAGTTCTTTAGTTAGTTATCTTTTTCCCGTGCTATACACATTTAATGCATGTTTGTTTTGTTTAATGATGTCTAACTATAAGGTATAATATTTTTGGTCAAGCGTGTTTGTGTATCCTTGGATCGGTTAGTTCATTATTAGTAAAACTTGAACTTCTCCTGTTAAAAGTTATTTTTGTTTGGTTTTCTTAAAGTTGGGAAGTTCGTTTTTAATCCAAAAGAAAAAGTTAGGAAGTTTCGTTAAAATTCAGTTGACAACTTATGAAAAAATTAATTTTTCGTTAATATACTTAGAGCATCCGCATTGATAGTCTCTAAGGGAGTCTCTCAACAAATATAAAATAATAAATAATATTATTAAATTAAATAGAACTAATTTTTAATAATAAAATAATAAATGAGTATATCAACTTTTGAGAGACTCTTCTATTATTTTATTATTTTACATATTTTATTATTTATTAAGAACCCCTTTTAGAGACTATGGATGCAGATGGTCTTAGTGAAGATATAATTAGAGTAATTAGTCTTTATTCTAGTGCATGGAAATCCTGGTAATTAAAGAAAAATAAGTTTGTTACCTTCATCAAATTATCAACTTTCTCCATTTTCTTGAGTAGTTGGAAAGCTTTTGTTTCGAGTTTCTTATAATTCTTCTGGCTACTGGTTTCTTTTTCTCTAATCCTCTCGTATCCCTCCGTTTGCTTTGCCATCTATTCATAGGATAAAACATAACAAAACGATCCTTGTTTACTCATTCACTCGTAGTTATGAAATTGTAATTGTTCGTAGGCTGCTTTGATGTTCTGACAACTTGTACACACCTTCTGATCAATACCCAAAATGCCACAACTTAACTACACAAATTAGTTTCAAATAATAAAACACCAATGTCAGTGTGGATGTTGAAATTATAGTAATCAGATTTACCTATACATTGTTCTTTTTTTTTTTTACGTAAAGCAATTTTTCTCTCGTCTTTAGAAATTATTTCCCCTTGTAGACGATGAATTGAAGTGATCTTGGGAATTTTGCTTCTTGAGTTCACTCCATATTGTTCATCACACCACAAAGATGTAAGATGTGAAAAGAAGTCTACACATAAAATAATTAAACACTCTCAAATCTTAACCATAATTCATTAATAATATAGACATATATAACTAAATGAAAGGGATAGTTTGGGGCTCCTAAAGCTAGCCACATCAGCATTTTTAAACCATTCTCTCCTTTTGACACATCAGCATTTATAAAATTCTTCTTTAATTTCTAGAAAACTCTCTTAGACCTAAACTAACAAATTAAAATTAAAACTCAATCTATAAACCAAATATTTATAATAATAAAAACTCCACAAACTCGCCACATCAGCAAACATAATATGGTTTTTAGTGTTAAAAATCTCTTATGAAAATAATCTAATATATATTATTAATCTAATTATAAACGGCTCATTAAAACGTATGTGTAATGTAAGAAAACAAATTAAATTAAATTATATGACAAACGCAAAGGAAGCTTCTACGTCTTCTAAGTTCTAAGAAACTCCACATTTTTTCTTTTTTTTTGTGAATCGATACTAACTGACTAATGATAATAATAATATATTAGTATGTATATATATCTTTTTGTTTGGGGTTGCTAATAAAAGAAAAAAAAACTACACGAACACCATCATAATAAAAATGAACAAAAATTAATTAGAACAATGAGATGCTTGATAAGTTATTTCCTTTTTTAAAATGAAAAAATGTTTTGGATTAAAGAAAGAGAAAACTTATATGTGAAGTTTGGGGGTGCTAATTAAAGAAAAAAAAAACACTACACGAACAAGATCCGATTAAAAGGAAACAAAAAATATTGTGAGCTTCTAAAGCCATCCACATAAGCAAAAAAAACCCTACAAACTCCCCACGTGAGCAAACCTAATATGTTTTTTTTGTTTTGTTAAAAATCTCTTTTGAAAATATTTTAATATATATTATTAATCTAATTATAAAAGGTTCATTAAAACATATGTGTAATGTAAGAAAAGTGTCTAAATTTAATTATATGCCAATTGCAAAGGAAGCTTCTATAAGATCAAGCTTTCTGGAACACAGGAGATGTGTGGAACACACTTGACGCGGGAAGAAAGCTGTGACATGGCATTAGACGAACTGATGAGACGTGAGGATTAAGGAAGGAACCAAGTTACCATAACTTGGTGATTCAGAAGATCTGGAGCATTAAAGACCTTTTGTATAGACTTGGGAATAAAGCGAGTATATATAGGTGCTTTGGTGCAAGGGCTAGGGTTAGCCGTTTGAGTGAGATCGAGTGCTTCTTCTTCAAGCAACTGGAGTGAAGTTTCTTGAGCAAGAGTTTTGTACGGTTCGTGCTGGGTAGCTTAGAAATTGGTCAGTGTCAAGTTGCAGTTGCAACGTTGTATCAAACTGATTAAGCAAGTCTGTGAAGATTGCTTAAGAGATTTCTAATAAAGGTTTCTGGTTTTTGGAATTCATACTCAAGCACTTAATATTTTCATAGATCCTGGTACTATAGTTTTTACATTTGGTATCAGAGCGGGTCACCTTCGTTAGATCTTCTGATCTATTCAACAGGTTGAGATCCTGCGACAACCATGGATACTATGAAAGAGCTTATTGCTGTGCAAAAACCTTTGGTGCTCGATGTAGGCAACTTTGGTCACTGGAAAGCACGGATGAGACACATCATTCGTGGTATTGATGAGGATGCTTGGACAGCAGTCACAGATGGTTGGGAAGCTCCTACGATTATTGTGGAAGAGAAATCAGAGGACAAGGCCATCACAATACGGACCTATACTACACCAAAACCAAAGGAACGGTGGACAGAAACTGATAAAAGTGCGTCTAAGTTCAACTCCAAAGCTATGACAGCCATATTTGCAGCAGTGGATTTGGATCAATTCAAGATTATTCAAGGATGTGAATCTGCTAAGGAAGCATGGGATACACTTGTGAATCACTTTGAGGGAGACACCAGTGTGAAGAGAACTCGCATAGATCATCTGGCATCACAATTTGAGAATCTCAAGATGAGTAAAGATGAATCCATTGCCAGCTTCACAGGGAAGATTAGCACCATAGCCAATGAAGCCGCAGTTTTGGGAAAGAAATACAAAGAGAAAAAGCTGGTAAAAAAGCTCCTTAGATGTCTTCCAGTGAAATACTCTGCGCATAAAGCTGTTCTCAAATACTCCATGAACACTGATAACCTTAAGTTTGATTATCTGTGTGGAATGCTCAAGGCAGAGGAAATGGAGACTGTTCTTGATCAGCCTAGTGCACCGAAAGGAATAGCTTTTACTGCTGATAGTGAAGGAGACAGAGTAAAGCAGATTGAAGACAACATGAGTCTCATGGCTAGAAATTTCAATAAGATGCTAAAGAGGGTTGAAAAAGGTCAGAACAAGACCTTCCGAAAGTTCCAACGCAGTGATGGTGACAGAGGACAACGTTTCGATGGAGAACGTGGAGACAGAGGACAGAGATACGACGGAGATCGTACCAATAAAAAAGGGATCTACAGTGTCACGAGTGTGAAGGTTTTGGACACTTCAGGAATGAGTGTCCATTAGCTAAAAGAAAGGAGCTGAAATGTTTAGAATGCAAAGGGTGTGGTCATACTAAGAATGAATGCCCTAGCTCACAAAAGGGTAAAGAAAAGTCTCTGGTAGTTTTCAGTGACAGTGAGACAGATGAGGATGAGTCTCAAGATGAAGAACTGATGCTTAACTTCGTGGCTTTTACTGTGAAGGATGAAAAACTTAGTAAAATAGAAGGCTCAGATTCTGAGTCCGATACGGATGATGAAGGAGATTTTGATCTAAAACAGGAATACAGCGTTCTGTACAACAAAAACGTGGCACTCAGCAATGAAAATCTCCAACTCATCAAAGACAAAGCTATGATAAAAGCTCAACTCAACATTCTTGAATGCGAGAGAGATAGTCCTGTAGCAGAAGAAGCAAGTATAAACTCAAGTACTGAGACAGAAGTTGAGGAACTCAGAAAGGAGATATCAAACGAAAGAGAGAGGAACAGAATACTGGAAGTAAATATAAAGCACATCATTGCTGCGTGTGCCAAAGAAGAGGAGAAGTCTAAGAATCTACTTAGTGAGTTGAATGAAAATCACAAGAAGATCAGAATGCTGAACACCGGAACTAGAGATCTTGATCAGATTTTGTCTGTGGGACAACCTCCTAAGAAGAACTGGGGTCTAGGATTTAGTGGTGAAACAGGAACTTCCACTACCTTTGTCTTAGGGTCTACCTCTAAAGTGCATCAAGAAAAGTCCAAGGATGTCAAAAAGGAAGATCTTAAGAAAGCTACTCTTCAGAATGGGCAAGCTTCAACCAGTGTGAAAAGGTTGAATAAGAAGACTAAGAGACGATGTTACTACTGCAACATTCGAGGACATCTTAGATCAGAGTGTTCAAAGCTTAAAGCAATGAAGCGAATCAGACAGGCTTGGTGTAGAGGCAAATGTTATCCTGAACCAACCTGCTTCGGTAAAGTCTGGATAGAGAAGCAAAATTCATCAAAAGAAAGGACTCTCGGAATAAATGTAAACATTGAAATCGATGTTGATTCTGGAAGTGAAGAGATGTGTCTCACAAGCAATGTTGCATATATGTCTACTGAGAAGCAAGATGAAGATCCCTGGTATTTTGATAGTGGATGCTCACGACATATGACTGGCAATCAAAGTGTGCTAGATTCATTCACTACAGTCAAAGGTGGAAGAGTTACTTTTGGTGATGGAGGACAGGGAAAAATCAAAGGTGTTGGCAACATGGATTCTGAAGAAAAACCTCAGTTGGTTAACGTATACTATGTGGATGGTTTAAAGGCAAATCTCATTAGCATAAGTCAATTATGTGATGAAGGTCTTAAAGTGATTTTTACTCGTGTGGATTGTCAGGCAATTGATGAGAAGGGTAATGCTGTTCTCTGGGGGATAAGATCAGGAAATAATTGCTATATGTGGAGTAAACCTGAGCTGTGCCTAACGGTAAAAGAGTCTCAGCTTGATCTGTGGCATAAGAGACTAGGACACATGAATGTGCATGGTCTTAGTAAGATCGTCAAAGCTGAGATAGTTCGCGGAATTCCAAAACTGGAAGCCCCTACTGACACAGTGTGTGGAGCCTGCAGCAAGGGTAAGCAGATTAAAGTTCAGCATAAACCACTCAGTGACATCCGAACGAAAAAAATTCTTGAGTTGATCCACATGGACTTAATGGGACCAATCCAAACCGAAAGCATAGCTGGTCGGAAATACATCTTTGTCTTGGTAGATGATTTTTCCAGGTTCACTTGGGTTAGATTTTTAAGAGAGAAGTCTGAAGCTGCAGAGAGCTTTAAGATTCTTGCACTACAACTGAAAACTGAGAAGGGAAGCATTGTTCAAATTAGAAGTGATCATGGAGGAGAGTTTCAGAATGAAACATTTGAACGCTTCTGCAATAGCCAAGGGATCAGACATCAGTACTCAGCTCCAAGAACTCCACAACAGAATGGAGTAGTTGAGAGAAAAAACCGGACGCTTCAAGAGATGGCTCGGGCTATGCTACATGGGAACAGTGTGTCACCAAGGTTCTGGGCTGAAGCTATCAATACTGCTTGCTACATCATAAACAGGGTATATGTCAAGCCAGGAACAAATCTTACACCATATGAAATTTGGAAAGGGAAGACACCGAACCTGAGTTATTTTCACATTTTTGGGTGTGTGTGTTACATTCTAAACGACAAGGATCAACTTGGAAAGTTTGATTCCAGAAGTGATGCGGGAATCTTTCTTGGATACTCAAATCATAGTATGGCATTTCGAGTTTTCAATCACAGAACGAGGATGATACAAGAATCTGTCAATGTTGTGTTTGATGATAAGAACAGCTATCAGCTGGAAGAGCTAGACTCGATTGATGTTGAGCAAAACCATCAATCAGCATCTCGAGAAGAAGGATCTGTTGACAGAGTCAAGTCAGAGGTAACTGGTGTGCAGATTGAGAAGGTAAGTCATTTAGAACCGAAGGCGGTGAAAGTTCCGAAGCATCACTCACTTGAGCATGTCATTGGAGGTGTATTAGACGAAAGACTTACGAGGAAAAAGGAAATTGACTTCAAGGAGATGGTCAAGATAGCCTGTCTTATGTCGGAAATGATAAAATTTGATTGTTTCATCTCTCACATTGAACCAAGAAACATTATAGAAGCTCTCAATGATGAGTTTTGGGTCGCAGCTATGCATGATGAACTTGAGCAGTTTTGGAGATTGGATGTTTGGAAACTTGTTCCTGAACCAAAGGGAATAAATGTGGTAGGAACTAAGTGGATCTACAAGAACAAAATCGATGAAGAAGGGAATGTAGTCCGGAACAAAGCTCGGCTTGTAGCTCAGGGATACTCACAGATTGAAGGAATTGATTTTGATGAGACTTTTGCTCCTGTGGCAAGGTTAGAATCTATTAGACTCTTGTTTGGAATTGCTTGCATACTGAACATCAAGCTCTTTCAAATGGACGTTAAGAGTGCATTCCTCAACGGTCTGTTACAAGAAGAAGTCTACGTGGCTCAGCCTAAAGGTTTTGAAGATCCCAAGTTTCCTGATCATGTGTATAAGCTGAACAGAGCTCTCTACGGTCTGAAACAAGCTCCACGCGCATGGTACGAAAGGTTGGCACAATTTCTTCTAGATACTGGTTTCACCCGTGGCAGTGTTGATAAGACCTTGTTTATTCAGCAAGTGAACAAAGACATTCTTATTGTTCAAATATATGTTGATGACATTATCTTTGGAAGCACCTGTGAGAGGCTTGTGAATCAATTCGTGTCTACTATGACCAAGGAATTTGAGATGAGTATGGTTGGTGAGTTAAACTATTTTCTCGGTCTGCAGGTAAAACAGTCTCAGAATGGAATCTTTGTGTCTCAGTCCACGTATGCCAGAAATCTAGTGAAACGTTTTGACATGCAAACAAGCAAGACTGCTAGAACACCAATGAGCACTACCAATAGGTTATCACGTGATAGTGAGGGGGAGAAAGTTGACGAGAAGCTCTATTGAGCTATGATTGGCAGCCTACTCTACCTTACCGCCAGCAGACCAGACTTAAGTCTAAGTGTTGGTCTGTGTGCAAGATATCAAGCATCTCCTCGAGTATCACATCTAAATGCAGTCAAACGCATTATTAAGTATGTCAAAGGTACACTCGATTTTGGAATAAACTTTTCTAAAGAGACAAATGCAAATCTTGCAGGTTTCTGTGACGCAGACTGGGCAGGATGTCTTGATGATAGGAAAAGCACCTCAGGGGGATGTTTCTTTCTAGGAAACAACATGATATCTTGGCATAGCAAGAAGCAGAGTTGTGTATCACTCTCCACCGCAGAAGCAGAATACATTGCGCTGGGTAGTTGTTGTACCCAATTGCTCTGGATGAGACAAATGCTCGCTGATTATGGTATGTTCTCAAACTCTATGTTGGTTCACTGTGATAACAAAAGTGCTATAGATATTTCTAAGAATCCGGTTCAACATTCTAGAACTAAACATGTTGACATTAGACATCATTTTGTTAGAGAATTGGTAGAGGAAAAACTTGTAGTTATCGAACATGTTTCTTCTGAGAATCAACTTGCAGACATCTTTACGAAACCTCTTGATCTCAATAGCTTTCTGTATCTCAGAAATGCTCTAGGTGTGTCTGAACACTAAGTATACAGGATGTAAAGAGTGTAGGGACCGCAGAGAAAAATGCTAGACTATGAGCAACCAAAATAAAACTTCATTCTTGTAAGTCAACTAGTTTGTGTAGTAACATGTACCATGTGTTAATATCTCTGCATTGTTACTCTGTAAGATGAACACTCAAGTTGGAACTGGACGCTAAAACGTTTTGTGTCTGACCTTGATCACTGTTCGGATAGAGTTGAAAACGTTTGGCAAGACTGATGTGTGAGGTTCTTTATAAATGTCAAAGAAGGCCTAAAGTGACTGATACTCATCTCAGCATCTGAATGTTAATTGTCTTAAGCTGAAGCTGATCAATGTCATGATTAGGCAGGAGTAATAGTCACTGTCGTTGGAATTCCCTGAGTTCACTTCTCAATATTGGTAACATATATGCAAAAGCAGCTCGGCTGAGTGTTAAGCTGCATACATTAACTCATTGGGGGGGAGACCAACTGACGGTGATTACCTCCTTGGTGTATGGGATTATAAAAAAAAAAAAAAAAAAAAAAAAAAAAAAAAAAAAAAAATTCAAAGTAGAGGAAGAAGAAGGTTCTGGTTCCAGTCTTGTCAAAGTTTGAATCAAACATGCGTGGATTATTGGGGTATGGTATGTGTCTAGCTATCTTGTGGTTGATCAAATGGTGTGAAAGCGGCTCAGCTGAGTGTCTGCTGCACTTTTGGATAAGTATGTTGGTTTTCATCAAAATCTTTTCTGCATATGGTCTAGTGAAGTATGTGGTAACTACTCTCTTTGCATCTACAAAAACCACACTAAGAGATGAGGTTTTGTGAAAAGCAAATAAGTCTCAGTGTTGGTTGGTTCTTAAGATGTATAAATATGTTTCGTTTGATTACATGGGGTCATCTCTAATTGTCTTCAATTTGACTGTCTGGTTTTAAAACAAGTGTGTCACACATAAGTGTATGTTCCTTAGGCCGGGTTCTTTTGTTTTGTTAAAAGGTTTGGACTTTGTGCTTAATGGGCCTTTCAAGCCAAATTATTTGTGGGCTAACCGAGGTTTCTGAGTGTGTCTTTAGGGTTTGGTGCTATTTATAAAGAAAAAGATGACGACTCATGTGCCACAAATTGACGGCTCTGTGTCACCAAGAAACCCTAACGCCTCTTTGTTCTCATTCTCTCATAATTCTGTGTTATCATGATTCCGTCTCGCACCAGATCTCAGGCTCGCAAGGCTCTTCTTGAGTCCGTTCGAGTTCATCGCTCTGTCCCGGATGACAACGAAACTTTAGCTGCTGCTCTTCTGCGNTAAAAAAAAAAAAAAAAAAAAAAAAAAAAAAAAAAAAAAAAAAATTCAAAGTAGAGGAAGAAGAAGGGTCTGGTTTCAGTCTTGTCAAAGTTTGAATCAAACATGCGTGGATTATTGGGGTATGGTATGTGTATAGCTATCTAGTGGTTGATCAAATGGTGTGAAAGCGGCTCAGCTGAGTGTCTGCTGCACTTTTGGATAAGTGTGTTGGTTTTCATCAAAAATCTTTTCTGCTTATGGTTTAGTGAAGTATGTGGTAACTACTCTCTTTGCATCTACAAAAACCACACTAAGAGATGAGGTTTTGTGAAGAGCAAATAAGTCTCAGTGTTGGTTGGTTCTTAAGATGTATAAATATGTTTCGTATGATTACATGGGGTCATCTCTAATTGTCTTCAATTTGACTGTTTGGTTGTTAAAACAGTGTGTTACACATAAGTGTCTGTTTCTTAGGCCGGGTTCTTTAGTTTTTGTTAAACGGTTTCGACTTTGTGCTTAATGGGCCTTTCAAGCCAAATTATTTGTGGGCTAACCGTGTTTTCTGAGTGTGTATTTAGGGTTTGGCGCTATTTATAAAGAAAAAGTTGACGATCCATGTGCCACAAATTGACAGCTCTGTGTCACCAAGAAACCCTAACGCCTCTTTGTGCTCACTCTCTCATATTTCTGTGTTATCATGATTCCGTCTCGCACCAGATCTCAGGCTCGCAAGGCTCTTCTTGAGTCTGTTCGAGTTCATCGCTCTGTTCCAGATGACAACGAAACTTTAGCTGCTGCTCTTTTGCGCATTCGAGACCCGAATTCCGCTCATCGTGGTGGGAAGGCTCCGGTAGTGGTTCATGACCTTGAGGAGAAGACCGTTTCAGCGTCCTTACACTCAACACCTCCGACTGCCAGCGACGAGCAGTCAGAGGATACCGGAAGGGTTCCTGTGGATCCAAGAGAGGAAGGCACTAATTCTGAGTTCACGGATTGGGAACTTCGGGTTGCTGATAATCGTGCCCTGTTCAGAGAATGGCTCAAGAAGCATCTCGATATGAGTCGACCTTCACAAATACCTTTCCGAAATTTCTCCTCTGAAGAAGCAGCTGTCAGGTTTGAATTCTTCGATCTGAGACAGTTTCTTGATCAAGTGTACATGCCTCTTACGGATCCAAAGCTAGAAGGTGTTCGACAGGTTCTCACATGGTCTGGGATGATGTATACTGTTCTGGATGTTGAACCTTACTGTCCCAAGGTTGTTAAGGAATTTTATGCAAATCTGGTAGATCTTGAGTCACGACATGGGACAACCTTTGTGTTTGTCAGAGGATTGCTGTTTGAGTTCTCACCTGCAGTGATAAATCGTATGTATGGATTTCCTGAAGATGCTCCAAGTGGTGACTGGGATACTGTTGACCTGCATGAAGCCATTCGTGTTGTGACTGAGCTGAGAAGATCCAATTGGGCAGGACTTCGATCATGTCATCTTTCCAAAAGGGCAGGTGTTCTTTATCGCCTCTGTTGCAAAAACTGGATGCCTACAAGGAACAAGACTACCTTAGTCAAGGACAGGCTTCGGTTTGTGCATGCATTACTTCTAGACAAGCAATTCAATTTCGGAAAGCTAGTCTATGATCAGATCATGAAGCTGGCTGAGCGTCCCACTCCAGTTGACAGAACCCTGCAGTTTCCGAATCTCATCTACCAACTCTTGCAGTTCCAAAGGACTGTACCATCTCATCGTGGAGATGGCGATCTGGCAGGATATCCATTGAAGATCACCATGGACTCTAAAGCTGGACACAGTACTTGGGCTGATGAACCTGAATGGCTGCCTTCTCTTCAAGAGGATCTTGACCAGTTGACTACTGCTATCCGTCACATTCAACGAAAAATCAAAGGTAAGTTGGTTCTTCTAAGAATCTAGGATGTGTTACTACTTGATGTTAATGCTTTTGTTTTTATCTAAATGTGCACTCAAGCAGGGGGAGATTACGGCTTTACCTTGACCACTGCGAGACCTGTCAGACAAGCACTTTCGGATTCAGATGAAGATGCAACTCCAGCAGAACCAGTTTACGATGATTCGTATCATGAGGAGGCATCGAGTGAAAGATCGGCTTATGGTCGCGATGATTAGACTTGAGAGTTTGTTTGTTTTTGTTTCTGTCTTTATGACATAAGACCAGTTCTTATTTGTGGTTCTGTTGAATTTGCTATCTTTGTTTCTTTTTGTGTGTGAACAATTTAATCTCTATGCATCTTTGAATTCAGTCTATGTCCTTTATGACATATCTGTGTGGTTGCATAGTTGTTGCTGGTTAAAGTATGTTCTGCAGGTTGCTTGAGGTGTCACATTCAGGTAAAAAGGGGGAGATTGTAAGATCAAGCTTTCTGGAACACAGGAGATGTGTGGAACACACTTGACGCGGGAAGAAAGCTGTGACGTGGCATTAGACGAATTGATGAAACGTGAGGATTAAGGAAGGAACCAAGTTACCATAACTTGGGATACTGAAGATCTGGAGCATTAAAGACCTTGTGTATAGACTTGGGAAGAAAGCGAGTATATATAGGTGCTTTGGTGTAAGGGCTAGGGTTAGCCGTTTTGAGTGAGATCGAGTGCTTCTTCTTCAAGTAACTTAGGTGAAGTTTCTTGAGCAAGAGTCTTTGTACGGTTCGTGCTGGGTAGCTTAGAAATTGGTCAGTGTCAAGTTGCAGTTGCAACGTTGTATCAAACTGATTAAGCAAGTCTGTAAAGATTGCTTAAGAGATTTCTAATAAAGGTTTCTTTTGTTTGGAACTCATACTCAAGCACTTAATACTTTCATAGATCCTGGTACTATAGGTTTTACATAAATGAGCTATAATAGTTATGTTTGTGTTTGTTGGGCAGAACGGACCGGCATTGGGTTTGTTAGAGAACCGATGGAATCAGAGTTTTGGGATGATGGCATAGCCCTCAAAGTCACAACCATTGATCGTTTGATTCAAAGCTTTTTTTTATTTTTCTTATTCAAAGCTTATGTTTGCTTTTTCACTGAAGACCACATTTCTTCATTGTAAACATGTGATAAGTTCCACAAGACATCAGGTTTTGCAAGTTCTTTACATAAATAAGTCTATTAATAATATATGTATAAAAGTAAATATCACAAATATTCATTTGCTTATCATGGAAAGCTTTTCAAAACGATGTCGGAATTTTTTGAGATATTTTTATATTGATCTTTAATTCTAACATTTTTTTTGTTTACTTTTGTGTGACAAAAACACTCCCTTGGAATGGCAGTTTGCTATTGAGCTTAAGGATGGTCCAATACGAGAACTTGCTTCAGGCAGCCTTCCCACCAAGAAGCTGGAGCCAACACACCGGCCGTGATATTATGATTCGCAACCCAAAACTTGTTTCCGAGCACTCTTGTTTAAGACTAATTAAAAATACTAAATTATTTACAAGAGCACTCTTAAGGTTTTTGAATAATAGAAAGAAGAAAAAACGAGAGGATTGCAATCACAACGTTGTTTCATTTGATGGTTAGAAATAGAAACGTGGGCTAATGTTGCATTGAAGCCCATTTCATTGTCCATGGCCTAAAGAGAGGATGATCTTCATTCTCCAACACACACACTCAAGCCGGAGATGAAAACCGAATCAATCAAGCAAACCGGAACTCGGTTTAGGCTCTGCAAATAATGTGATAAAATCCCTTGAGAAACTGCTACACGATTTCGTAATATCACTTCTCTACATACCAGAAAACAAGAATACTTGCAGCAGAAGAAGAGAAAGTCAGATTCAGACATCATCGTGTCTTCTCTTGGACTGAAGAGCTAAACGAGCGTCTCTCTCTTTCTCAAACTGTCTGTAATCAGCTCTTTCCAAGAAGGAAACTTTGTCGAGATACTTGTCGGAGCTCTTCTTGTACTTATCTAGCTCGTCTTCAACACCTTTGTTTTCCTCCTTGTACTCTCCCCAATCTTTCTTCGTCTTGTCCAAAACGCTCAGCTTCTGTTTCTTTTTTATCTGCTCAAGAACCGCGTCAACCGCGGAAGGTGTTGCCGCCGAGGAAGAGGAGGAGGAGGCTTCCTTTGAATCCGCTTCCACTAACCTCTTTACTTCGATTTCTTGACCAGCAAAGTCTTTGACCTCTGTTATCTGCAATTTACAGATTAAAAATAGTGTACAGTCGAATTAGAATTGAACTTGAGACAAAGATTCTAGTCCTACACAGCCCATCTTTCTAATTACTAAACAGCCGGAAGATCTTAGATTCTAACATTCCCGAGGCAAAACACAAATTCAAACAAAAAAGCAAGCTTTAGTTAGTTACGTATGTAAGAAAACAAATTCATATCATAAGCTTATAAGTAAACAAAAATCAACCTTTAGGTTCAACCCAATATTATTAAAACGATCAGGTCGGAGAATTTATTCCTACACAATCCTTCTTCCTAGTTCCAAACAGCTGAGAGAACTTTGGTTCTAACTACACCGACCGAAACACACAAAATCAAACAAAAGGTAAGCTTTCTGACCTCAATCTTGCCCCGGCTCGATGCAGC
Source organism: Alliaria petiolata (assembly GCA_020283515.1). Taxonomy (NCBI): domain Eukaryota; kingdom Viridiplantae; phylum Streptophyta; class Magnoliopsida; order Brassicales; family Brassicaceae; genus Alliaria; species Alliaria petiolata. Next base: position 429,658,054 of record JAHZTW010000001.1, read on the forward strand.
TGCAGCGGTTGCGGTTGCGTTTCTGACAGCAGCCAAAGCGGCTGCCGCAATTTTCTTAGCCTCCTCCCTACAAGTATTATCCGAAACGGTATCTTCCTCCTTTTGTACAATCTTGTGATCCTTCTTCTTCGCATCCACACCAAGATAACTTTTCCAGTTCTGCGAATCGAGAAAACTCAACAAATTTTAGCACCCAAGACGACGAGATAACAAGAAAAGTAAAACACAGAGAGAGAGAGATATAATCTCACGTTATTAGGTGATTTTTGAGCGGGCAAAGCGGTTGAGCTCTTTGAGACAAAATTGAATCGTTTATTTGGCACTCCTTCGTTCATTCGCTCCCAGATCTCCGCGACTTTCTTAGACACACTGCTCGAACCACTTCTTTTCTCAGGCGATTTATTCTCCGATTGCTCATGAGACCCCATGCCTAGCTTTGAGATTTCGCCTACGTTCGGAAAATAAAAAATAATTCAATTCATGTTCGTTCGTATCTCACAGTGAGATTGAAGATTGTGGACGATAGACAGAAATAGCTTACCTGCAGAACCGCCAACAAAAACCCTAATGAATGCAACTCTCTGAAACAGCGAACGGCGTCGTAAGCTCTCTACAAAGAGACGAGAAGATGAAGATGATGATGAGTGTTGAGGAAACCTTTTTCTTATATTTATCAATTAATCACTATACTTTTATGAAAAACACAAATAGCCCCCAAAACTTTGAGATATGTTATATCGAGAATGATAAGACAAAACCATGAATATATTTCATTCTAATGATCAGTTTTTAGGACTTTTACTGTTAGATTTGGTCGATGAATAAAGATCCAGGCTTGTGAAATATGATTTTGTTGACATAAATTATTTCAGTCATGCTATTAAAACAACTTTTCCCAGTATATAAAGCTTAGCACTAGACATTGTTTAGTTTAGTTATTGAGCATAACCACCGGTTCATAATAATCTCTTATCTTATCAAACTTCATGAATTCAATTATCAGACCTGTCAACAACAAAACCAATCCTTTAGGCCAAAGGCCATAAAACAACAACAGTCATTACAAGGTAAGGTGTACCAAAACTGTTGATCATATTTCAATAAACGTATTTCAGTTCCTTCTAGGTTTTGTCTTCTTGGAATCCTTTCCCTTTCTCTTCCACTTCTTCTCAACATCTCTGTTCTTCTCTTCAATCTCCCTGACTTTACGCTTCCTGTAAAAACACAACCAACACAATCACTAAGCTAACATTCCACGCATGTCTTATAGCCAGCCACAACATCTCTCAATTCTCATTAAAACAATCATCTTATTTGAATACATTACCCCCCACATACTTATACTAATGCCTATCATAAAAATCTTGACAGAAACGTGGCATTCTTGCAATCTATAGATACGAAACAAACAATATACCCAACAGGACATCTACATGGGCTCACCATGCAACTTCTTCAATCAACACGGGTCCAATTCCATTATCAAAGCCAGGTTTAGATGGATTTTTAACTCGGTGTATTACAAACTAAAGGTTTTTCAATCAACTACTCTCAAAAAGACATGCAAATTTCTCATTCTTATGATACAGAATCCAAGCATTCTTTATACACTCTTTCTTAATAGACAATGGGAGCAACTTACCTGTACTGAGAGGCTTTGGGATCTGACACCAACTCATCAGCAAGAGTTGCTTTTCTATTCTTCTTAGTCACTCTCGCATAGAACTCTTCAGCTGGTTCAATTACTGTGCCAATCTGTTTTTTTTTTTACACAAAGAAAACGATAAGAGTTGGTGTAAGACAGAGTACGAGACAAAAGTTCTTGTCTTGATCTAGTTTGCAGCTCAGAAACTTGCCTGGAAATATTTTTCACCTAATTTTGACCGGGACACAATTCTCTTGTAGTGTTTGGAAGGATCCATTACATTTCTCAACTGAAAAAAGAGATTAAATTGGAATGGAGTTAGGACTTTGAAACCAAAATCAGAGAGCAGCAACAACCTAAAAAAAAACGAAGAGCCCATTACCTTAAGCAACTGAAGATCCCTTTTCAACTCGGGAGTCATCGTCGGTGCGGGCATATCAAACCTATCCACAATTGCAAGAGAAATGTGAAATTCTCACCTGATAATTTATATCAAACAAAAAAAGGGTATATAATTAGTAGAGTGGCGAAAAGCAAGGTTACCAGTTTGATCCAGCGGTGTCTTTGAGTTGCTTCCTAACCATCTTGTTAATCTTCTTTGGATCAGTAGGAGGAAGACAAAGTCCATCAACGAGCTCTGACTTAGACGTCCAGAGAGAACTGATTTCAGCTCCTTTGCTTGAACTGGAACCAGTTTTCGAATCTAAAGACAAGCCTGGAAGCTTTGGTTCCCATTTAAGACCGATCAATGGTTTACTCTCCGCCATTAATCTCTGTGACAAGGTGATTTTTAAAAAAAAATATCAGAAAATTTGTAACATGAAAAAAAATCAAAACAAACGCTAATAAGTAAGTATTTTGATAGCACCTACCCAGTCTAAGCAAATGAAGAAGTCTCCTAAGGGATGTAGAGCTTTGTGATCTGAATTTAGCTTCAAGAGTAGACGAACCTAAATCCCAACACTAGAAAAACACAACATCTCTTATGTTACACTAGTACCAACAATTAAGAATCACGACATTTAAAAAAAAAACAAAATTGAAATCCTGCGGCGACAAAACCCAGTGAGATAGCAAGTTTAAGAGCAAAAACCAAAGAAATAGAATATCTAATAGTAAGCGAGAGCTCTAGGGTTTGCCAAATCTACAAATTCACTATTATAACCTTCACGGTTCTAAACCTCACCAACAGCCAAACTATGCATCGACTATATTCACGTGAGGTATTAACAAAATAAAGGCAAAGATCCAGGAAATTTATAAATTAAAGATGTGAAAAATTTCTCAGGAGAAAAAACAAAACATAGGAATCTATCTTTCAATACAAAAAAAAAAATCAGATATAGAGGTAATTTCCATGGCGAAGAAACGAAGAAAGGAGACGACAGTGAGCGTTCAGTTACCTACGGAGAAGCAAAGCAAGTGCGGCAACGGGAGAGACGAAGAGAGAGAGCTAAGAGCAACGGCGGTTATGCTCAACCAAGTCTTAAAACGGATTTGGCACAAAATCCCATTCTTCTTGGCCCAATAGGCCCATTAACGCTCATGTTGACCTAATTGCCTTGTTCAGATATCATTTTTATGTGTGAAGAATCTGGATACTACACAAACAACCTTGTCGGAGATGAGCCAATCAGTGCCAGAGTTCACAATTCAACCGCAATTCAGATAAAATCGTTGATATAGCCACACATTATTTTCAGAAACTGTTTTCAACAACAAATCCGTAGGATTTTTTCATTATCAGATATGAATCATACGATGAACTTTTTTTGACAAAAGAGGTGACATAAAATAAGGTTAGACTCGCATTATTTGCGATGCATGATCTGAAGAAAACACTCAGAAAGCTTTGTTCTGTTACAGTTCTAGCCTACTTTAACGAATGATCTTATCTCTCTTTAAGTTAAAACAAAATGTCCATCTATGAATTTTGATGAGCGCTTGACCAAGTTTTATGCTTCGAAGACAAAACACTGTGGCACATTGAGCAACTTGATATCCAGAAACTAAAAGAACCATTTAACAAGATGAGTGAAACTTAGGTAGCACGGAAGTTAACATCTGAATTTATGATCTGATTCGTGTTTTGGTTAAGAGTCTAAAACAAAGGGTTACTTAAAGATATTAGGGCATCTTTATCGGAGAGACAGCTCTTCTTTTTTTTTTTATTATTAAAAGTTTTTTTTTTTTTTTTTCATATCGGTTATTTAAAAAAAAAAAAAAAAA
>JAHZTW010000001.1:429670340-429721506 GCA_020283515.1 Alliaria petiolata
TCTGGGATTTATTCTAATTATGGAGTCAATGGGTCGATTTGTGTGCCCGTGTCTTTCCTGTGGATTAGCTGATCATTGGGTTTAGTTTACTTTTGAAACAAATCGTTTTTTATTTGCTCACTAATTGTTAGTTTCTCTTTATCTAATATCTCAATCCCTCACTTTCTCTGTAATTTGATTTGAAGTAATTGAGTAAAGTTGTCAAATTTACCAATTTTCTTTCAATTTTGCTGTGGGTTTTGATGGCATTAGAAAGGTCTGATTTTCATGGAGCCATGTTGACTTTGTTATGATCTAAAGAAGAGACATTCTATGTTTAAACCCAGCTATATGCTTTGGATCCTAGAATCGTCTCTAGGACTGTACAGTTTTGTTTTTAGTGAATTTGGTTCTTATGACAGTTGTTGATGATTCTCCTTATTGTCTTTTTTTTTTTGGTTTGGTCAAACTTTTCTCCTTATCGTCTTCTTTGAGTTTTTATTATAAAAGTAAAATCATGGGTAGGTGAAGAAGACGACCAAAAGGCGTGCTTAACGCTCATACCTCTTTTAAGGTTTTCGTCAACGATCCGCGTCTTCCCTTTTGCATTAGGTGGATCAGAGGATTAATTAAACTCTTTTGAAATTTTTACATAAATAATTGGACCCTAATCGCATAATCCCTTCAGGTCTCTCGATCAATATCGAAATGGGTTCGTTCGGGATGCTTTCGAGGAGAGCACTGGGCACGGATATCCCCGTCATGACTCAGGTCAACCTCCTACTCCTCCGTTTGGATTTGATTTTGCTTTTTTTTGGTTGTGTGGAATAGTCGGATGGTGTTTTTTTGCGTGCAGATTCGGAAATTGATGGCCGAATTGACGAACTCCCCCATGTCTCTCGCTCAGGTTTGTCCTCCTCTAGAAATATGTGTGTGTGTGTGTGTGTATATATAGTTGTGCGTGTTTTTGTTCACCAAAGACTTTGGATTTCGTGATTCTTTGCTCTAATTCTATTGCCCTGTTTCATATGATTGCCAGGGAGTGGTGCATTGGCAACCCCCTGAAAAAGCCTTGGCAAAGGTGAAGGAGCTTGTGTGGGATCCTACCATCAGCTCTTATGGACCCGATGAAGGTATTCCCGAGTTAAGAGAGGCTCTTCTCAGAAAGGTATTCGTAGAAAGAAAGATCGATTCTTGTAGCAACAACCTTTCTTCTATTCGGTCAAGTGACCATCTTTGCTGCTGCTCTTTTTTCTTTGTTTTGTTCCTTTGATCTACTTTGCTTGTTTATTTGTGATTCCTCGTGTTTGTTCTGAAGCTGCGTGAAGAAAACAAGCTGACCAAATCAGCAGTGATGGTTACGGCAGGTGCCAATCAGGTAAACCGGTCTGTCTCTGGTACTAACCAATGCTGTGGCAAGGCTCTCTTGGCTTGCTTCTTGTTTTCTTCATGTCTCATATACTCTCTGTTTCAAATGCAGGCGTTTGTGAATCTTGTTCTTACACTATGTGATCCTGGTGATTCGGTCGTCTTGTTTGCGCCATACTACTTCAACGCCTACATGGCCTTTCAGATGACAGGAGTCACCAACATAATTGTTGGTCCTGGCCATCCTGAGACTCTCTATCCCGACGCTGGTACCTCCCTGCCTCTGGATCACATTTTCATGACTTGCTAAAAATAGCTTTCAAAGTTGTTGTGACTTGTGTGAGTCTCTTTTATTCCAGACTGGTTAGAGAGGACACTCTCCGAGTCTAAACCGACCCCAAAAGTTGTAACTGTTGTGAATCCTGGCAACCCAAGCGGCACCTATGTCCCTGAACCGCTGCTTAAGAGGATTTCAGAGATATGCAAAGATGCAGGGTGTTGGCTGATTGTAGATAACACATACGAGTGAGTTTCTCATTTGCCAAGTCCCATGATGTGATGTCCTAATTGAATGTTTGTAAAAAAAAGGGATTTTGAAAAACCATCGCAGGTATTTCATGTATGACGGTTTAAAACATTGTTGCGTTGAGGGAGACCACATTGTTAACGTCTTCTCCTTCTCTAAGACCTATGGGATGATGGGTTGGAGGCTTGGATATGTGAGTGGTCGATCACATATTTTTAATGCCAAAATTGTTGATTTTTTTTTGGAATTTATCTGATGGAACGTTTTGATGGACACGCAGATAGCTTACTCAGAGAGACTAGAGGGGTTTGCAGCAGAGCTTGTGAAAATTCAGGACAACATCCCAATCTGTGCCGCCATAATATCACAGCGCCTGGCTTTATACGCATTAGAGGAAGGTGCTGGTTGGGTTGTTGAGAGGGTAAAGGGTCTGGTGAAGAACAGGGAGGTTGTTAAAGAGGCCCTTGAGCCGCTGGGGAAGGAGAACGTTAAGGGAGGAGAAGGAGGGATTTACCTGTGGGTAAAACTGCCGGGAGAAGACACTGATGCTTTCAAGGTGGTGCGGTGGCTGGCTCACCGTCATGGTGTGGTGGTGATCCCGGGGTGTGCAAGCGGTAGCCCCGGGCATGTCCGGGTTTCCTTTGGAGGGTTGCAGGAGGAGCAATTGAGAGTCGCCGCAGAGAGGCTGAGGAAAGGATTAGAGGAGCTAGTTTACCATGGGATGGTGGAGTGTTATGTTCAAAAAATTGTTACTTTGCGTTTTATTGAAGTTATACTAGCATTTAAAATAAAATAAAACTAAAAAAAAGATTAAGAAAGTGTTTGTTGTTGTTTATTCAATACTAAGCTGATTCTTCTTTACAAAGTCGCATTTGTATCGCCAGCTCTCTTAATACTTTTTTCCAACATTTTCATATGAAAAAACGACACATGGATTTGTCATATTCGTATTTTATTTGATTCAACTTTTAGTAGTGACGTGAAGAATACATTTTTAACTAAAATGATCCCACAATCATGATGTATGGTGTATTATTTATTGATGATGTATGGATATAATACCTCCCTTGCCCAAACCGGGTTATGTTTTCTAATCATAACGATTAGATTATGGTGTAGACTAATTCTTGAAGCTTCATTAATCTATTTAGAAATCAGAAATATTGGTACAAATTGTGATAATAACGTTCGCATGACTGGATTTGTATATACCACCAACAAGAAAATAAAACACAATATATATATACGATTATCATTATTATCCCGTGTTTTATACTAAACTTTTAGTTCAAGTCACTTCTACTTTTTCAAGCTACCATAGGAATCGTAGTTAATTGCCTCACCAAACATATATAATAAAATAAAACAAAACAAAAAAAAAATAATAAAAAAATCAAACCTTAGACATGCTGATATTACTTTAACGACACAACACAACCTCGCTCACATCAAACTCTCACTTGTCACTTCTATGTCCTAAGAAACCGAGCTTTTGGGTTTAGCCTCTCAATGCTTTTTCTCTTTTCTCTCCCTTTCCATGAAAATTTCATGATTTTTCTTTTCTACAATTAATTAATCATTTTAATTTAAGTAAACAATACCGATAGATATTTTATTTCTGGGTGGATTCTTGGCTTGTACTCTGAGTGAATTATATGATTCTCGGCGTCATATTCAGACCAGCTGGGTATAAAAGGCTTTTTGTTCTTTCTTTCTTTATAATCCAAGTGTCGTTTTTTCATCTTACGTATCGAAATCATATTTTCCTAATTTTTTGTTTAAAGAAAATAGATTTTGTACAGTTCAAATTTTTTTATAAAAATAATTGAGTTTAGATTTGGATCAACAACTGTTATGCTCTTCTCTCCTTTAATATCTCCATATTTATGTAACAATCCGTTTCATGGGTTTATTATTCTTTCTCCTCTCTCTTCCTCTCTTCTTCATTTTCTTCATCAAGTAATTTTCAATTTGTGCTTATTCAGCTAAATTTCTAGGTAGAAAAATGGCTGAGTTTTTTTTTTTTTATAGAAATGTTGTTCATCAGATTTTGAAGCTGCATTTTTTTGTTTCATCTGTTAAATTTATTTTATTGTTATTTTCTCTGTTGCAGGAAAATAGAAAATGGATCACTGATGAAGGAGGAAACAAACATATTTTGATCGAAGCATCCTTGACCTATCCTTTTTCCACAAAATATACATTTATCTTAGAAAAGAAACAAAAAGTTTGAGAAATATCATGTGCTTCCTGGTTGATAGTTGGTGGCTATGAAAGAAAGTATTTTCCTGTGAAAATTATAGGTTGGGAAAAAGAGAAAAAAAGTAGTTTCCCGAGAAAATCATTTGTTTACTCGGGAAAAGCTTTCAGTTACAAAGACAAAAGAAAGAAGAAGAAGCGGGTTTGGTTCTTAGTGAGAATTGGAGTTAGAAAATAGAAAAATCAATGGAAGGAAAAGGAAATATGAGTATAAAGTCATTAGAGAGAGTGGTTTCAGAGAAAGCATTGAAATTTGGAAATTCATTTCCATGTCAAATCTGTGTTGTTGGGTTTCTATGTGGAATCTGTCTCACTTCACTCTTCTTAGCTGCTCTCACTTCCCTTGGCACCTTCGAGCTCGCCGCCTTCTCTTTCTCCTCCTCCTCCTCGTCCTCATCTGTTTCTCCTCCTTGCAATTCCACTTCTCAAATCATCAGTAAGTTTCAAGAAATTTTGGTCTTTGAGTTTGGTAACTTGTTGTGTGTGTTCATGTACTGATAGAATTGTTGATGCAGATATTGTTGCAACAAGCGTAGACCAGCGTAAATTGAAATGGAAGAGCAAATCTGAGATAGAAGAAAATGATGATGATGATCAGGTAAAACTTTTGGTCTCTGCTTGGGGCAACTTATCACTAAACAATGAAGACTACTTGAAGATACTAGGGATGAACAAATCTGATGTCCCAAACGCTCCACATTTGGAGAATTGTGAGGAGAGTACACGAGTTAGGGAGCGTTTGGATACACGAATAGCGGCGAATCAGACCTTTCCTCCTTGGGTATTATGTTTCTTCTTCTTCTTTGTCATCATCAAGGAAACTACTATTGAGGAGAGTGATCAAAAAAGCTTGTTTCAGATCAATGGAGGAGATGAAGAGAACTATCCTTTGACGAGGAGAGTGCAGAGAGATATATGGATTCATCAGCACCCTTTGGACTGTGGAAGCCAGAGTCTCAAGTTCCTTGTAGCTGATTGGGAAACGCTTCCTGGTTTCGGAATCGGAGCTCAGATCGCCGGAATGACTGGTCTTCTCGCAATCGCTATAAACGAAAACCGAGTGCTCGTTGCAAATCACTATAACCGAGCAGATCACGACGGTTGCAAAGGTACATGTTCTTGAAATCTTGATGATGTTTGCAAGAACTGATCAATAATAGTATTAAGAAAACAAAATCACACAAGGTTTATCTTGTTTGGTTGCAGGTTCTTCTCGAGGAAGCTGGTCCTGCTATTTTCTACCGGAAACGTCGAAAGAGTGTAGGGAACGCGCGTTTGAGGTGATGAAGAAGAGAGAAGCGTGGGAGAGTGGGATTGTTACAGGGAAACAAAACTACAGCACCAAGGAGATTTGGGCTGGGCATATACCAAAGTTATGGGGTAAGCCTTGGAGTTATATGAAGCCAACGACAGAGATCAACGGAAGTTTAATCTCCGTTCACCGGAAAATGGATCGGAGATGGTGGAGAGCACAGGCGGTGAGATACTTGATGAGATTTCAAACGGAATACACTTGCGGTTTGATGAACGCCGCTCGGCATTCCGCGTTCGGAAAAGAAGCTGCCAAGATCGTTCTCTCCGCAGGAGACTGGAGAGAGAAGAAGAAGAAGAAGAAGAAGATTAGGACAGAGATTGAGGAACACGTGTGGTCGAATCACAAGCCGTGGATTCCGAGGCCGATGCTGAGCGTGCACGTGCGGATGGGAGACAAGGCCTGCGAGATGAGAGTGGCGGCTTTAGAAGAGTACATGCGTTTAGCTGATCGGATCAGAGACCGGTTTCCTGAGCTTAACAGGATCTGGCTCTCTACGGAGATGAAGGAAGTTGTGGACAGAAGTAAAGTAGATTATGGTTACTGGAGATTCTATTACACTGAAGTGGCGAGACAAGTTGGTAATAAATCGATGGCTGATTATGAAGCTAGCCTCGGGAGAGAGACGAGCACGAACTATCCTCTCGTTAACTTCTTGATGGCGTCAGAAGCTGATTTCTTCGTCGGAGCATTGGGCTCCACTTGGTGCTTCCTCATCGACGGTATGAGGAACACCGGTGGTAAAGTCATGTCCGGTTATCTCAGTGTCAATAAAGACCGGTTCTGGTAACTTTACGGGTTCCGCTATGTACATAACTACCAACCAGTTCTAAGACTCCTCTCCTTGTTTCTTCATCTGTTGTACAAAGAGCTTTCAGTAATAAAGGAAAGGTTTATTAATACGGTTTGTTGATGTAGAGCAACCGCGAACAAACTAAACCAATTCTAAGTTGGTTTCCAATCTGGTTAAGTGAAACTTTGAAGATTAACTGAACAGAGCAAAATGGCTGTTCCACCTTATATAGCAAACGTGTTCCCTTAAGAATTTCACAGATAAGATGACATACTACAAAATCAAATACCAATAACACAACCAACCTTTTCTCATCTAAGTGACAATCCTGTTCTTCAGGATAGCGATTGTCCTTCCGGTTCTTGATTGGAACGGGAACCCGAGCTACCGGGTTTTGGAGCACCGTGTTTCCTGTTCTTCCTGATTCTAGCTTTCTTTGCTTTCAACCTGCGTTTCTTCTCAGCTGAGTCGACCCATGTGTAATCCGACGGTATGAGGAAAGGGTCAACTTCATTGTCCTTGTACCGGTTACTGTCGCTGTCCATTGATTGGCCACCACCACCACGAGCACCTTTCATCCACGACACCCATGATGCTGATGATGAATTCTCTGATGACTTTGCGTCATGAAAAACCGGGCTGGACGGAGGCGTTGAGAATTCCTCAGATGGTTGGAGCTCTTCAAATTTAGTAAAAGTGACAAGAACACGGACGGTTGGAATAATGGGGATCGCAAGCTGCACAATGAGCAGACAAGACCAGATAAGCAAAACATAAGGATTAGCTGAGAGAGAAATGCATAACGTGGCAAAAGAATTTTACCTTTACAGGGAACGTTCCTGTGGGAAGTTTTGTGGTAAGGAGCTCTCTGAGTCTCCTCACGGCTTTGACCTTATTGGCTAATATGTCGAGAAGCGGAAGAAGCTCCTCTGTCTTGAGAGGGAAATCAGGTGTTAACCACAATACAGGTCTTAGCCCTTTCTTGTATTCGCTCTCATTCTTTTTCTTCTTGCCACCGGCTTTGTCCTTTGCCTTCTTGCCATCTCCAACATCCTCCTTGGTATTCTCAGATAGTGATGCCAATCTTTGGCTTTTCCCTTTCTCTTTCTGGTTTCCCTCTTCTGGTGCCAACTTTGAGCCTTTCTTGAGCTTTGTTGTTGTATCTTCAGTACCACCATCATGTCCATGTTTTGAGCCTTTCTTATTCCAGCCTAACCAGCCTTTCTTCTCCTTGAGAGAAGCACCATTGGCTTCTCCTCCTGAACCATTTTCCTGGTGATCCACAACGTCTTTCTCTTCATCTTCAACAGCATCGGAGTTCCCCATCCGCAGGGCAGTATCCAATTGCTTTCTTTCTTCAGAGGTTATTACATCTTCAAAGCCATCATTCCCGGCACCATTTGCCATCTTCTCTTCATCGACAGCAAACAGTTCTTCATCAGTCATTGCGCCTGGAACTCTTCTTGATTTCACGCTCACCATCACATGCATCATGTCGTACACTTTCGCTTTCCAACCCCCGACCATTTCGGTCCTCTCTTGCCGTCTCCAATTCAATTGAGGAACTAAATCAGCCTGAGTGACATCAATGCCAGGCCTATACATGTTAGTCTGAGACATCTGTGCCACTTCATGAGCAACTTCCGTTTCCGTCGTTTGTGTTCCCGCCCCCTCCAAAGCGTTTGTCACTTCTTTTTCCTTGTGAGAAAGAACAATCAAGGAACCAGGAGACAGTGACATTTTCCCATCTTCGGAAGTGTAACCTTCTCCAAGAAAAAGAAACGTCTGATCTGATCGTTGGATGCGGAACCCATCGAAACCGGCTAGGGTCATATCAGCACGGAGGTTCGAACCGCGCTTCCATATCCTGTAGGTATCTGAGGGAGCTATACGGCCAATAAAAGGAATCACGGAGCTCTCAAAATTAAAGGTTATCTCCATGTAGAAATCACGGATACGAGATGCCGAAGCAGTTATCCGGGGAAGCCTCCGGCACCATTTAGCCCAGGCAAGGGGCTGGTAGTTCCGTGCAATTATCATAGCGATGGCCTCCTCTTTAGTGCAAACCGCTTCTTGTAGTGCACTCCAACCATTCTCGTTCTGAAGGCTCCAATCTGCTCCAGCAGACATAAGAATCTCCGCAGAGACTGGATCTCGCAGACGGACAGCAAGATGGAGAGGGGTTTCGCGCCCAGGAACGTCCCGGCGATCAATGACCGCCGTGACAGCATCAGCGCGGGCCTCAGCTTGCAAAGACTCAGACTCGTTAGTAACCTCACCAGCCTTGGCTAAGTGGGGAAGGTCCATAACGATTCGCCTAAGAGCCGCATGATCATGAAGCACAACAGCCAGATGGGCAGGACTATTGGTATACTTTGAGTAATCTTCCATAGCCTCACTTCTTTTGTTTGAACTCTCGTCTTGTCTTCCTCTTTATGTTTTGCTTCCCTCCATATCCCAGAAATCACTCGGGGAGTTTGGTAAACACTATTCTCTTTCAACTAAATGTACAAGCCTAAGAAGATTGACCCTTTTAACAGAGGAGAAGAATCTCAGGATCACAAACAAAACCCTAGAAGCGACAAGTTCCGTATCTTCTTCAACCACAAATTCCTTCAATGAGCTCCACGCAAAGCTCGAACATGAATTAAACAACCTACAGATTGCGAAGAAAAGCACGCATCAATTTAGTTGGAAGTTAAAAAAAAAAAAAAAAAACCAAGTTTTCAAAATAGCGAAAAGACGACTGAAAACAAATCTCAAAACGCAACACAAAAAAAAAGCAATGCCATAAAAGCAATTCCAGTATTGGATCTTTATCAGAGCTCTGTGATTATCAGAGATTCAGGAGAAGCCTTCTTGGTCATTTACACATGATTCTATTTTCTCTTTTTTTAAATTGTATTCATTTTTAACAAAACATGAAAAGGAAAGGTCACCTGAGGAAGCTCGAGGAATCCGAAACCGGAGCCGCCTAATTCTCTCCCAAGTCCGATCCAAAACACGGAGGAGAGAAAGGGAGGAGGAAGAGAAGCCAACGGTTGACAATGATTGGCCAACGACAGGTTCGATCTAGCGGCTAGGAACTTACTTATTAGCCATTAAATAAGCTTACTCAGATCTCTCTCTCTCTCTGCAATTGCCAAAACAAATTGGTTGCGAGACCATTTGGTTCTGTGGAGGGAGGACTACTGATTACCCTTGGATTTGAGTTTATTTACGACCTTACCATCTGATTTCCCCTTTTAAATTTATCAGCTTTTACGTCGTCCCTCTCTCTCTCTCTCTCTCTACATTTCCAGGGTGGCTGGTTCAGCTTTCAATTTTTCCATTCGACATTTTTATTGTTTAAAGCTAAAAAGCCCATCACTCTTTTAAAAATCTGAAATTTTATCAGATTCAATGCCCTCAACTACCTCCAGAAATTACAATCTCTGCCACTGTCCCAAATCTCCGAGTCCGAACGAAAGAGGTGTGTACGGTTTTGGACCCGCAATGTTATCAACTCCAGAATTAGGACAAAGATACTGAGGTTCCTTTGTCTTGTGTCTGAAATCATAGTTGTGGGGTTACAACAACTCTTAGCCCCAAATTGGAGCCATGTGATATAAAACAAGCAAACCTTACCTGAGATTCAATCCTAACGCTATACTTTCTTGGATTCCTCTCAAAACAGAACCAACCAAAACATAAAAAAAGGAACAAGGGCATTGGTTTTCACAATTCTCAACAACTGGAGATGATGAAGTAACACAGCTACAAAATAGAGATAAACCCAGAGATAGAAACATCAGCACAGTGAATGCAAATACAAGCCATGAGCTAGACGATTATTAAATAAATATAAATGAAACGAACGTAGAAAACAATCCAAACTAAAGTATGGTTTCCAGCAGAGGATATCGGCTCCAAATATTCTTCCCAGTGACTTTGTATTTCTGTTCTGCATGATTAACCGATTTGGTGAAGTAACAAACATTTTCACAACCTTCAACTTCTAAGTTTTTTCCTTCTGCTTACCATCCCACTGATTTTAGTTTCTGTGACAATATGAGTTTCTATTCAATGAACACTGGCTCAGACCATCATCATGAGTTTATAAAGAGGAGACTGAATCCGAGGAAGCTTTACCTTTATGAACTCAGAAGGGAGCTTCCAGCGACTCATCCCAAACCTCAGCACTTCCATTGGATGCATCTTCAACATCTTCTTCCATTGAAAGCCTTACGTACTCTCTATGTGCAAAACGGTCCCACTCCGTTAATGTAGGGTTCTCGCGCTCCTATTTCCGTTTGTCATTTAAAATTTTTTATAAGAGTTCCGCACCAAGAAGCAGCAATGTCAAATATCAGACCACAAGTACCTGACGAATGAGGAATGGATCCCGTGTTTCAAATGCCATGAATTTATTAAGATTAAAAAGGATGTTGAAGACGTTTCCAGAGAGCTTGGAACCCTTCAGATCATGCAGCATTATATGGCTTTCATTCTGTGGAAGGAAACAAGAAACAGTCAAACACAAAACAAAATCACAAGATTTAGAAACAAAAACGGGGAACTTTTTTTTTATAGAATAGCTTAAGCAGATAATAACCACAATAACATGAGACATATTTGTTCAACCTCTGGTCCGATCATATCAATTATCTGACACAAGATATCATCAAAAAGAACAGCCTCTTGCGCCATGCACTCCATTCGATGCAACTGCTCCTCATAAAAGAATTGCATCTCATTTCTTGTCAGAATCCCATTCGCATCCAAGTCTATGAGCTTGAACCTGGAACAGTATATAATTACGTCAGAATTAAACACTCAAAATATTATCTGTCTGGCACCTTCGGATCCTTATGTCACAGCTTACCAATATTCTAGGCTAGGTTCTGCCGATTTATCTTCTTCCGCAAGTATGAAATAGACAAAATCCTCATACCCCATTTTCCCTTCAACTTTGCTTGTGAACTTCCTAGCAACCTGAGTAAAAAACAATGGAACAAGGACAGAAGTCATGAAAGGAAAGCATATATGAGTAACATCTTCAAGCAGCAGGCATTAATAATCATTCTAAAAGATCAACATTTTATAGAAAACCTGTGAGAATATTCTGTCGACAATCCGGTAAGTAAGTGCATGGTTTCCATATCTCATAAGATTTTCTTTGTCAATCAGGAAATCGTGATCCGTATCCAGCTCCCAGAACTTGCAGTATATGACATAGAAATGCTCATATGAGAAGTACCTAGTTGCCAAAGCACATAGAAAAGTGTTAATGTCAAATAAAGTGAAACAAAACCATATATAAAACAATAGTACGAACTCTTTTTGTCAGTACCTCAACACTTTGTTGATATCTTCTTCTCCGTCAGCGTGTACCATTGCATCAATTAAGTTTCCCCGTCTAAGCTCCCTAAATGTAAGTCGACCATTTCCGGATCTATTTATGTAGTAAAATATTCTGTACGTGACAGTTTCAGCTGGCCCATCAAAATACAAAGTGTGTATCAGAGAAAACTGCATCTTTAAAAATTAAATTTTTGTTCCCACCGTCTTCAACAGTAGCAGCAAATAGCAATGTGTACTCACATAGCAGACAATAATAGTGACTAGTGAGCACCTAATTTCATTACTAACTGACCCATGATTCACAAATCAATTCCACAAAAACTTTAATAAGATGAATTAAAGTTGGCAAATGGATCCAAAACTGTTTCTTATATAAAGAGCATGATTTTGTGAAAAACCTAACCATATCTTTCTTGGAATTCAGGTGTGGTTTGCAGAAACTCTAGCCCGGGGTGTGTCGCCAACAGTTCTTTAAGTAGCGGTTTGAAATCATCCTGCCAGAAAAGGAAAAAAAATGTTGACAATTGAAAATGCAAACTTAAAAGCAAGGAGATTGGGAAATTTTATCTAGCTATACTGAATATATCAATCAAAAGAAAACCACCTTAAGGATGAAATTCTGATTTTGCTGCTTCAGTATCTTAAATATTTGGGTCGTTGTATCCATTATCAACATGTTCCCGTTTACCCAATAATCAATAAATGCTTCTCTGCATAATCAAACACTAAATGCTGTTATACTGGGTTGTGCAATACCATGATCACCGAACTCATGACAGAGTGACTATAAAAAGAGCAGGAAGCTTGAAGTACACTGCAAATTATGCGCACATCAAATTCCACCATACAAAAAGCATAGAGGCACACACCTAGTAACAAAACCTGTATTATTGACATCGATCTTCCGGAAAAGTGAAGTGGAGAAGAAAGATGGGAGCTTGCAGATTTCTCGGGTAACTAATTTGAATTCTGATTATGAAAAAGTATTAGAGTTAATAAGGCAGCCCGTGTAAGTGTTGCTTTAAATATTATTATGACTACTTACCTTGTATCTGCAGTCCATCCATGTGACCGTAGAAAAAGTGGTTGATTCTAAACATACATTGCTCTTTCATCTCGCTTGGTGGTGGGCGACCATTTTGAAAATAAAACTGCAATCATTTCAACGTTTAATATCAGTGTTTTTACTCCATTGGTACATACATATAAATGGGAAAAGATGAACTTATTAAAATTTGCAGTAGCAGTTCAAAACCTGAGGCATTGGCTCTTTAGCAGGCTCGTTGGTTACTTTTAGCGAAGAACCTAAGTTAGAAGGGCCAGCTCTCTGTTTCGTCATACGCGGTGAACCACAACTTCTTGGTGAAAGCGGAGGAGCACTTCCCGCAGGAAACATGGATGGTATAGAATTGCTGGTGGCAGAATTTGAACCAGATGCACTTCCAGTTACATTCAAAGGAGCTCCAGCCAATGCATCATGAAGCAATGATGCAATCTAAGAAACCGATTAGGGAACGAGCAAAACAAAGTTTAGACTTCTCATTTCAGTGAATGGCTGCTCACAATAATGCATATTCTAGGTGGAAGCATATGGCTGAAGCGTTCATCATTAATGAAGCGTATGGGTATATTTCTAGGCAATCATGGAACAGTAGCCATAGTGTAATTTAGCTAGTAAAATCACAGCAACCTAAGCAATCACCATGACCATTCCTCCGAACTTACTGCTACAATTATAGCAACCAAAGGGAATAAGACTGCATCACTATCAAAGATTCGTACTTTCACCAATCTTCAACAAACCCATCTAACAGCAGTAAAAAGCCAGAATGAAGCAGAAGAGAGTTCAGATGCCAGAAGTGGAGACCTCCGAAATCGAAATACCTGTCGATGAGCTTCGGGAAGAGAAAGCCACTGGTCGAAGAGCTGCTGCGTGAATCCGGGCTTTGAGTTCAGCACAAACGAAGTCATCTCTTGAAGCTGCAACAAATCCGCATCAAGGCTAGCCATGTCTCCGGAAACAATGGCATCCACCATACTCATTTTTGCAGGTGATCCAATCGATCAAACACCAACGAAATAACAAAGAAAACGAGAAGGAGATCGAATCAGAAATTAACCAAATCGAGCTGCTAAAAAGTGTGAAGAAAAAAATCCAGATCTTCAAGAAGACGTAGAATCAGGTTCTAGTCTCTTTCTCCGATTCCCGAATGAGGAGCGTAAAAGTGATCGGGTAACGAAAATGTTAAGGAATTGCGACAGAAAATGTAGAAACTTTTTTTCTTGTTCGCCGTGTGAAAAGAGAGCGATCCAAAATATAAATTAAAATTTTTTTAAATAACATTTCGTTGACAAAAGTATTACACTGTACTATTAGTAGAGTTGTTCAAGATGGGTTCGATTCAATTTGCTTTAGCTCATTTAATTATTTTTTGTTGGATATCTCAAACTACAAATCTACAATAGAGATCAATAATCCGGATGTGCAAAATCTCCTACGATTTACTGATTTAGGATAAAAGAGCGTAAATGTGATTGGGTCACGAGAACGTAAAGTCTTTTTATTTCTTATTCGCCGTGTGAGCCATCACTGTTTCTGCGTATGATTTTCTCAAAATGCTATTTTTTTTTTTTTATGATGCAATCACTAAATCATCTATGTATTGTTGCAGTGTGTAAAAATGAGAAAAAAAACTGCTCTCCTCGTAAGAAACACAACGTAGAAGCAAGCATCCGTGGATACCGGATAGGTTTGTATAACTTGGGTCAATTTTCTTTTTTGGGACTCAAAAAGCATTCCATTTTATCATTTGACTACAAACCGCAGTATTCAACACATCAGAATGATTTCAAGTAGCATCATTATTCCCAACCAAAACCTGATGCTATTAGAAAATATCAACACTTTCTTTGATGCCTCTTGTAAGAAACAACCAATTGATTAAAGGGACATTAACAATTCTGAACAGAAGATGGGTAAAATATCATAGCTACAAAGTACAATATAAACTCAAAGATCGAACAAAAGCACAGAAAATGCAAAATACGGATGAACAAGTGCAGTTGTAACATGCAATCAGCATCGCCGATTATAAAAAATGGAACTCGTTTATAAACAGCTAACTGAAACGAAAACCCTGTTTCAAACCTGGATGCTAATTGTAAAACCCTGAGAAGATATCTCCCCAAGATGACCTAAGAACGAATGTTGAAGCAGCCAAGATACTCCTCTTTCCCTCTCGTGATTCCATAAAGCTCCCAAGATTTTTTTCTCAATGATTTTTGGTATTTCTGTTCATTGATAATGGAACACCCTGCATGATTAACCAATATGACCATGAAATAACAGCAATTGCACAAATCGGGAATAATTTGTTAACTTTCAAGTTTTTTTCTTATCCATCCCACTGATTTTAGTTTCTGTTGCTTCTACGACAATATGATTTTCCGTTAAACGAACATTGGCTCGGATCATCATAACGGGTTTTATAAAGAAGAGATTGAATCCAGGGAAGCTTACCTAGATGAACTCAGAAGGGAGCCTCCAATGACTCATCCCAAACCTCAGCACTTCCATTGGATGCATCCTCAACATCTTCTTCCATTGAAAGCCTAATGTATTCTCTATGTGCAAAACGGTCCCAGTCTGTCAATGTAGGGTTTTCGCGTTCCTGTTTCCATTTGA
Organism: Alliaria petiolata; assembly: GCA_020283515.1. Classification (NCBI taxonomy): domain Eukaryota; kingdom Viridiplantae; phylum Streptophyta; class Magnoliopsida; order Brassicales; family Brassicaceae; genus Alliaria; species Alliaria petiolata. The sequence goes on from JAHZTW010000001.1 coordinate 429,685,606, forward strand.
CATTTAGAAGATTTATAAGAGGCCCGCACCAAGAAGCAGCAATGTTAAACGTCAGACGAGAAATACCTGACGAATGAGGAATGGATCCCGTGTTTCAAATGCCATAAATTTATTAAGATTAAAAAGGATGTTGAAGACGTTTCCAGAGAGCTTGGAGCCCTTCAGGTCATGCAGGGTTATATAGCTTTCATTCTGTGGCAAACAACAAGAAACAATGAAACACAAACTGTAAGAGTCAGTAAAGAAGACTGGAAACATCAACTACTTCTTCGAAAGTCCTATCAATTCCTTTAATATAAAAGAGCTTCAGCATATAATAATATCCACAGTAACAAGAGACAGGTTTTTGAACCTCTGGTCCGATCATATCAATTATCTGACATAAGATTTCCTCAAAAAGAACAGCCTCTTGCGCCATACACTCCATTCGATGTAACTGCTCCTCATAAAAGAATTGCATTTCATTTCGCGTAAGAATCCCATTTGCATCCAAGTCAATGCACTTAAACCTAGTCCAATATATACTTGTGTCAAATCAAACACTCAGAATGCCATCTGTCTGTCACCTTTGAATTTTTACATCACAGCTTACCAATATTCTAGGCTGGGCTCTGACGATTTATCTTCTTCTGCAAGTATGAAATAGACAAAATCCTCATACCCCATTTTCCCTTCAACTTTGCTAGTAAATTTCCTAGCAACCTGAGTAGAAATTAATGCATCCATGATGACAGTCACCTTAAGAGAAGTAATGACTTGGAACAAGAAGCATTCAAAAATCATGCTTAGAGATCAAGATTTTTTAGACGAAACCTGGGAGAATATTCTGTCGACAATCCGGTAAGTAAGAGCATGGTTGCCATATTTCATAAGGTTTTCTTTGTCAATCAGGAAATCGTGATCTGTATCCAGCTCCCAGAACTTGCAGTATATGACATAGAAATGCTCATATGAGAAGTACCTAGTTTCCAAAGTTAATATAAAAGTGTTGATTCCAAAAGAAGTGACCAAAAACTATAATTTGCAGATCAGCGCAACTTAAAGCTAAATTCAATATTTACGACAGTAGAACAAACTCGTTTTCTCAGTACCTCAACACTTTGTTGATATCTTCTTCTTCATCAGCATGAAGCATAGCATCTATTAAGTTTCCTCGTTTAAGCTCCCTAAATGTAAGTCGACTGTTTCCAGATCTATTTATGTAGTAAAATATTCTGTAGGTAACAGTTTCAGCTGGCCCAACAAAATACAAACTGTATCAGAAAGCTGTATTCTTGAAATAGGAAACTGACTAAAATTTAACTGGAGTTAAGACCTAACCATATCTTTCTTGGAATTCAGGTGTGCCTTGCAAAAACTCTAGCCCAGGATGTGTCGCCAAAAGTTCTTTAAGTAGTGGCTTGAAATCATCCTGCCAGAGCAAAAGAAAGCTGAGAACGAAAATGCAAACAGAAGAGAAAGGAGGCTGGAGAAAGAAATTAACTATTATTACTGAATAAGCCAATGAAAAGAAAATTACCTTCACAAGGAAATCCTGATTTTGCTGCTTTAGTATCTTAAATATTTGGGTAGTTGTATCCATTATCAACATGTTCCCGTTTACCCAATAATCAATAAATGCTTCTCTGCATAACGAAAAATGAATCAAACTCTACAAGTCTGCTATAATGGTTTAACTTTTAAGATATTGTCATCGGCAACAAAATGAGAAGCAAGCTTGAAGCACGCTGCAAACTATGCACATATCAGAGTCCACCATACAAAGAGCATAGAGGTACACACCTAGTAACAAAACCTGTATTATTGACATCGATCTTCCTGAAAAGTGAAGTGGAGAAGAAAGATGGGAGCTTGCAGATTTCTCTGGTGACTAATTTGAATTCTGAGTATTGAAAACAGAATAAGGTTAATAAGGCATACCGTATAAGTTTCAATTTAAGTATTAGAAAACTCATGATTCCTTTACCTTGTATCTGCAGTCCATCCACGTGGCCGTAGAAAAAGTGGTTGACTCTAAACATGCATTGCTCTTTTATGTCGCTTGGAGGTGGGCGACCATTTTGAAAATAAAACTACACCCATTTCAATGTCAATCAAAAATGAATTACTCCGTTATAACATCAAATGCACTTATTGAAATTTTGCAGTGGCAGTTCAAAACCTGAGGTATGGACTCTTTAACAGGCTCGTTGAGTACTTTTAGAGGAGAGCCTAAATTAGAAGGGCCAGCCCTCTGTTTCATAGTACGCGGTGAGCCACAGCTCCTTGGCGAAAGTGGAGGAGCACTTCCCGCTGGAAACATGGATGGTAAAGAATTGCTGGTGCCAGGACCTGAACCAGATGCACTTCCAGGGACATTCAAAGGAGCTCCCGCCATTGCATCATGAAGCAGTGATGTAACCTAGAAAACAGATCAGAGAAAGAATAGAAAACAGTTTGCACTTTAGATTTCAGTAAATGACTGGTACATATTTATACAGTTTAGGAGAAGCATAAGGCATGAAGAAAACAAAAGCAAACAGTCTCTTTCAGGAAAAAAAAAATATAAAAGATCTTCTCTACCTAGAAATCCCAAAGAAAAAACAGCAGCCACAGATTAATTTAGCTAGCAAATCCCAGGAACCTAAGCATCGTCCTAGTGCTCACACAACAACGCAAGACCATAGCTCCGAACAAGAGATACCGTCTGCAACCTACTGCTACAGTTCCTAATAGACTCCATAACCAATAGGCAACAGAGCCGATGAAGCATAAGTGAGTTCAGGAGGAAACCCGAATCGAATTACCTGTCGATGAGCTTCGGGGAGCGAAAGCCACTGGTCGAAGAGCTTCTGCGTGAATTCGGGTCTCGATTTCAGAACAAACGAAGACATCTCCTGCAGCTGCAACAAATCCGCATCCAGAGAAGCCATGTCTCCGGAAACAACAGCGTCCACCATACTCCTCAATTCTCACGCAAATCAAATCAATCGAATCGCAGCTAACACCGAGGAGCTGAGCTAGAAAGAGAGACGAAATTTTGACGTGGACGAGGAAATTCGAAAGGGGGCAATCAGAAATTAAGCAAATCGGAGCAGCGAAAGGTGTGAAGAAACCCTAGATCTTAAAAGAACGGAAAGAATCTGCTTCCAATAACCTTCTCTCCGATTTAGATTTTTTTTTTTTACAAAAGTGAATGGGAATCGAGAAAGTGAGGGAAAATGTATATTATTTTTCTATTTCTTTTTCGACTTATAAAAAACAAAATAAATACGTTCCAAAAATTCGACTGTGTGGTCGGAAAAAAAAAAGGATTATATATCTTCTTTATCATATACTGTATGGTTTTTAAAAAAAAATTTACATCATTTATGGTTTGTTATAATCAAGGTGAGCCGGTTATGTGTGTGATGCGCCATATATTCTTACCATAATGTATAGTTTGTTTTTAATGTTTGACATCATTTATGTTTGTTTAATGTTACTTTGCAGCCAAAAAAAAAAAAAATTAAAGAAAATAATCATTTTGTGATGAAGTTCTCCAATCCTTATAAAAAATATATTTGAGAGTTCTTAATTTTCTTCGTTCCTGGTATTTTTTAGTATTTCATCCTTTATTTCTCAGATGTATTCCACCTTGTATTTAGTCTATGTATTTTCTTTTAATAAAAAATTTAGAAAAAAAAAGTTCTTAATTAGTCACAATTCAGAAAATAAGTTTCTAGATAAAAAAAATAAGTGTGAGACTCATGTTTCTGAGAAAAAATTTAGAGAAAAAATAGCAAAAGTGATCACTCGTCAGAATCTTAATCAAGAAACAGCAAAACAAATTGTTGTCTAATTTTAGATCGATTAAAATAAGAATAGAATTTTGTAATCGGTTAAAACTAAAATGGGTAAAGATGAATAAGAATTTTGTAAAGATGAATAATAATTTTGTAATCGGTTAGATGGATAAAAATGAATAAGAATTTTGTAATTGATTAGATGGGTAAAGATGAATTTTGTAAAGATGAATAAAATGGGTAAAGATGAATAAGAATTTTGTAATCGGACCTAAAAAAAACAGTGGAAGGAAAATGGGTAAAAATTCACCAAAATAAAAGAAAAGCTAATCGAAGATTATCCTAGCCAACATACGACAAAGATTATCTTTGTTAGAGATTTTGTATCCTTGTAACTTGTAAACTTTATTTCCAAAATGCAATAATAATTTGTTTAGATGAACAAAAAAAAAAAAAAAAATCAAATCATTTTTGTTGGTACTTCCCATATTAAATTCTAGTATACAAGGAAATTTAAAAAATAATAATAATGGCGAGGAATCTTTCAGAATATACCATATCATACAAATACAATATACACTTATTATTTTAATCTAAAAAATCGTAAGTTTTAATGTATTTTTTTAATCTAAAAAATCGCAAGTTTGATCTAAAAAATACAAAACTTTATCAAATATTAATTCGAGTATAAACTGTAGGGCTGGGCAAAAAATCCGTTATATTTGATTCGATCCGTTATTTGCTTCGATTCGATTCGAAAAATCCGAATATCCGTAATTGTACGGAGCAAATCAAATACTAAAAATCAATATCCGTTGAAAACGGAGCAAATCACAAATACTAAAATTTTAAGAGATGGATATCCGATCCGCTCCGATATATGTATATATATGTATAAGTATATAAATAATTACATATATATTATATAATTATTATATGTATATATAAGTTTTTGTAAATTTTTATTTTTATATTAGTTATTTTAATACTGAAATTTAACAAATTATAAATAAATTTGTTTTTTTTATATGAATTTTTTCATTTATAAGTTAGTTTTTGATTTTTTTATAATTATTATAATATTTTAGTTGATAGTTTAGTTAAAAATATATATTTTCATATAAATGTATGCATTTTCAGTATTTTTTTGGAGCAAATCAAATTATAAAATTAAATATTCGGTAAAAACGAAGCAAATCACAAATACATGAAATTTTCCGGATATCCGATCCACGCCCAGGCCTAATAAACGGGAAATTAAGAAACAATCACCAAATTGGTTTAGTTTTGTGTTTTGGGGGTGTGTATTAGTCCATGGAAAGAAGTAAAACACAGAGGGGCACAATACTAATACAAGTAAGTTGGGAAATTAATAACGAGTGGTGCTGCTCCGTTCAGCTTTTCCTCTTCTCCTTCTCCTATCTATATATATATATACACACACAATTACTCTCCCTCTTCCCCAAAATCCTTTCCTTTATCGCTTCCTTCACCTCTCTTTTTTTTGTTTGTTCCCTTTGCATTATCTCTTCTCCACCGTCTTCAATCTCTGTAAGTCTCGAAGCTTTCTCCGGTAAAGATCCAGTCCCGGTTTTCTCGTAGATTCATCTTTTCTCATCCCCCCCGTTTCGGCTTTTGTTTCTAATTCCTTCCTGTAATCTAGGGTTTTAAAACCATGTTCAGATTTGGAATTTCGTAACAATTGGCTTTTTCCTTGCCATTTAATTTTGTCTGAGATTGCGAAATTTTGATATCTTCTTTGTGTTTCTGGGTTTATAAAAACGTGGCTCATTCAAGTCGAATCCAATGCGTCAATCTGTGTTTTTGTTAAAACTATCAGAGGAAAATTTCTGCCGACGTAATGCGGCCAAATTCTGAATCAGTTTGCGTATATTAATTTAAGATTTTAAACAGTTATTAGGAGCTATTTGCATGAGATCTGACTGTTCCGGAGTTGTTGGATAAAAGTTGGTTTAACTTTTGGTCGAACTGTTTTGTCCAATCTGATTTTGATTCAGAGATTACCAAATTTACTCTCTTTATTCTCTCCCCAGATTAGCGAGCCATTGTTTATGTAGATTAAACCAGTTTCTTCATGTGTTCTGATAGATTTGTGTGTGTGTCTTTGCTGCAGCAGAATGACAACTACCAATGGAACTGACTATGGTGCCTACACATACAAGGAGCTTGAGAGGGAGCTCTACTGGCCTTCCGAGAAGCTGAGGATATCGATCACCGGCGCCGGAGGTTTCATCGCTTCCCACATTGCTCGCCGTCTGAAGCACGAGGGCCATTACGTGATTGCTTCCGACTGGAAGAAGAACGAGCACATGACCGAGGGCATGTTCTGCAATGAGTTCCACCTTGTTGATCTCAGGGTCATGGAGAATTGCCTCTATGTCACTGATGGAGTTGACCACGTCTTTAACTTAGCTGCTGATATGGGTGGTATGGGTTTCATCCAGTCCAACCACTCGGTCATCATGTATAACAACACCATGATCAGCTTCAACATGATCGAGGCCTCTAGGATCAATGGGATTAAGAGGTCAGATTGAGTTTCTTGGGTTTTTGAGCTACCGGAATTTATTTTTTATTATTAAACAGAGTTGAAGATTAAAACTTTTTGTCTTCTTTTTAGGTTCTTCTATGCTTCTAGTGCATGTATCTATCCGGAGTTCAAGCAGCTGGAAACTACCAATGTGAGCCTGAAGGAGTCGGATGCTTGGCCTGCAGAGGTTTGTGTCAACCTGATGATTATCATTCATATGTTCTTGCACAAGATAACGAGTCTTTCTTACGTGATGATATACTTTAATTTTCTACATAGCCTCAAGATGCTTATGGTTTGGAGAAACTTGCAACGGAGGAGCTGTGCAAGCATTACAACAAAGATTTTGGAATTGAGTGCCGCATTGGAAGGTTCCATAACATTTACGGTCCTTTTGGAACATGGAAAGGTAACCAAACTACCAGTTTTTATAACAGTTTCCTTTTGGAACATGGAAATATTCATTGCTTACCATTGGGCTTAATATTTGCTGTACATACGGGTCACTTCAGGAGGAAGAGAGAAGGCTCCAGCAGCTTTCTGCAGAAAAGCTATCACTGCCACAGATAAGTTCGAGATGTGGGGAGACGGGCTTCAAACCCGCTCCTTTACCTTCATTGATGAGTGCGTTGAAGGTGTCCTCAGGTGAAGGCATTACATCCAAATTAGAAATCTGTATGTTAAAACATGTATAAAATTGTCTTGAGTTATTTTTTTCTCGTTTTTGTTTTTCAGGTTGACAAAATCAGATTTCCGTGAGCCGGTGAACATCGGAAGCGATGAGATGGTGAGCATGAATGAGATGGCTGAGATGGTTCTCAGCTTTGAGGAAAAGAAGCTTCCTATTCACCACATTCCAGGCCCAGAAGGTGTTCGTGGCCGTAACTCAGACAACAATCTGATAAAAGAAAAGCTTGGTTGGGCTCCAACAATGAGATTGAAGGTACCAAACATTATAACTTTTTAAGTGGCTCAAAGATAGGATGAGAATTTTGATTCTTTTGTGAGAGTAACGACTGGTTTTGTGCGACCACAACGGTTAAACAGGAGGGGCTTCGAATAACCTATTTCTGGATAAAGGAGCAGATTGAGAAAGAGAAAGCAAAAGGAAGCGATGTGTCTCTTTACGGGTCATCGAAGGTGGTTGGGACTCAAGCACCGGTTCAGCTTGGCTCACTCCGTGCGGCTGATGGAAAAGAGTGAACAGATGATTTGCTACTGTCAAGCTCAGATTATGGCCTTATTTTAATATATATATAATTAAGGTCAGTAAAATGTTTAGATATACGTTTTTCTATGAAAACAAGAAGCAATAATAAGTGTTTTGGATTTGGATGTCCTCTTCTCTGTTAAATCTTTCTTTCTTCCTGTAGTAAACCCCTAATTCTTGTTTTATTTTTAGTTGAAAAAAGTTTTCCCTGTTAAGTCGATTATACTAAATATTTACTCTTGTGGCCCTTTCACACAATATGTTCACCATCATCATCGTCAACTTGATGTTGTGGTACCAACAATCAAGTGGCCAAGTTTGATATTTTTGTTTACATCTTATCAAAATATCTAGATCTTCACACATCTCTAGGGGCTTAAGGATCATCATCACTCACCATTCTTTCTTTGTCCTTTCTCTGCCATTCACTTCTTTTTATTTCACATTCATCGGCCATCATCATCATTCACCATTCTTTCTTTGTCCTTTCTCTGCCATTCACTTCTTTTTATTTCACATTCATCGGCCAAAAGAGTCGCACGTTTGTTATCTATTTTAGATGGGACCAATAAATAATTGGCAACTGCGTAATGTTAAAATACCCCACACTGATTAGTTAAGAATAAACTAAAAAGGTCACATGGCACTCTCATTCTCAAACTAGCTTCTACTGCGAAGGTATTATTGGGTTTGGTTATGGGTCTATTATGACATAAGTTCATATCTATATCCACCGATTTCAAATTTTTCACCAATACTTAACAGCTTTCTGTTTAAAACAAAAAAAAACATTTAACATCCATATTCAACGACAGTTTCATTCAGACCAAATGCCGGAGACAATTGGGGGGTGTGACTGAAATCCTCAGATATACAATAATATACGAAAAAGATTACTATGTGAATCTATAATCTCTTTCTCTCTTTTAGTTAATGATACGATTTACGGAATATAATGGCCAGCTCTAGAAATTGGTAGCAGAATATACCGGTGTGGTTTCGAGCAACTCCTCAAATTTCCTGAGTACATCCTCGAGAGCATCCATAAACCCGTCTTCTTCCGTGGAAGCATCAGCGGTTTCTTTCTCTCTATTATTCAGCTGAGAAAATACGTCGTCGTAGATACGAGCCACTGTCTCGTTCTCTGAAGATATCGGAGGCAATCCCAACTCTTGTCCATTCTTTATTATCATAGTCTTTATAAGATGTGCACGCCCTTGCTTGTCTTTCCCGCTCGACTCTTCCATAGTCATTTTCTCTACGAGACACTCGAGTTTCTTCTCGTCTGCCAGAATCTGAGAAAAAATCATTGATCGAGCTGGTCAAGTTACTGTGTGTGTTCTTTGGGAATTCTAGATTTTCATAAGCATAGGAGAGTGGACTAACCTTACGCAGCCTTGATCCAGTGAAGATCTCAACGTTCTGGACGATGGTTATTGGTTTCTCATGAAGGACATCTGCTATATCTTGTAGAACTGGCTGCAGTAGTTCTGCAAACTGGGCTTGTCCAAGTTCTTCATCACCATCAGCACCGTGCTTCTTAATGATGTCATCTAAGATGGGAAACCCTGTTCCAAACAAGCTTGACTGTGTTAAAAACACTAGTGGGAATGAAACGATTCAAAGGGAAACAGAATTGTTCGAGAAATGTAGAATCTGAAAACTAATTTTTTTGCAAGTCCTTTACGGAATTGATGATGTTACAGGAGAAACTATGTAACTGCTTCGAAATTATTCCATGAACTTGCTAAACTTTAATAGATTTGCGTCAAGATAAACAAGATCAAAGTTGTAGAAGGCGAAGTAAAAGAGCAAACCTGAGAGTGGAGGGACACCCATCTCAACACCCATGTGTGAAAGAGCTTTTCGTATCTCACTCTTGCAAAGCTTTCCTTTATCTTCTTCGTCCAAATCGGTGAACAAGTTCTCTGCCAACATTGCAAAATCATCTTCATCCTCCAAGAATAACTTCAACGTACTCCCATCCAGAATCGAGACCACAATTGGAGTATCTGTAAGAAAAAAAATCACTCAATAAAAATTCTGTAAAACAAGCTAGAGACCAAGTATCTGCATCAATCAATCCATAGAAAAAAAAAGCCTATTCTCGATTTTTCAACAACAAAGTAGGCTTAAAGTCCATGATCAACATCAATCAGCGAACACAGGAGGTGCATTTACGCATCCAAATTCACAGGATCCTTGTGGCGTAAATCTATGTGTATCAGATTAGCTGGAAACTTCTGTACAGCTAAGATATGATATCTGGAGTGAATTCATCTCAAACACACGATATCGAAGGGATTATCCGGTACCTCTAAGAGCATCGGCAACGGCGGAGACGAATGCTCCGAGCTTCTCAGAAGCTTGTTGGCGGTTGAAATCCGTACGCAGAAAACTGGCGTCATCTCCAGCGGAGACTCGGGAGATCGCCGCTTCTTTGAGGTGTGGCGGCAGTGAGAGGCCCGAGAGGGATTCAGAAACCTTAGATTCGGAAATTTCGAGAAGCTGAGCTCCGGTAACGCCATGTTCAAACTCCGGTAGCTTGAGATCGATGGATCTAAGCACCTCACCGTCGAAAATCGTCAATCCCGCGTTCGACATTTCTTGAGAGAGATCACCTGTGACTTCAGAGGTTAGGTGACGGTGAAAGACCGTTTTGAAAAACAAATTTGTCTTATCCAGGACAAATTTGGTCAACGGAAGTCTGGGAAAATCGCTGACTCTCTCCCTTACGTTATGGCTAAGGCCTGACATTTCGGAAGTACGGTAATGCCATTACGGGCCTGCTACTTCAATGGGCTACAAAAAATACTTATGAGCCTCATAACTTATATATGAAAGCTCTCAAAGTTTAAATTCCAAAAGATTACACAACCTCAGCGATACTATTGGGATAAAAGGATGTTTATCAATAGGTGTAGTTATTAATTTCAAAATCATTACATATAATTAACAATATATTCAACTTATTAGTGATTACTATTATGGGTTTATTATATTACTGAAATCGTATCCCCCCTCAGTTCGTTTAGTTAGTAATCTCAATAATATTTCAGTACAAAATTAATTTTGGATTAGATCGTTCGAAATTCTTTTGATAAGTCCGATCGATTTTGGTTCAGGTTAGATTACATATGTTCAAATTATAATACCAATATTATATATAGATCTATCATGGAATTTCAACTGAAACCAATTGATAATCAATGAATTGATTTATGTCCAAGGTTGACCATAAGAAAAACGAGACGAAACATTTGCCGTGACCCCTAAATTTAAATGGTTAATATGTATAGATTATTTGGCTTTCAAACTGCAATTGTTTCTAACCTCATAAATCTCGGTCATGTCTATGTCATTTATATATACTAGGAGAGAACCCGCGCGATGCGCGAATTTTATTTTAAATTAAGTTTTAAATAAAAATTTTAAAAATCTATATTTTGACTATTTTTTTTTTAAAGAATTTAAATCTTTTTACTTTTTCTTGATAATCTGTGCAATTTTTTTTATACATTATTTTATGAATTTTTATTTATTCTTTAATTTTCATACTCTTCTTATTTTCCTATATCTTAATATTATAATATATTTTTTTTCAGTTTATCATTTCATTAAATCCATGTTTGTTTCCATATTTTTAAAGTTTGTATATTTTAATATCTATTTTTCTTTTTCTATATTTTTATACTCTAGGGCTCATCGACATTTACAACTTGAAAGTATTAACAAACCAGTGTAGCGAAAGTGACTATAATAAACTGTATCCACACAGAAAAGATACTCAATTTTATTTGAACAGTCCAAACATTGTGGACCAAGAAAATGTGGAACGAATGTGACATTCAAATATTGCTCGTGGAAAAAACATGAACAAATTTCATGTGGTTCTATAGGAATGGAAACTCTTGGGGCCACTAGGCCTTGTTGCTCGATAAATGGGGCCCGCTATGTATCCAAAATGAATGAGCCATCACCTTTCATTTTGGCCCATCAACACATCCCACCGGCCAGGCTGCTTATCTTTCTTTCTTTTTTGGGGGAGCAATTTTTCCAATTTTCTTTGCATCATACAACTATTCTACAGAGTGCAGACAAAGCAGAAAAATAGTTTACAACAAAAAAATTAAAACTAAGAGATTAAATACACTCGTTTATAGGGAGGGAATAAGATAAATACCATATGAAACGACATGGGTTAAATTGAACCATATCACCTGACTTGAAAAGATTGATGAAATAACGTTGTAGCGTTATGAAACCGTTTTAGGATATGTTTTAAAGAGATGTTTATCATGATAAATTTTTGTTTTTTAAAACGGAGCTGAAAATGTTTATGACACCAAAATTTGCTGATGACTCTCTCTTTTTCTCATTAGCAAACGTGAAATCCTGCCGGGAAATAAAGAAGATCTTGCATATCTATGAAGAATGATCAGGCCAAGCTGTCAATCTTCGGAAATCATCGATATCATTTGGGAGCCGAGTCAAGGAAAGTACTAAACGACAAATGAGACACATTTTGGGAATCCATAATGAAGGAGGGGGTGGCAAGTACCATGGTCTTCCTGAACAGTTTGGGCGAAAAAAAGTTGAGATGTTCCAATCAATTATTGATAAAGTCAACCAAAAAACACAAGGTTGGAATAAGACCTTCTTATCACAGGGAGGTAAAGAGATTCTTCTTAAGTCTGTGGCTATGGCTATGCCTGTATTTGCTATGAATATATTCCGACTACCAAAACAAGTATGTGCAGAAATCAACAGTATTATGGCTCGATTTTGGTGGGGTTCGGGGCAAGATAAAAAAGGTATGCACTGGTTTGCTTGGAATAGACTGGGTTTTCCAAAGCGAGAAGGGGGACTTGGATTCCGAAATCAGGAAAATTTTAATCAAGCTCTTTTAGGAAAACAAGTCTGGCGGATATTACAAAANATTTTTGTTTTTCAGGTTGACAAAATCAGATTTCCGTGAGCCGGTGAACATCGGAAGCGATGAGATGGTGAGCATGAATGAGATGGCTGAGATGGTCCTCAGCTTTGAGGAAAAGAAGCTTCCGATTCACCACATTCCAGGCCCAGAAGGTGTTCGTGGCCGTAACTCAGACAACAATCTGATAAAAGAAAAGCTTGGTTGGGCTCCAACAATGAGATTGAAGGTACCAAACATTATAACTTTTTAAGTGGCTCAAAGATAGGATGAGAATTTTGATTCTTTTGTGAGAGTAACGACTGGTTTTGTGCGACCACAACGGTTAAACAGGAGGGGCTTCGAATAACCTATTTCTGGATAAAGGAGCAGATTGAGAAAGAGAAAGCAAAAGGAAGCGATGTGTCTCTTTACGGGTCATCGAAGGTGGTTGGGACTCAAGCACCGGTTCAGCTTGGCTCACTCCGTGCGGCTGATGGAAAAGAGTGAACAGATGATTTGCTACTGTCAAGCTCAAATTATGGCCTTATTTTAATATATATATAATTAAGGTCAGTAAAATGTTTAGATATACGTTTTTCTATGAAAACAAGAAGCAATAATAAGTGTTTTGGATTTGGATGTCCTCTTCTCTGTTAAATCTTTCTTTCTTCCTGTAGTAAACCCCTAATTCTTGTTTTATTTTTAGTTGAAAAAAGTTTTCCCTGTTAAGTCGATTATACTAAATATTTACTCTTGTGGCCCTTTCACACAATATGTTCACCATCATCATCGTCAACTTGATGTTGTGGTACCAACAATCAAGTGGCCAAGTTTGATATTTTTGTTTACATCTTATCAAAATATCTAGATCTTCACACATCTCTAGGGGCTTAAGGATCATCATCACTCACCATTCTTTCTTTGTCCTTTCTCTGCCATTCACTTCTTTTTATTTCACATTCATCGGCCATCATCATCATTCACCATTCTTTCTTTGTCCTTTCTCTGCCATTCACTTCTTTTTATTTCACATTCATCGGCCAAAAGAGTCGCACGTTTGTTATCTATTTTAGATGGGACCAATAAATAATTGGCAACTGCGTAATGTTAAAATACCCCACACTGATTAGTTAAGAATAAACTAAAAAGGTCACATGGCACTCTCATTCTCAAACTAGCTTCTACTGCGAAGGTATTATTGGGTTTGGTTATGGGTCTATTATGACATAAGTTCATATCTATATCCACCGATTTCAAATTTTTCACCAATACTTAACAGCTTTCTGTTTAAAACAAAAAAAAACATTTAACATCCATATTCAACGACAGTTTCATTCAGACCAAATGCCGGAGACAATTGGGGGGTGTGACTGAAATCCTCAGATATACAATAATATACGAAAAAGATTACTATGTGAATCTATAATCTCTTTCTCTCTTTTAGTTAATGATACGATTTACGGAATATAATGGCCAGCTCTAGAAATTGGTAGCAGAATATACCGGTGTGGTTTCGAGCAACTCCTCAAATTTCCTGAGTACATCCTCGAGAGCATCCATAAACCCGTCTTCTTCCGTGGAAGCATCAGCGGTTTCTTTCTCTCTATTATTCAGCTGAGAAAATACGTCGTCGTAGATACGAGCCACTGTCTCGTTCTCTGAAGATATCGGAGGCAATCCCAACTCTTGTCCATTCTTTATTATCATAGTCTTTATAAGATGTGCACGCCCTTGCTTGTCTTTCCCGCTCGACTCTTCCATAGTCATTTTCTCTACGAGACACTCGAGTTTCTTCTCGTCTGCCAGAATCTGAGAAAAAATCATTGATCGAGCTGGTCAAGTTACTGTGTGTGTTCTTTGGGAATTCTAGATTTTCATAAGCATAGGAGAGTGGACTAACCTTACGCAGCCTTGATCCAGTGAAGATCTCAACGTTCTGGACGATGGTTATTGGTTTCTCATGAAGGACATCTGCTATATCTTGTAGAACTGGCTGCAGTAGTTCTGCAAACTGGGCTTGTCCAAGTTCTTCATCACCATCAGCACCGTGCTTCTTAATGATGTCATCTAAGATGGGAAACCCTGTTCCAAACAAGCTTGACTGTGTTAAAAACACTAGTGGGAATGAAACGATTCAAAGGGAAACAGAATTGTTCGAGAAATGTAGAATCTGAAAACTAATTTTTTTGCAAGTCCTTTACGGAATTGATGATGTTACAGGAGAAACTATGTAACTGCTTCGAAATTATTCCATGAACTTGCTAAACTTTAATAGATTTGCGTCAAGATAAACAAGATCAAAGTTGTAGAAGGCGAAGTAAAAGAGCAAACCTGAGAGTGGAGGGACACCCATCTCAACACCCATGTGTGAAAGAGCTTTTCGTATCTCACTCTTGCAAAGCTTTCCTTTATCTTCTTCGTCCAAATCGGTGAACAAGTTCTCTGCCAACATTGCAAAATCATCTTCATCCTCCAAGAATAACTTCAACGTACTCCCATCCAGAATCGAGACCACAATTGGAGTATCTGTAAGAAAAAAAATCACTCAATAAAAATTCTGTAAAACAAGCTAGAGACCAAGTATCTGCATCAATCAATCCATAGAAAAAAAAAGCCTATTCTCGATTTTTCAACAACAAAGTAGGCTTAAAGTCCATGATCAACATCAATCAGCGAACACAGGAGGTGCATTTACGCATCCAAATTCACAGGATCCTTGTGGCGTAAATCTATGTGTATCAGATTAGCTGGAAACTTCTGTACAGCTAAGATATGATATCTGGAGTGAATTCATCTCAAACACACGATATCGAAGGGATTATCCGGTACCTCTAAGAGCATCGGCAACGGCGGAGACGAATGCTCCGAGCTTCTCAGAAGCTTGTTGGCGGTTGAAATCCGTACGCAGAAAACTGGCGTCATCTCCAGCGGAGACTCGGGAGATCGCCGCTTCTTTGAGGTGTGGCGGCAGTGAGAGGCCCGAGAGGGATTCAGAAACCTTAGATTCGGAAATTTCGAGAAGCTGAGCTCCGGTAACGCCATGTTCAAACTCCGGTAGGTTGAGATCGATGGATCTAAGCACCTCACCGTCGAAAATCGTCAATCCCGCGTTCGACATTTCTTGAGAGAGATGATCACCTGTGACTTCAGAGGTTAGGTGACGGTGAAAGACCGTTTTGAAACTTTTTTTTTCCCTTAGTCAACGGAAGTCTGGGAAAATCGCTGACTCTCTCCCTTACGTTATGGTTAAGGGCCTGACATTTCGGAAATATTACGGTAATGCCATTACGGGCCTGCTACTTCATTGGGCTACAAAACTACTTATGAGCCTCATAACTCATATGTGAAGTGAAAGCTTGTAATCCCCCATTTGATAAGTTACAAAGACAAAGTTTAAATTCCAAAGATTACAACCTCAGCGACAAGTAGAGGAGAAATCGCCAAGACCATATTATCAAATGGACACCAAAACAGTACGTTCATCGATTCTTTATGAGATCTACAGCTAATGCAACCTTCATCATTACTAAGACGTTTTGCTCATATTCTTCGCCAGTGCAATAATATTAAATAGACACTTCCACATTTTAAAATATATGAAGTGTAAGGATTGTCTCTGTTTCCCAAAACTGCTTGAAACAGAAGATGTAGATTCGGGCAAGCATTAGCAGGATCATCTACCTTAACAAGTATTAAGTGCATTTCATTCCCAATAGACTTGTTTAACCAAAATACACAAATCATTATTTAACTATAAATACTATAGTTGAATAATCACTAACAAGTCGAATATACTGTTATTTATATGTAATGATTTTGAAATTAATATCTACATCCATTGTTATTTATATGTTATTCGAGTCTCACTCTCATTTAAACTTTCCCGTGGATAGCTATCATATATACAACTTGAAAATATTAACAAACCAGTGTAGCGAAAGTGACTATAATATAAACTGTATCCACACAAAAAAAAAAAAAGAGACTCAATCTTATTTGAAGAGTCCAAACATTGTGGACCAAGAAAACGTGGAGCGACCATTCAAATATTGCTCGTGGAAAAACATGAACAAATATTTGATGTGGTTCTAAAGGAGGGGAAACTCTGGGGGGGGCCCATTAAGCCTTGTTGCTCGATAAATGGGACCTACTATGTATCCAAAATGAATGAGCCATCACACCTTTCACGTTGGCCCATTAACACATCCCACCGGCCAGGCTGCTTATCCTTTTTTCGGCAATTTTATATTTCCAATCTTTTATTTAGAATCTGAATTTAAGACTTGTATTTGATGAAATTTTGTTTTTGCTGCATATCTTTGTGTCTAATAGAAGGTTCTTGAACTATAAATTTTTTGATCATAAAAAGGATTCTGTACTGAAAGTGTTATTTTTCTCATCCCCCACTATATATGATTATATTCTCTCGACAAGAGGATTCGCACAAGTGTACCACCATATACTTATGCAAAACTTTACTGGACCCATGAAAATGCAACTTGAATTTGATAGATTCTTATCCAAAAATGATAAGTTTAGTACATTTCTCTAAATCTAACTTCACTAAAAAAAAAAAACAATATATCATGTCCCTCTCGGATCTCTCCTCTTGTAGATTGGAATATTAAATGAACCTTACCCTTTGTCAAAAAAAAAAAAAAAATGAATATATATTAAATGGACCCAAGAAATGAAGTAAGTTACAAAAACAACGACGACAATACTAATTTACATCTTCTTACGACGACGCCGATCAACTTCCATATTGATTAAAATACCCCTCCTGCCACGTCATTCTGACTTGGATTTGACCCAAAAAAGCGTTGGAAAACAATATTAAATCCAACAAGGCAAAAACAATTATTACGTGTAGATTTGTGATAGAATCAACATTATTGCTATAAGCACCTCATAGTCTATAAGTTTTCACCGATTAATACCAACATTTGTCTTCGTAGAAGATAACCTTTTTACCGTCCGCTTCCAAATGTGGAATCAGATAATTGAAAACGAATGTTGATGTATTTACACATCTGTCGATACAATTGGCCAGTGAAATATTTTGAGAAGGAAACAATGCATTTAAGATAAGCTTAATTAGAGACATATGAGTATAATTTTGTTGAAAATACTAAGCAATATTCTAAATTATTGGATAATTTTCTTTTTCTAATAATAAGTCGTGTGTGGTCATTAATTTTTTTTCCTTCATGTTATTACATTTAAAACTTAATTTTAAAATTATATTTGGCATTTTTTTATTACAAAATTCGAACATTCAATGACGGAGTCGTGTTGTTTACTTATATAATTTACATTGAAAAAAATAGTGACGTTTATAGATAAAATCAAAAGTTATTGGTGTGAATGGGGAATACAATATTCTTGCCGGGGCCTTGGAAGGGGGTAATTTGATAATTAAATATCTTTACAAGAAAAGAACATATCAAATGCAAAGACTGCCCAATCGGATAAGAAGAGAAATTTGTAGGGAGAAGTTAAAGCCAAAATTTTAAGAAAATAACAAAAAAATGGAAAAGGTTTTCTCTGTCGAAGAAATCTCCGGTGACCATCATTGGCCGGCGTTGGCGAAAGAGGCCGATGGAACGACGGCGATGAATCGTAGTGCCTCCGAATGGGCATTCCACCGTTTCATACAGGAGTCCTCCGCTGCCGCAGACGACGCCAGTGCCGGAGAAGCTGCGACGGCGTCTGGCGTTTCCGTCTCTGGACCTCCTCCTCCGAATGTTCCGGTCGATTCCGAGGAGTACAGGGAGTTTCTGAAGAATAAACTCAATCTAGCTTGTGCTGCTGTCGCCATGAAAAGGGTAAAACTACTCTCTCTCTCTCTCTCTCTCTCTCTCTGCTCACGCTTCAATTTTAGTATCTCTCTGTTTACAAATTTGAGTTTATAATAAGAGCTCCGAGAGCTTGAGCATCAACATACTGCAGATGGGAAAATGTAGCTTTTTCCTAGAACAAGGAAAAATCAAACCTTTTTTTGTGTAGCTGTCTTGAAGTTTCTGAAATCTTTTGATGAGTTTTTCGAAAAGCTGACTTATACAAGAACTAAGCTTGTTTTGTTCTTTTTGAGTATTAAGATCTATGGTTCTCCGGGATATGATTTGAGGTTGCGAACTCTTATCTTATCTTTTTGAAACAAAAATTGAGTTGGAAGAAAAAAAGAGAACGATTCGCAGTTATCTTTATTAAGATTGCACTCTTCGTTAATTGATTTCTTGTGTTAATATTGAAACTTGATAGGGAGCTTTCATCAAACCTCAGGATACCTCTGGTAGATCTGAGAATGGTGGAGGAGCATATACATCCAGTGCATCAGAACAAGGCTCTCTAGCTTCTTCCAAAGGTTTTTTTTTTCATTGCTCATACAATGTTCTATTGTTTTCTGAATTCGGTTAATCGTGCTTGTTTGGACTGCAGATCCTACGACTTATGTTGATTCCTTTACCTGTGTGATGAGTCTTTTAAGATGTTCTTGATTGTTATTGTTTTTGCTTATGCTGTGTTCAAGAGTTCTTGTAAATGCGTATTAACAAATCCCCAATCCGCTTCATTTGCAGCCACACCAATGATGAGCAGTGCTATAACAAGTGGATCCGAGCTCTCTGGCGATGAAGAAGAAGCTGATGGTGAAACAAACATGAACCCTACCAATGTTAAGCGTGTGAGAAGGTAATCAATTTACATCCTTTCTTGGATTAAGTATCTACTTTCTCTCGGAAGGAAAAATTTTTCTTGAACATGAACATGAACATTTGTTTGTTTGTTTACTGTTGTAATTACAGGATGCTCTCTAACAGGGAATCAGCTAGACGGTCCAGAAGAAGAAAGCAAGCACACCTGAGTGAGCTAGAGACACAGGTATGATAATCTCTAGCCACATTCGTTCCTTTTCTCTTTAACTCTCATAGCTTCACTTATTACAATCTCCATCTTTTTCTTTTTTTATTTTCTTTCTCTGGCAGGTCTCACAGCTGCGTATGGAGAATTCGAAGCTCTTGAAGGGTCTCACTGACGTAACTCAGACATTCAATGACGCAGCCGTAGAAAACAGAGTTTTGAAAGCCAATATCGAGACATTACGAGCAAAAGTAAATCCGTTTTCCTCTCCTCTCGCTTTTGAAGATTAACCAAAAACTCACTCAGCAGGCCATAATAAGACTGTTGAAACATGTTTGGGCTTTTCAGGTGAAAATGGCTGAGGAGACGGTGAAGAGAATCACAGGCTTCAACCCAATGTTTCGTACTATGCCTCAGGTTTCAACTGTCTCTCATCCTTCAGAGACGTCAAAGTCTATTGACACAAGCATCCACGTGGCCACTCCGGAGATCATCTCAGGCAACAAAAGCAAGGCCTTGATCGGGTGCAAAATGAACAGAACAGATTTGATGCGTAGAGTTGCGAGTTTGGAACATCTGCAGAAACGTATTCGCAGTGTTGGGGATCAGTAGCTGCCAAGAAGAAACTTGATTTGTAACAGTATCAAGAGAGAGAGAGATTGAGACAAAATTTATATCTTCTGTAAAGAATTGTCTGTTATTTTTTGGTTAACCCTTTGAAAAGTGCTTAGTTAATCTCTGATTCTGTCTTCTTTTCTTCAATTTGTCTCCAATATCTGCAGTTTGTATCTTGTAAATACTAAAAAGTTAACAAAAAATTATCAAATTCAAGCTTCGTCAATTTTATCTAGTGAATCATGAGGTAGTGTAAACATATAATTATTATATATTATTTTTTGTAATGTAAACAAAAAAAAAAAACTTTACAAAGAATGTTTGAGTTGTGTAATTCTTGTTAGTGAACTTAGTAGAATTAATAATGTTTATCTGCAAAACTGATATTAATAATAGATTTAGATGTTACTAGTATAATAGAAAAATAAGAATTGTGAGTATTTTTCATTAATCTCTATGTAACAAGAGATTTGTATATAGTATAGTCAAGAAAATATTAGCAAAGAAAATAAATATAGTTTATATTTTATTTTAGATGGGAATCTGAATATCTGGATATTATTGGATAAAAGAAAAAAACACAGGTAGCATTAGAAATTTAGAACCAGAAGAAAAAGAAAAGAAAAGAAAAAAAAAGAATAGAGCAGTAATGGCGGCGACATCTGTTGCGACTCTATCTTCTCCCCCACCGGTTTCGCTACCTCTGTCATCATCTCGCTCTTCCTTCTTCTCCAATTGCTTCACAGTGACGACGCGACCAAGTACTCGTTCCTTGGTGGCGATTCGACCCAGAATCCGACCGGAGCAGACGAGAAAGCCACTCACTTGTAATGCCCTGTTTGGTCTCGGCGTCCCCGAGCTTGCCGTGATTGCTGGCGTCGCTGCGTTGCTCTTCGGACCTAAGAAGCTTCCTGAGATTGGAAAGAGTATCGGGAAGACCGTCAAGAGCTTTCAACAGGTTTGCTGTTTAGAAACGGATAGAATTTGGAATTTGAAATTTTTTCAGTTTTAGCAGCTATAAATTCGATGCGTCTACACTTGAATCGAAGGAGATGACATGCAATTCTGGAGTTTCTTGTGCCAATTCATGTGAAAAGCTTGTTGATTGTAGTTGGGAATTGATGTGAAAGGTCTTAAGCAGGAATGTGTTTTTGGGAAATTTTATTATGTTTTACTTGCTGGAATTGATAAGAACACTCAGAATGATTGGAAATTGAGTGGGTATTGTAACTTTTCTGTATAGAGAAGAGACCAAGAACAAAACATTTCATTTGCTTGTTTCACCATGAAACAATAAGCTTATTGATAACTTTGCTGTATACTTCATATATCACACGGCCTGCTGGTGATTTGATTATTGGATGCTTTATGTTTTCTATGAAACTTACTGGTAATTGTTATGGATCATGGTTCTTCTGAAATATAGCTTCTAGCAGGAAGTTTTGTGTTCCTTTCTGCTCTCGTCTTTCGATTTGCATTGATGAAGGCTTTGTGGGGTTTTGTAATGATGCAGGCTGCAAAAGAGTTCGAGTCTGAGCTTAAGACGGAACCTGAAGATTCTGTTGCTGACTCATCCCCGGTAGCAATGAGCAACAAAGAAGAGGACAAAACTGAAGTTTCGTCGAGCTCAAAGGACAATGTATGAAGATGAGACTTTAGGGTTTACTTTTTTCCTGTAGCTACAACCATTTGTGCAACTGAGTTTAGATCTGAAATGAAAACATTTATAAGTGGATTCACAAGTCATTACCTCTTCTCATTAATCTGATCCCATATACCAGATCCACCTTCCATTTCAAAATCAGAACGGACACCTTCTTTATAGTTTTTGAAGGAATCACCATCAACAGCTTCCTATAAGTATTACCAAATTAAATGATGAATCGATTAAGAAACCTAGATAATAAATTTGAAGTTCTAATAAATTCTTACCTAGATAATGGATCGTGCGCGCGCAGAAGACAGAACAGTGAAAGACAAACCAATGATTCCACCCATAAACTCAGGCTCGCAGCTAACATCATATCCAAGTCCCTCTTTTGTCCTGGAGACAGAAAAAAAATTCAAAGCTCTTAGTCGGAAAAGAAAGATTGTCGAACACCTAGATTCAACATAACTCCTCAACATACAATCTCAAAAAAGAGAACCAGAAACATCACTCTCAAACCTAACATGAATTCCTTGATAATATTAACAACACAACACATAAACAAGATCCTAACCATCGTGTTTGTTTTGGTTTTCATAGGGCAAACTTTATTAGTCCAATCAAGTCTCACTTGTTCCTCTCGGATGAGATACCAAGTGTCTCGGGAGTTGAATTTGTGCTTAAAACAAGCCCGACAAATATAAGTACAAATTCAACTCCCGAGACACTTGTTATCCCATCCGAGAGGAACAAGTGAGACTTGATTGGACTAATATTGTTTGGTTCCCTCATGCTACACCGAAGTATTCGTTCTTCTTATGAATCTCTATGCATAATAGACTAGCAAAGATGTGTTATAACTTTTTTCACATAAAAGTATCAGAGAAGTCTGATGTAGTAAAATGTAGTTTGATACTCACCTGGTACAAGAGTTATGTTAATGAATCTTTGAGAAGTGCGAAGAACAAGCCAGTCAAAAGATGATTCTTCAAATCATTTGTCACATTAAGATACACACAGAAATTCACAGTTGGGCGGCCTTTTTTCACATTTGTGAAATAGATATATAGAAGATTTGTTGAGAAACTTATCCCAGTTCATGACTCTGCCAAATCTTTTTACATGGAGCTTGGATGGAAGGAACTTGTTCATGGGATGCAAAGATAATGAATCTTCCAATTCAACGGTATTCATCCAATTTTCTATATGACCAGTTGGAATCTTCTCTTCTATGAAATGAGTGTTAAACCATGGCTCGGTTTTGAACTCTGAATAAAAAGAAAAAGCAATCATATGTGCAATAAGTTTAGATCAAATACTCGTTTTGAAGGAAGTAGAGTGGTATTCTTATGAAATTTGACTCCATGATGTTTGTAGTTAAATCTATAAAGCTCTTCTTCATAAGAAGAAAGAAACCTTGCAAAACATTGAACCATAAAGACTGTACAAACATTGAACCAATGTTTATAAAACCAGATCGGTGACCAAACAGGAAAAGCTTTTGGGTCATGGGTCAATATGGCAGATTTCTCCAGAAACCTATCACAATTTGTGTCTCTACGAAATCTTCTCACAGTGAGCTCAGGTGGCAGGTAATTGTTCAGGGGAGGCAAAGAAAATGAAGGTTCCATTTCAGTGGTATTCTTCCAAGTTTCTATATAAAGAGGTGGAATCTCCTTTTCTATGAAATGAGAACTAAACAATGGCTCGGTTTTGGAACACTGGATAAAAAGAAATAGACAATTAAAATACACTATCATAATAAAAAAAAAATGGCTTAAGATAAACGTTTACCATACCTTTTGCACTAAAAGACTTTGAAACCAAATCAATCCTCATATTATATGGAGAGAGATGTTTCAGAAGTTCATGTATATGTTCTGTTAAACAATTCTTAGGCAAGTAATCAGCAGAAACAACATACTTGGTTGGATAATCAAGCATGTTAGCTGGAAAAAAAAAATTCTATTAGAATCAGAAAACCCAAAATTGACAAACAAAGAGCACACAAATTAAGAAAAACACAAACCTGCAATTTGTTGAGCAAACAAGGGTGGTTCCGAACCAAGGCAATCAATGTCCATATATCCAAATTCTACTTTCTTAACCTTCATATATTCAGGCATGACATGTGCGGCCGGTTCACCTCTCAATAATAGGAGATACTGGTATATGTAACCAACGAGGTGATACTTCTGCGAAATGAAGGGAGATACATTAATTCATAACAAATATGACATAATCAAAGATGGAACACAACATATGCGTTAGGATATCTCCTTCAAGCCACTGTTGTTAGAGAAATCGAAATAGTAAGCAAACGGCCAACAGATGTGTTAGAATAGTCATTATCTTCGTGAGCACGGGAACCACCAGTCACAACCATCGAAGTTACCCATCCTTATATTGTAATATCAAATCCATAAAGTGTGTTTAAGTGTAAATATTTCAAAGACATTTACCATATAAGGCACTTTATGAGTTTGTTTTACAAAATAAGGCATTTTTGGCACTTTTGTCACTTTTTTCACTGTTCATTTAACTTAAATCTGAAACTACCCTCAATAGATTGTGCATGGATGATTATATATAGATAACATGGTGTGGTGTGGATGATACATTATGAATGATTATATATAAATAACATGATAATACAAAGTGCCCAAATATTACAAAGTGCCTTATATTGTAATACCAAACTCATAAAGTATGTTGGAGTGTTTGAATTTTTTTGCAATTGAATTTTTTTATTAATAAAATAATTCTTCAAATTTTTACTTTTACTTCAAATTTTAATCCTTTAAATTATTATTTTGATAATAATTTTTTTTTATGATTATAAATATTAAAATACTCTAATGTCTAAAATTAAAATACAGATAATATTATTTATATTATAATTAAATTTCAAAAATATTATAAGTTATGCAAATTTTGAAAGAAATTAAATAAATAAGTTAATGTATAAATTTTTTTAAAAATGTGTATAATTAGTAGTTAATAGTAAAATAGAAAATTAATAGAAAAATAGAAAGAAAAAATATATATATTTAAAATATTCTTTTTGAAATGAAAAATTATAGGTTGGAAAAAATCTAATTGTATTTTGCAATGAAAAATGCAATGATAGGTTGTAGATCCTCTTCTTGTTCTTGGATGTTACAATTTCAGTTGGAAGCACGAGAGTAGTAATTGTCTACAGGATTTATTCACTGAGCTAGTTTCTGTCTCTTAATCCTCTCAAGCGCACCCAGATTCTTGGCTGCACCGTTTTCACCGCCTTCCTCAGCGCCGTTGCCGTCTTCCTCTCTCTTTCTGGCCAGTCCTCCAAACACAGCAGCAGGGACTTCTCTCTGAGCGATCTCCACATTGTCTTCTCCGTCAGACTCATCATCACTCTCTTCCGGAAGCTCGATATCTTCTCCATTCCCTGTCACTGGTTTCCCCTCATTCGCACCCGACTGTGAGATGACTCCTGCGCTCACAAACCCAACTTTTCTTCCACCGTCTTTTGTTGTAACTGTGGTCGACATTGGAGCCATGAGATGCCTCTCCAGAGCTGCCATTTCATCTTCCGGCAAACCTGCTTTCTTCAGCTCATCTTTCGCCTCCTCCACATCTACCATCTTGTCCTTTTGCATCATGTTCTCCGGTAATATGGAATGAGTCTGAAACAAATATATATCAAATATACAGTTAGTCAGCTTCCAACTGTCAAAACTACAATAAATGGATTCTCAGAATTGGCAAAAACAAATTGCTTCCTTGAGACCTGAAAACCATGGAAACCGATGCAAACACACACAATTACAGAGAGCTAACCTGACTGTAGCTTGCGGAGACGCTTCGCTTGATACGCAGCATTTCTCTATAGGTGTCTTCATTTCCATGCTGCACCTCAAACTCGTGCCACTTGTTCCAGAAGTCCGGGTCTGACCTTGGATCTGCAGACAGAGAGGCATAATTGTAGACTGCACGAGCACGATCAATTTCTCCCAAGCTTCTCTCCAGCTCTGCTAATTTTATGCACATGATCTTCGCATCCTTGTGTGGAAGCCCAGACTCTATTGCTTGCTCATATATCTCCCTAGTTCTGGGAACACCAAATATCTCTGCTGCACGGGAAATGTATATCTCATACATCTCAAGCCTCTGGCCTTCTGGAACCTTTTTGGTGGCTTCCTCATAAACCTTCATGGCTCGCTTGGCCAGACCATAGTCCTCTTCTAGCTTAGCTTACTGAAGGTATAAGGTCCTGACAGCATCAGATGGAGCCTGAAAAAAATATTTTAAAAAAGACAAGTTAGATCACACACTATATCACCACATCAATAGACAAGTTTCTTAAGAATTTGGTGCCTTGTTTTATCAGATCTGTGGTCAAACAAAACAAAAACGGCCTTTTAACGAGCATGTGTAAAAGGATAGATGAGCTTACCATTGAAACCGCATGCTCAAACAACTCTCTCGCCCGTTCTAGCTTTGTCTTCCCATATCTCTTGACAAACTTTGTAAGATAGGTTACCCATATGTCTTTCACATGAGGATACTTGAATATCTTGACACCTCTTTCATACACCTTGAAAGCATCTTCAAAGTACTTATTTTCCTCAAGAAGAAAAGCATAATTCAAGATGATCTGAGGCGTAGCTATCCTCAAATCCAATATCTTCTCATAGACTGCTCTTGTCGATTCTAGCGTCCCCAGGCTTTCCTCCAAATCAACATAAAAGGACCATAGCCTCAAGGATCTATGCAGCTTCATCTGGACTGGTTCGATCCCATCTTTAGCGACTTTCCGTCTTACTTCTACTGTTGGTACAGCAGTAGCACGCCTCATCAGCTCTAATGCTCCTTTAAAATTTTTGTGCCTCAACTCCATCTCAGCCCACTCACACCAGACGCTGGCGAGATGGTCCACGTTTTTGTAGTTCTCTTGGACTGCCTTGTCCAAAATCACTCTTGTGTTGACCATGTCTTTGTGGTTTTCATACAACTTGGCATAAGCAATCCACAACGTGTGAGGCTTCCCAACTGCTTTCATAGGATCCACAGTCCTCACTGCTTCTGTGTATGTGAGAATCTGCTTAGTTGCGTTTCCCTCAAATATTTTGACCCTACGATGCCACTGTTCAACATTGTGCGGATTTTGCCTAAGGAGCACGCTGTTTGCTAGTGCAGGTCTTCTGTTCATCAGTTCTTCTAAGCGAGCCAATCTCAGATCAACATCATTATCATCGTTCAACCAAAACCCATTGAGTATCTTCCTCTGCAGCTCTTTGACCGACAGAGAAAAATTGAGGCGGACGTCCTCATCATCCTCATTCTCAACGCCATTCTCTTCAATCTCATCTTCTTCATCACTTGAACTCATCATCTCCATCCTTTTGGCAACAGTGCTTTCCTCAAATCTTGAATAAACATCAAATATAACACTGAAGTCCCTCACAGTTACCACTTTCATCATGCCCTCCTCATAGATATCCCTGGCTTTCTCAAGCAGATTCTTCCTAATGTAATAATCCGCGAGAGAAGTCCACAGCATTCCCACCTCGTCCGTGAACTTCTTAATGCCTCCCCTGATGATAGCGTCGACATTGAGACCCGAGATAACATTTGCATGGTGCACAAGAAGCTCGCACATCTCCAACCACAGCTTGTGCTTCGTCTTCCCTTTAATAGAATAAAACTTATCATCATTCAGCACAGAGGCCAATCGCTCCGCAGACTCTTGCCAACGAGCAGACTTCACCAGAAACTCGATAAAGTCCTCAATATGAGTAGGATCATACATGAGATACCTCCGATAAACCCTAAGCGAGGTCTCGATCGGAACACCTTCCTGGCTCACAAATATAAGATAAGGCTCCCAGATCCTATCGTGTTGCGTAACAGGCAGAGCACAGAGCGCACGGTCGAAAGTTCTCCGGGTTCGAGTAACCAGTTTCTGCAGCGTAAGGGTCTGGAGATACATGACCCAGATCCTGGGCATCTTATGCATAGTGACTAAAGCTCTCTCTAAAGTATTGTTGAGGGAATCGTACTGAGGATGAGTAACAGGCAGATTCCTAACGATATCGAGTCGTTCCCGTAGATAGGCGTACCACAACTTATAGCTTCCAGGAAGAGCTTTAAGAGCTCTCTCGTAGATTATGAATCGCTTCTTGAAAGGAGATTCAGCTTTGGCAATCAAATACCTCCACCAGAGCTTCAAGCTAAATTGATTCCGCAGAAGCTCCTCCTCGTATACGAGATCCTCCTGAGAAGGATAGAGATCTTTGGAAATAGCCATATCCTTAGATCTACAACAGAGAAGAAGAAAAACAAGCAGGGACTTGAGAGAGCTTGTTCAACGAAACCAGAAGGAATTGCGAAAAGCAGAAGTAGTCTAAGAAGCTTACCTGAGAATGGGAGTAACTAATTTCGACGGCGCGGTGCTGAACAACAGCAAACGACGGTGAAGGGTTTTTTTCCCCGGCGTGAAGTGTGATTAGGGTTGGGTAAAGGAAAAATAAGATGATGGGTCGGGTCTACTCGAATCAGAGCAGTGTTAGAAATTTATTTATATTGTTCTACTACTATTACCAAAGTTACCCCTTTTTTATTTTTTGCCGGCAACTTAAGATTTTTATTAAAGCCCATTGGACAAATCAAGTTTACCAAGTTACCCACTTACCCGTACTCTGATCCATCACTAGAAAAATATAAACAAAAACAATTTTTTAAAATAAAAATTGCAGATTATCAAGGTTGAAGATGAACTTTTAAAAGCTCTTTAATCTTTTACTTAATCAAAGAAATCGTGTTTTTGTAGCTGAGGATTTGCAAAGACTATACGGTCTTCGCCTTGGTAAGATTCTGATCGGTGTTTCTATAAATAATACTGGAGCTTTTGTGTTGAT
The DNA here is from genome assembly GCA_020283515.1 of Alliaria petiolata. Taxonomy (NCBI): domain Eukaryota; kingdom Viridiplantae; phylum Streptophyta; class Magnoliopsida; order Brassicales; family Brassicaceae; genus Alliaria; species Alliaria petiolata. The sequence continues at coordinate 429,714,072 of JAHZTW010000001.1, forward strand.
GTTGACTTGGATTTGTAGCTATTGGAGTTTGTGTCATAACTAATGCGCAATATGAAATGTAAAACTAATCGTTTGTTACCTAATTAGTTCCATTGCTACTTTAACTTAAAATATGATTCATATATATACACAAGTAAAATACTGTCAAAAATTCAATCATAGAATTTTTACATTTGCATGACACATATAAGGGTTCTTATGAAAAACATAACAAAATATTTTCACCGTAACCATCAAATATGCATACAGTACATGAATAAGAAAGGACTACTTCCTCTTCTCATCTTGTTCCCATTGCACAAGTATGTAGAGAGAGAGCCATGTTCTCTTACTCTCTCTATTTTTGTTTTTTCCCAAGAAAAAATTCTATCTTTTTTGTTCTTCCCTCTTTCAGAGAGATCCTACTTAGTAGGATTCTTTCTCTGTCCTATATCTCACCAACAAAAGTAATAAAATAAGTGCTTCAAGTTGAAACTCAGAGTCGCAACATATACACTCATTAGTGAGATTGCATCACAGAACATGCAACAGCTTGTGCCCAATGCCTTAATCTTTGTTTCACCTGTTGAGGATTGTCCCCTGCACAATTCAAACTCACAGTGATTGGTTTATGTACGTACCCATTTATTTGCATAAGACAAGCCCAAATCAGCATTTATAAGAAGATGAAATGGTAAATTTGGTTTACCAAGGCATAAGATCTTTAATGAATCCGAGTCGGTTTTGGGGCTACAAGGTATGCTGCTCGAGGAAGCAGAAGTAGAAGATAAGGAGCCATCTCCTCCATTGCTGCTACGGCTGCTACTAGGTGAAGGTAGAGGCGAAAGCTGCCTATTCACAGCAAAGTAAAGATCTAATGCTGGTAATGTGTTGCACAGCTTCAGTCCGGCTTCCTCCTTGAAACCAAACCCTAGCTCGATCGATCCTTTGAGCTCTCTTAAGTCTTCATCTGTTAGATCCGTCGGATCGTACTCGTTATCAGAGACGCCTTTGTGCTTCTTCTCTTGGATCCTTAACATCTGACGGCGCCTTTTTTCCCAAGCAACATCTCGCGGTGTCTCTCGCATTGACAATTGCTTCGATAACCGCTGTTTAGGTTTCTGCGAGGCTAATGGCGCCACTAGTCTAACATGAGGTAGTGGCTCAGGAAGTGATGGCGTTGAAGACGAGATTGGTAAGGTAAGGCCTTCTCTTCTCCTCACCATTTTTTTTTTATCGCTTTTCAATAGGTGGCTTGTAATGCAAGGCAAGGGCTTTTAACTTATACAATTGGAAAAAAGATACCTTGTGGGGAAAACTAGGGCTTTTCGTTGGTGATTTTCTTGACCTTTTTTCGTTATGAGAATATCAAAGCTTTGGCTTTGCTTCTGTGTCTAAATGTATGTTCTTCATCTGCTGGCCGCGTGTGACACCAATTTACACGGCCAACAAAGAAGCTTCTACGGGTCGGGCTGATCAGAAAATCTTCTTTATGCCCTTTTCTACTTGAAATTTTTGCCGACCCGACCACATAATCTCTCACAAAAGAGACTCAAGGAGCTTTAATGGAGGATTGGAAAAGAGCTTTCACCATTGATTTATGCAATGGAGGGTCGAGCTATTTTCCTCCATTGTTTAAATTTGATACAATCCCATATATTTAGGGACCTTTCTTTGTTTAGATTCTTGACCCCCTAAAAGAAAACGAGTTTCAGAATTATCCTACTCCAGAAGAATATACATTGACCAAAACTTGTTAATTTTTCTATTTTAAGGATCAAGTCAAACTTCAGAATTCTACTATATCTTTGAGACAATATAGTTTAAGAGTTTCTGTATAATTTGATGATTAAAAACAAAAAAGTTAAAAAGTAATTAATTTTATTTCATAGCACAAGTTTAAAAACTCAAACGTGTGTGTTTCCTCTTCTAACCAATTTGCTAAACATAGCTTTCTTCGATTAATCCTCTCCTCCATAGATTCACCCCAACTACTTTTTGTTTCTCTTTCTGAAACAACACCGAAAAATGAGAAAAAACCAATAACCCCTTTGCACAAAAAAGAAAGAAAAAAAAGAGAAAGAAAACGAGCGGTTTTTGTCTTGTTGTGGTTCCTGCTTCTGTTTCCATGGCTTTGATCAGACATTATTAGGTTGCAGAGAGGAGAAGAAACAAGCCTCCAGTTTTCTCTACTGGTGCTTGAGGTAAGGCCAACAGAGAAATTTAAGCTTCTTTTTATTTATGCTTCAATCGTTTTTTTCTGAGAATTTAAACCCGTTTCATGTTTCAGCCATGAACGAGAAAGCCCGGATTCTGTTTTCCCTCTGTTTCTTCTCTGTTCTTCTGGTTTCTCCTTCTCAATCTAACGGCCAGGATTTTGCATTGAGCTGCGGGGCGTCAGAAACATCTGCTGATCCAGACAAGAAAAAATGGGAACCCGACACGAAATTCTTGAAAACGGCAAACACGGTTCACGCAACAGCTACTTACCAAGATCCTTCGCTTCTCTCGACGGTTCCTTACATGACAGCAAGAATCTTTACGGCTCCTGCAACTTATGAAATCCCGGTTAAAGGAGACAAAAGACATTTGCTCCGGTTACATTTTTACCCATCAGCATACACGGGACTCAACATTACCGACTCTTACTTCTCCGTGGCAGCTAACGACGTTACCCTTCTAAGCAACTTTAGTGCGGCTATCACATGTCAAGCCTTGACACAGGCTTACCTCGTTAGAGAATATTCTCTTGCACCAATCGAAAAAGATGTTTTGACCATCACGTTTACTCCCTCGGACAAACAGCCGGGCGCGTTTGCTTTCATAAACGGTATCGAGGTCGTTCAGATGCCGGAACTGTTCGATTCGGCTGTTCTTGTTGGGTTCGCGGACCAGACAGCGGACGCTAAGACCGCGAATCTCCAGACGATGTTCAGGCTTAACGTTGGTGGTCAGGATATTCCCGGAAGCCAAGACTCCGGCGGTTTAACTAGAACTTGGTACAACGACGCGCCTTACATATTCAGCGCAGGTCTCGGTGTCACCCTCCAAGCAAGCAACAATTTCAGGATTGATTACCAGAAAATGCCGGTTTCAACCGCTCCAGCCGATGTCTACAAAACAGCTCGATCACAGGGACCAAACGGAGTCATCAACGTCAATTCGAACCTCACGTGGATGTTTCAAGTCGACACGAACTTCACCTACATCATGAGGCTCCATTTCTGCGAGTTCCAGCTTTCTAAAATTAACCAGAAAGCTTTCAACATTTACATCAACAACCGAACCGCACAAGCGGATACCAACGCCGCAGATATAATCGGATGGACGGGAGGGAAAGGTATCCCGACGTACAAAGATTACGCAATCTACGTTGATACTAACAACGGAGGAGTAGCAGGCGAGGAGATCTCGCTTCAGATGACTCCATCATCATTTACTAGACCGGAATATCTCGATGCGCAGCTAAACGGACTAGAGATTTTCAAGATGGAGACGATGAAAAACCTCGCGGGTCCAAACCCGAAGCCGTCGCCTATGCAAGCCAACGAAGATGCTAAAAAGGAATTTCGAAGTGACAAAAGAATCACAGCTTTCGTCATTGGTTCCGCTGGAGGAGTCGTAGCGGTTTTGCTCTGCGCACTGTGCTTCACGATGTATCAGAGGAAACGAAAGTTCCCAGGAAGCGAATCTTACACATCGAGCTGGCTTCCTATATACGGAAACTCCCACACATCCGCAACGAAATCTACTATCTCCGGCAAGAGCAACGGCGGAAGCCACCTATCTAATCTTGCGGCGGGTCTATGCAGTAGATTCTCACTGCCCGAAATCAAACACGGTACTCAAAACTTCGACGAGTCGAACGTGATCGGAGTGGGAGGGTTCGGTAAGGTTTACAAAGGAGTTATAGACGGAGGCACAAAAGTGGCGATCAAGAAATCGAACCCGAATTCAGAGCAAGGCCTCAACGAATTCGAGACTGAGATCGAGCTTCTCTCGAGACTGAGGCACAAACACTTGGTGTCCTTGATCGGATACTGCGACGACGGAGGAGAGATGTGTCTGATATACGATTACATGTCCCTTGGAACACTCAGGGAGCATCTGTACAACACCAAGAGACCTCAGCTGACTTGGAAACGAAGGCTCGAGATCGCCATTGGAGCTGCGAGAGGGTTGCATTACCTTCACACCGGTGCAAAGTACACGATCATACACCGTGACGTGAAAACAACGAACATCTTGGTCGACGAGAACTGGGTTGCGAAAGTTTCGGATTTCGGTTTATCCAAAACCGGGCCTAACATGAACGGAGGCCATGTGACGACCGTCGTGAAGGGAAGTTTCGGGTATTTAGATCCGGAATACTTCAGGAGACAACAATTGACTGAGAAATCAGATGTTTACTCCTTCGGAGTCGTTCTGTTCGAGGTCCTGTGCGCTAGGCCGGCGTTAAACCCCAGCTTGCCAAAGGAGCAGGTGAGTCTCGGAGATTGGGCCATGAATTGCAAACGAAAGGGGACTCTAGAAGACATAGTCGACCCTAATCTGAAAGGGAAGATCAATTCAGAATGTTTGAAGAAATTCGCAGATACGGCGGAGAAGTGTCTCTCCGATAGCGGGTTAGATCGGCCGACGATGGGAGATGTCTTGTGGAATCTCGAATTCGCGCTTCAGCTACAGGAAACTGCTGACGGATCACGTCACCGAACGCCTAGCCATGTCGGTGGATCCGAGGATTTAGGCGGAGGCGGGGGAGGAGGAGGAGGCATGGCGGTCAACATCGCCGCCGGAGAACACGACGTGAGTGACCTGTCCTCCGAAGAAAACAGCGGAATATTTTCTCAGATTGTAAATCCCAAAGGGCGATAAGGTAAATTCACAACCGTACAAAAAACGTATCCGTTTTTTTTTTTCTCCTGAAGTAAAAGGAAATGGTGTATTATTCTCCTTTTTTTATGTAATGTGATAGGCAAAAAAAAAAAACTAGATCCTCTTTTGTTTTAATTTGCCCGTGCTTTATCAATTAATTGAAGTCAAAACACTTGTAAAATTATATATCTATATGGTTTGTTATATGTTATCAAGTATATTGTATAATGGTTCGGAGTTAGAAGTTTAAATTATTCCCCTGTACCTATATGTTACTTAGTTTGTAATAATGCTATAAAACTTGGACAAATAAAGGCTAACAAGAGGCTAAAACCGAATTTACTCATTCTCTCGTTCAAAGGTTAGCAAAGCAGTAAATATGTGAGCAAAATGTCATTGNAACCCCTGTATCATTCTCTATTCTTTTATGCAATTTATTTCAGCCATGATTTGTGTTTGCATAATTATGTATGAGTAGTTTGCTAGTTAGGTTAGGGTGATTTAGGGTTGATAAAGAGTTTGTAGAATCATTAGAACTTTAGGGAAATCAATAGGATCTTCACCTTGATTTGTTCTTAACTTGATATTTTGAATTGATCACTTAGAAATCAAACCTTAGGTTATTTAATAGATGTGATAGCATTATTAGTAACTTGATCTAATCATAGGTGAGCAAAATATCTATTCGCAAAGAGATTTGGTTTAGGTATTTTGTGAAAAAATCGAACCTATTCTTATTGCTTGTCTTTATTGTTTTAAATTCGCAAAAAGATTTGGGATTTAAGAATCTAGGCATAGATAACTTCTGCAACGAGAGTTGTTTGGTTTTAACTTAGAGATTCGAGTTCTAGACGTTCTTAATAAATCCCTAACAAACTTAGATTCTGCATTCTTGGATTCAACCTGATAATTACCCTTGCCTAGCGCCTTAGTCTCCTGAACTTTAATCCATCTTAAATCCGATTTATTTACTCGTTTAATTGCTTAGTTTTAATTTCATATAATTCGACCTACCATAATCTGAATTTAGAAACCTTAGTGTAGCCTCTACTTCCTTTGGGATTTCGATACCCCTTATACTACGATTGCATTTGGTGTGCACTTGCAGTAGTTTTATTTGGGTAAAACATGAGCCCTATCAAGTTTTTGGGTGTCGATCGACACCTAGCGTGTAAATCCACTCTCCCAACTTCATCACTTCGGCTGCTTCTCCAAAATGCTCCAAAAGGTTCCAGATTCTTCCATTTAGCTCCAAATGTTATCCATCCTGTAAAGACTCTAATAGGACTCTAAAACTAACAAAAGACTTTATAAAAACACTTATATCATGGTCCAAAAACGGGTAAAAACCATGATATATCAAGCTTCCTTGCTTCGTTTAGTGGTTGTGGGCGTATGATGATGATGGATGAGGGTGGTGATAGGCGTTTGGTGGTGATGATTGGCTCGCCTTTGTTGAGAAGGACAGGTACTCCGGTTGTTGAGTACTTTTCTTGGTTTCTTGACCTTTGTAAAACACCGTGAATGAGAGATGGAAAATCTTCTGTCCTTGCGTCTTGAAGACTGCATCACCTCAGAAACTTGAAGTTTGGGTCTATGCTGGCCTATCCGGTGATGTGTTCGGGATCCCGAAAGACAGGTGTTGCTAGTTCAAACTTCAATGTCGTATGAAATTCTTACTTGGTAATATATCATGGTTTTTACCCATTTTTAGACCATGATATAAGTGTTTTTATAGAGTCTTTTGGCTAATTTCGAGTGTATATAGAGTCTTTGCAAGTTCATGTACAATTGAAGATAAATTGGAGATTTGGATGCATTTTGGAGCTTAATGGAATGAAGTCACGAAGTGATGAAGTCAAGACTTGAATTACACGCAAGGTGTCGATCGACACCATGTAGTGTCGATCGACACCATGTTTTCCAATTTCCAGAATCAAGAAGTTTCCATATTTTGAAGAAAAGGAAATCTCCAAGTCTTTTCCTAATCCTTTTGGGAATTGAAGACTCATACCTAGGCCTATAAATATAGTTTTTCAGCCATTGTTTAGGCACATTCTCATACTTTAAGAATCATATAAGTTTAGGTTTTTGGAGAGAAGAATTTGACTCATTTAGAGCAGATTTGGAACTCCTTTATTTTCTTCTATTGATTTCTTTTATGCTTTCTGTTCAAATAATGATTTCTGTTTCATTAATCATGTCTGAGTAGTTTGCTTGTTAGGTTTAGGGTTTTCAAAGGTGATTATGAATTGTTAGGTCAAATTAAACTGTTAGGATAAAATCATTAGAGTTCTTCATCTGGATTTGTGTTTAATGCTGATTTTAGCTTCATGACCTAGAATCTGATCTTAGGTTAATTAATAGATGTGAGAGTATTATTGATTGCCTGAACTAGTGTTAGATGAGTAAAATACCTATTCACAAAGAGATTTGGTTTAGGATTTTGTGAACAATTGAACCTGATATTAATGCTTGTCTGAATTGTTTGAATTCGCAAAGAGATTTGGTTTTCTGGAATTTAGGCATAGATAATCTTCGCAGCGAGAGTTGGTTGATTTTACATTAGTGTTTCAAGTTC
>JAHZTW010000001.1:429730968-429782848 GCA_020283515.1 Alliaria petiolata
TGATATAAGCATGGAAGCTTATAGACGTGGAGACAACAAGAAGAGTAGCTGTGGAGCTAGCAGCGATGGAGCTAAGCTTGTAGCTGAGGGAGAAGGAGACCTTGTAGCTGATTATGGAGGAGCTAAGGAGCTGAGGAGCACATGCCATCAGTCATTACATTCTGGAGACCCCCCTGAACGAGCTACACCAAGTCAGAAACAAGCCAGAACTGAAGAAGAAGTCATTAAACCAAAGAAGAGGCCAAAGGAGTTATTTAAGGAAACTTGGAAAGAGAGCACATTTTATTCGACCAACCCTCCTATTCTATATTCTCAGAAGACCTCTGAAGATATAAAACCCATTATACATGCTGGAAACCGAAGCCTAACCAAAGGAGAACCATCAATTCCCCCAAAACCACCAAACCGTCCAAATCAAGCCTCTACCGAACCAGATAAGGAAACCATGTATAAATGGCTATCCAAGACATTATATACGACCTCTCCTCTGTCCACAGAAGCCCACACTAGCCTTGCCACACCAGAACACGTCCAGAAGTCGTCCCCCATCAAGACCAAACGGCTAGTAACATTAAAGACTAACGGCTAGGAGAATGGAGTCAAGAGAAGATCCCACATTTGCTGCCTTTCATTTACTTTTGCACCGTTTGTTTTTCATCATTTCTGAGCCTATATAAGCTCATTTCCTTTGTACTTTTTATTCACCAAGTTATTAAATCAGAAAGTTTTATTTTGTTTCAAAGAAAAATCATCTTTGCTTACAATTTGTTCCTGCGTTTTATTAAGTTCTTTTGAGAGATTCAGAGAGCTTGTGAGCGTGTTAGAGCTTAGTATTCTCGTGAGGATTAGCCCTTGAATACTATGATCTAAACTCTTGGTGTTTAGAGTCTTAAACACAAATCGGTTTTATCAAATCATCAAAACCTTCATCCATCCCATTTCGGCTCTAAGCTAAGATTTCAGAGGCAATCTGATTGGGATCATTTCCAGTCTTGTGTCAATTTTACATTAGTGTTTCAAGTTCAAGAACAGTGCTTAATAATTCCTAACATTCGCCTAGACCTAGAATTTGGATCACCTGAGAATTTCCCTGAACCTAGCGTTTCGTCTCCTGAATCTAAATCGTTTAATTGCTTTCTGTCTTTTAAATTCCATATTATTTCTTAATATAACTGTTGTGTCACTATCCCTTCTCTGTGGATTCGATCCCTAAGTACTACAACTGATCTCTTAATTTGAGAGAGTTGCTCTAGGGTAATTTTGACCCATAGAACTTTTTCCCATCGATATTGGCGAATGAGACTCGCCTATTTGGCCAATCCATGATGACTCCTGCAGTGGCCAAGAATGGCCATCCCAAGATGAGAGGTGCAGCTTCTTCTTGGCGAGTTTTAACTATGTAGAAGTCTACCGGGATTCTGCAGTCGCCAATGATGACCGGGAGATCTTAAATGACTCCTTTCGGGGTCGTGAAAGATTGGTCCGCCAAACCAATCTTGAGCTCGGTCGGGAGGACGTATTTTTTATAAGTAGTATATTTGTACTCTTTTTCAATACCCAACACTACTCATGTCATTGTAGTATTTGAGGTTATCAATCCAACTTGGGAGGAAAAAACACTAAGAATGCAAGAACAAGATTAATCTAAGTCATATTCGGATTTAAGTGGTGATGTAATTTGAAAAACTACTTAAGCAAATAAATAAATCGTAAGAGATTACTACACTATCAAATACTATCCTAGGCAATTTCTAAAATTGTCAACTTGGCAAGAAACAAAGATAGAGGATTTAAAACTCTAAAAGCAAAATAAAAGGATGTCTAGCAACTTAAACAAAAGACTTGGAAAATAAGAAAGATTGATTCTTGATTTGTTAAATATAAAAGATAGATCCGAGGCTAAGGGTCTTGTCTATGGAAGTTCAACACTCGGTCTTGGGTTTTTATAAAAGTAGATCTAAACAAACTATGTGCTACCTCTAAGCCTAAGAAACAAATATAGATCCTTCCATGGGTTGTGGATAGAATCCCTTCATCAATCCTTCTCTTCAAACCCAGGGTCTTTGGTGGAAAAGAATGATTCATGAGCAAGAAAACATCTTTCTTAACTTGGCCTAACTATCCTCCAAATCTCCACCGTCGTGGGCTAAAAGGAGATAGTCTTTTGGATGGGCTTACGAGATCCCTAAGTTCTTTTGTGATATGGAGATCTCTAAAGGCACAAAGATCTCCATCGAGACTTTGGAATTAATCCCTCCAAACCAAGAAGAGTTAAGAATTAAGAGTATGCTTATCCCAAAGATCTAAGCTTTGAAACCTTCCCTAAACCCTCGGACTCAAATCTAAACGGATCTACTCACTAAGTATGATTAAAAACAGAGAAAATGTATAAGAAGAAACATTAAACATGCTTAAGCGATTAGGAAAGAAGATTAAAGGTAAGTACTTGAATTTAAGATTAAAAATCAAGGTTTTACAACTAAGAAAAGCTTAAAGAAAACTAACAATGGCAGCTGAGAGCTTAAAGAAGAAGAACAAAAAGTAAAAAAGAGGAGATGGTCCCAAAAATAGGTCTGAAAACGTTTTATACCCAAAAGGGAAATGGTCCCCTCACAAGAAGACAAAACATGAGCTGTCCGGATAAGGTCTGGGATCGAGCTGAGTTGTCGATCTTGTGCTCGATCTCGGGCTGAAATCGGCTTGCTTTGCTCGATCTTCAGATCGTTTCAACTCTGAGATGGACTCCCTTACTCGATCTTTGGGTCGTTCAACTTTGGATCGTTCCCCAACCTCGATATTGCTTCCGTTCTTCCTGGGTGGCGTCCTTGGGTCCGTACAGACGCTCGATTGATCTGGCCGATCTAAGGCTCGTTCTTCTCCCTTGAAACGGTCTGATTGTGGTCGATCTCGTCTAGATCGGCCTGCCTTGCTCGATTCCTTCTACGATCCCAGCGAGTGTTTGCTTGTCCGAACTCTGCCAAGTGTCCACAAGCCTCCCTTTGAACCTCAGCATGTCCACGCATCCACCATAGCTCCAATGCACACCAAACAACCTGATAATGATGCAAATATGCAAGAAACTATGCAAATGCTAATTCAAAGTATTCTAGGACCTAATATGAGATTAATGATGTAAACTATCCTATAAAGAGTGTAAAATGCATGGAAACCTATCCTAAATGCATGTTGAATATGCGAAATATATGAGTATATCAACTCCCCCAAACTTGCCTTTTGCTTGCCCTCAAGAAAACTATAGTAAAATCCTAGAGAGAGGTTTAAAAATGGGAGCTTAATATCCAAAATTGCCAACAAACATAATCAACTCAATGTCCTAGTTCTTAATCCTAAAATGCATCTGAATCTATCCTAAAATTGCCAACAAACATAATCAACTCAACATTCAAATGCACTAAGATTTCAATATAGACAAGTCTCCCTATCAAGCCAACCCTTTAACGTTCATTAAGTACAAACCGTGAATCATGACAATGCAAGCAAGTGAATTCATTTGGCTAAGGGATTAAGCTTTTGAGAAAAAATTGATCTCAACTCATGGGGGTTTCCATTTCAAATGAGGGAATCACTCATAGAAGATTGAACTTCATGCATAATGCTAAAGGTAAAAGACAAGTGATGCATACCAGGCTACACTCTTATCTACCCGAAATGCTAACAATGGTCCTAAAACCTCACTCATTCATTTTTTTTAAAGCTCACTCAACCCTCTAGAACTACCCTTTTCCTCCCAAGGCTCTTTGTGCCTTGCTAGACCCATGAAATTCGAACAAACTTCTTCTTTCAAAGCTCTAAGGGGGAACTTCTTCAACCTATTTCTCATAGCGAATGATGTAACCCTTTATCAACTTAGCTCTTTCTCTTTTTTTCCTAGGTAGTCTTTCTTTCTTTGGCCTTTTGGCTCTTTTGATTTTCTTTTTTCATTTCTCAAGACTACTTACCAGTTTTCCAAACTTTGAGCTATATACTTTTAAGCACAAGATTCACCATTTCAAACTATGCTTCCCCTTATTTTTCACCGCGCCCCTCTTATCATCTCTTTATTTCTACTCTTCTCCACAACTCATCAAGCAATACCACGGTCAACGCCCCCCCCCCCACCCCGAAATCCTAAGCCTACAAATAGCTCCAAATTGCAAGAGGTAGAGTCTACATGAGACCCTAGACTTCTCTCCCAAACCTAACACTTTATGCAAAATTCAATCGAAATAAAGGCCTCACAAGTATTCACACAAAAACAATTGGCTTCAAAGGAGGTAAGGTAAGTTAGGAATACTACTTGAGCTAGCAAGAGGGTGGCAAAGTGAGAAAGAAAGCTTAAATATTTTAATACATGGATTCACTTTCATTGCAAAGCATGATATTTAAATGTCAAGATTCGGTTCAAGTGAGTAGAGTTGGCTATCAATTTCAAGACCCTATTTTGACCAAAATCTAGTGACAAATGAGGTGGTCCAAGAATGGTTCTTTCTTACTTTCAAGATTTATTCACATGCATTAAAGAACCACTAACTAGAGCATTGAATTGATCACATGAATTAACAATCTACAAGGATAAGCTCATCATCGCTCCCAATGCATATGAATGCAACCTAAATGATAAAAATCTAGACTAAACCTTAAAAACTTCTAAATATGCAAATGTAACTACTTGATTTATTTTGGAATTTTTGAAACATTTTATGATATTTTTTTTTTGATTTTTCTATGCAATATTGATGTATGCAAGACTCAAGGATGAAAAAGAAAATAAGATTCAAATAAAACAAAGTCAAAGCACACATTCTCCCCCAAACTTGAATGGCAACGTCTCGGTGTCAAACAAGCCCAAGAGGAGACCAAAGTACAAAAAACAAAAATAGAAAGTTCATGATATAGGGGTACATCGGACTAGGTGGAGTAGTAGATTAAGGATGCTCCGGTTCTCCTGCTCTTGCTTGAGGTTGATATGCTCTCAAATTTACCCTAGAGCTACTCTCTCAAATTAAGAGATCAGTTGCAGTACTTAGGGATCGAATCCACAGGGAAGGGATAGTAACACATCAAATTTATAAGTTTGAATTAAGCTAAGAAGAAATAATTAAATGTAAAAGACAGCAGGTAATTAAAAGCGGTGTAAGTTCAGGAGACGAAACGCTAGGTTCAGGGAAATTCTTAGGTGAATCCTAATTGCAGGTCTAGATAGAATGTTAGGAATTATGAAGAACCGTTCTAGAACTCGAAACACAATTATAAAATCAACCAACTCTCGCTGCGAAGATTATCTATGTCTAAACCCTAGAATTTCAAATCTCTTTGCAAATCCTATCAATTCAGACAAGCATTAAAGTTCAGGTTCGATTGTTCACAAAATCCCTAAACCAAATCTCTTTGTGAATAGGTATTTTGCTCATCTAACATTAGTTCATGCAATTAATAATACTCTCGCATCTATTAATTAACCTAAGATCAGATTCTAAGTCGCGAAGCTAGAATAAGCATTAATCACAAATCCAGATGAAGAACTCTAATGATTTTTTCCTAACAATTCATCAATCACCTTTGAAAAACCCTAACAAGTAAACTACTCAGACATGATCAATAAAACACAAATCATAATTTGAATAGAAAGCATAAAAGAAATCAATAGAAGAAATAAAGGAGTTTCAAATCTGCTCTAAAGGAGTCTGATTTTTCTCTCCAAAAACCTAAACTTCTATGATTCTTAAAGTATGAGATTCTGCCTAAACAATGGCTTTAAAAACTATATATGAGGTAGAAACACGAGCTGGGGCACTTTTGCAAATAAAGAAAACTTTTGGGCAATTTCCTTTTTCCTTCAAGACTTGTAAAATCAGGCGGCTTTGTGAATCCACGATTGGTGTCGACCGATACCAAGGGTGGTGTCGATCGACACCCCTTGTAAAATCTGGCTCTTGACTTCATCACTTCGCAGCTTCTTCCACAATGCTCCAGAATGCTCCAAAATCTCCAATTATGCTCCAAACATAATTCAACCTGCAAAGACTCTAATAGGACTCTAAAAGATCAAAAGACTCTATAAAACGGACTTATATCATGGTCAAAATTGGTAAAAACCATGATATATCAACTCCCTCAGACTTAGTTTTTGCTTGCCCTCAAGCAAAACAGAAACCAAGTATATAGTCGAGGTTTGAAAACAGAAACAATCAGCTAGCCTTTAGGAACGCCACATTGAACCAACACTCTTGAATCCACATACCTTAGAACCAACCTTACCTAATATTTTAGTGTACTTACCACAAGCTTAGCAATCTCCCAAATCAAGTCCAGATCCCTTCCTTCTATAATTTTCGAATTTAAACAAAGGGTATTGACCAAAGGACTTACAGATTCTTTCCCTTCCTTAGCGTATGAACAAGACATTCTTTGTACAGCTCTCCTATTTTCTCTTCCCTTAGTCAACTGCTGCCCAATTTCAGGGTGTTCTACAGATCTTTTCATTAACTTTTTCTTATTCTTTTGAAGTCTTGGAATAGTGCTGCTCTTTACTTGTGTTCCTTGTGAGGAGACAGGTTCATGAGCTCTCACTAATATTGTTCCTTGTGAGGAGACAGGCTCATGAGGATCTTTGCACTATTCCTTGACTTAGACTCTTTTTCTTTTTCTTTTCTCAAGGGAAGATCAAGGAGAGACTGTAGTTTGCTTATCTCGTCAGTGCTGAAAGAGGAATCAAGTCCAATGCATACCAAGCTTTAAACAGGAATCTGAACTCTCTTTGTTAGATTGATCCACTTGCAGCTTTCTACCTAGTAAAACATGCAATCAACTACTATGGCAATGGTCCTTCAAGTGTCAATATGTCGTGGTTAGTTACAAGAAAAACTGAAAATTTCAACTAGTTTTGAGTCAATAAAACAAGCTTTTGACTGACTCAAATGACTCGAAACAAAACACAAAGCAAAATACATTAGTATTTTCCTCCCCCAGACTTAACCAACACTGTCCCCAGTGTAATTAAATCTTAAGGTCAGAAATAGACCAAATAGAAAATATAATGGGCATGATGGATAGAGGACGAAAATCTACACAACTTAGATTTTTAAATCAATCAAACCGTTAAGAATAGAGAGAGATATGAAGAAAACAACTTGAGGAGACTTACCTTCGTTTGCGCGTGGTGTCGATCGACACCAATGAATAGTGTCAATCGACACTGTTCATGTCGAGCCCCAGTGTCGACAAAGGTCGATTATCGCCCATCTCGTCCAATTTTTTTTATTTTATTTTTTATTTTTTGAAGAAAAACAAATAGTTAGTAAATAAGTGAACTTACCAATGGGTTGCCTCCCACCAAGCGCTTGTTTTAAGTCGTTAGCTTGACTTGGATGGCTGGAAATCAGTCTGCGGGTGCAGGATGAGAACTCGTTTCAAAACAAGCTCTACATTCAGACAGCTTCAACTTCAAAATTCTGCTCCATGGTCCTTTCGCAGCATCTAATCCTTTCTCCTTCATCTCAGATGTAAGAATTGGTCTAACCTTGGAGAAAGCCTTTGAGGTTCCTTTGCACTTCACCTTATACTCAATTGAGTTCCCATCACAGCTTTGAGGTATCAAAGTGACTTGAGGATCTCCCTTGATCCTTTGGCTCTCCACTCTCTTCTTCACTTTCGCCCTTTTTCTGGTTCCCTTTGTGATCATGATAGGATTTCCACCAAGGACTTTATCTGCATCACTCTTGTCACAAGGTCTTTCTTGCGAAATGTTTGCCACCTTGTCTCTAGCAATCACAGGAATGCAAGAGACGTGCTTTGAAGTTCCAGTAGTAGGGACAATTTTGTAGAAGACTCCTTTGTCAACATTAGAGAAAGAGATTCTCTTGTTAGGCGTGTCCACAACTGCTCCTACTGTAGCCATGAATGGTCTCCCAAGAATGAATGGCATGACATAATTCTTGCTCACTTCCACAACCTGAAAATCAGTTGGTACTAGACAATTCCCCACTTTGATCAGCAAGTCTTGAATTGTACCATATGAGACTGTGGTGGAAGAGTTAGCAAAAGCAAGAGTCATCTGAGGAGGGTGACATGAGGTTCACACTAGCACCAGAATCACATAGAGATTGTCTAAACTCAACTCCTCCAATGGAGCATGGAACAACAAACATCCCTGGATCTTCAACCTTAAGCAGCTGTTTCATTGGTGGTGGTGTTTCCCTTGCTTTGTTGAAGAGTTCTTCAATTTATTCAAGACTCTCTCTGCAATTCTTAAAGAAAACACCTAAAGGATAAATTTCCAAGCTTCAGCAAATGAGATCCCATTGGAGATCTTTCTCACCTTCTTGTTGAAACCAGCCAGCTCTTTTCCACTAATGGACTCTCTTAGGTGTTTGGGTAGAGGAGGATATGGAACCTTAGGCTAGTACACCCTTTCCTCTGCAGTTTTTGATGCTTTAAAAGGGTCTGGCGAGGTCTGAGAAGGGTGTCGATCGACACTGGCTTTTTGTGTCGACGTTTCAGTGTCGATCCTGCTCGATTTTGGTCCGTCAGAGGTCGAAAAATCGTGAATTTCCAGTGGTGTCGATCAACACCCTTCCTTGGGGTCGATCGACACTAGTGTATTTTTCTGGTTTTTAGGGGGTGTCGACCGACACTCCACTTTGGTGTCGACCGACACCTTCTCTGAAAGATCAAAATCATCATCTTCTTCAGCATTCATGCCCTTTTTCAGCACTGTTTGAAGGCTTCTTTCACTCTGAATCGTGATGGCATTTACATGGTGCCTCAGATTTGTGTCCGTCTTTCCAGGAAGGCATCTCTCTTGTCTCTTCAAAGCTCCAACAGTTTGAACCACTTGAAGATCCAATTGCTTGACATGAGTACCTAGAGACTCAATTTTTCTATTCAAATCAGTGTACAAGGCATTAATCTTCCCATTGAAGTCCACAATCATCTTCTGTTGACCCTCCAAAATCTGTTCAAGCATGGACTTCATATCATTATCTTGTGCATGAGGCTTCTGGTAAGAAGAAGAACCATAAGTTCTTTGGAANAAACACTCCATAATCATAAGATTTGAAATGCTAAACATGATTAACGTTAAACAAGAAGAAGATTGAGATTAAAAAGATGAGTTCTTGCTTTAAAAACTAAAGGTGCGATTAAAAAAAGCTTAAAACCTTAACAATGGTGGCAAGAACAAAAGAGGAAGAAGGCAAAAAGCATAAGATAGGATATATCAAAAATTAAGGGTTTTTGCAATTTATAGTAAAGGAGGATTGGTCCCCTCAGAAAAAGACAAAACATGAGCTGGCATATAAGAATGGCGCGCCTGGAGAGAAGAGATCAAGCTGAGTCGTAGATCTCTTACCCGATCTTGGACTGGGAACGGGCTGACTTGCCCGATCGTCGGGTCATTTCAATGTGGTAATCGACCCTCTCGCTCGATCCTTGGGTTGTTCTGATCAGGATCGATCCTTGGTCTCGATCTTCGCTCCGTTCTTCCTGGGTGATGTCTTCGGGTCCGTATAGTCGCACGACCATCTTGATCGATGCAAGATCCGTTCTTCTTCCTTGAAACGGTCTAAGTGCCTCGATCTTCTGGTCGATCTCATCTAGTATGACCTGCCTTGCTCGATTATCTCCTCGATCTCAGAGAGCGTTTGTTTGTCCGAACCTCTCCAAGTGTCCACAAGCTCCTCTTTGATCCTCAGCATATCCACGCATCCTCCAAAGCTCTAGTGCACTCAAAACGACCTGAATATGATGCAAATATGAAAGAAATATGCAAATGCTAATGCAAACATGTCTAAAACCTAAAATGGGACAAAAGCTATAAGAAATTTAAGTATGAGTGCAAAAGTGCATGAAAAACTATCCTAAATGAGTGCTAAATATGAGAAATATATGAGTATATCAACTTTCCCAAACTTGCCTTTTGCCTACCCTCAAGAAAAATAAAGTCAAATCCGAGAGAGAAGTTTAAAGGTGGGAGCTCAATATCCAAGATTGCTAACAAACATAATCAACTCAATGTCCTAGTTCTTAATTCTAAAATGCATGTGAATCCATCCTACTACAAAAGAGTTAGCCATGCTCATCTAAACAATCAAATCCACTAAGATTTCAATCTAGATAAGTCTCCCTATCAAACCAACTCTTTAACATTCATTAAGTACAAACCGTGAATCATGACAATGCAAGCAAGTGAATTCATTTGGCTAAGGGATTAGGCTTTTGAGATAAGAGTAATCTCAATTCATGTGGTTTCGTTTTCAATCAAGGGATCACACAAAGAAGATTGAACTTTATGCATAATGCTAAATGTAAAAGACCAGTGATGCATACAAGACTAGACTCTCATCTACCCGAAATGCTATCAATGGTCCTAAACCCCTCTCATTCATTTTTTTTAAAGCTCACTCAACCCTCTAGAACTACCATTTTCTCCCAAGGCTCTTATGCCTTGCTAGATCCATGAATTTCGAACAACTTCTCCTTTTAAGGTTCTAAGGGGGAACTTCTTCAACCTATTTCTCATAGCGAATGGTGTAATCTTTTATCAACCTAGCTCTTCTTTTCATTCCTAGGTAGTCTTTCTTTTTCTTGGCCTTTTTGGCTCTTTTGATTTTCTTTTTCTTTTCTCAAGAGTTCCTATCACTCCAAACTTTTAAAGACAAGATTCACCATTTCAAACTATGCTTCCCCTTATTTTTCACTGATCCCCTTTTCATCATCTCTTTCTTTCTATTCTTTTCCACTACTCATTAAGCAATACCACGGCCGAACCCCCAAAACCCTAAGCCTACAACTAGCTCCAAAATGCGATAGCTAGAATCTACATGGGAGCCTAGACTTGTCGTCCCACAAGTATTAACACAAAAACAATTGGCTTCAAAGGAGGTAAGGTAAGGTAGGAGTACTACTTGAGCTAACAAGAGGGTGGCAAAGAGAGAAAGAAAGCTCAAATATTTTAATCCATGGATTCACTTTCAATGCAAAGCATGATATTTAGATTTGGCTATCAATTTCAAGACCCTATTTTGACCAAAATCTAGTGACAAATGAGGTGGTCCAAGCATGGTTCTTCCTTACTTTCAAGATTTATTCACAAGCATTAAAGAACTACTAACTAGGGTATTGAGTTGATCACATGAATTAACAATCTACAAGGATAAGCTCATCATTGCTCCCAATGCATATGAATGCAATCCTAAATGATAAAAATCTAGACTCAATCCTAAAATAATTCTAAGTATGCAAATGCAACTACATTATTTTTTTTTGGAATTTGTGAAAACTTTTATGATATTTTTTTGTATTTTTCTATGCAATATGGATGTATGCAAGACTCAATTGGCTTGCATAAGACGGCTGCGGGTTTAAGTTGGGCTTCAAATAGGCTCGGGAACCGCGAGTGGCCTGGCCGCGCGAGAAACTGGCCGTGGTGCGGCCACTTGTCATCTGGTTTTGCAGTGGCGCGGCCAGCTCGTCCTTCCGGGTGCTTGACGGACCTTCTTGCTTCTTCCATAACTTGAGATCCAACCATGGGATTGTTCTCAAACGACTTCGAGGTGAATGGCAGCTGCTAGGGATACATTGTCTCCAAATATGAGCTTGAGTTTGTGGTGGGAAGGCCTTCGTTTGATGTTGAACTTTTGTCCTCGAGCACTGTTTCCGGAAATGTCCATTTTGCTCCAAAATATGCGATTTTTGCTAAGATTACCTGAAAATAGTCTTGAACAACCAAATACTCGAAATCTAGTGTTGATGCATTAAAACCTTAGTGAAATACTTATTAAAGCACTCATTTATGATAGTAAAAATGGGTAAAATATGCATGTTATCAACTCCCTCAGACTTAAACCTTTGTTTGTTCTCAAACAAATCAGAAATCTAAGTAAGCAAAAGAGGTTTGAAAACGTGGAAACTCACCAATACTTGGGAACTCATCAAGTCTAGCAATCGACATGTTTGAGCCACGTAATTCGGAATTCAGCTTCAAGGCGTTTGGGTCTAGTTACCTTGAGCTTTTTACCCTTCCCGGATACGCTTCATAGTCCCTTTGAGTATTCCGAGCTTTCTCTTGTTGACCCCTTTATTCATTTAGGCGTGCGGTCTCTATCGAGGGAGTATTGGTCGACGAGACATTATACTCTTCTCTTCAAAACATCTAGACAAAGACATTTGAGACACAACTCTCCTATTTTCTCTTCCCTAAGTCGATTTCTCCCTACTTTTCTACGGTATCATTTTATTTTTTCTATCGACTTTCTTTTCTATTTTTTTTCTTTTCTTTCTTAGTTTGAGAATGATCACTTCTTCGAAGCTTTCATGATGTCTGCGAACCGTCATTGTCCTTTGTGGAGCTCGAGTTGCCATTCTTAAACTAAAACTTTTCTTTTATATTTTTTTTTCTTTTCTATAACAAGGGAAGATCAAGGAGAGGTTGCATTGCATCTACTTAGTCATGCTAGAGTTTAAAGAGGAGAAAAGTTCGAAGTACCTCAAGCCCCTTGACGAGAAGTTTTGATTCATTAGGTGCGGAGTCAACGTAAGATCCTTCGAGTACTCTAGAGATTAGAACTTTCTCCATTAGAATGATCCACTCGCAGTGTTCAACTTAGTAAACCTTGCTTCTAAAACCGTGAGAATGGTCATTAAGGTTCCTTGTTCGAAATGACTTGTACCTAGCAAAGTTCATAGTTTCCGACTAAAAAAAAATAAAGTTTTGACTCTATAAAACGACTCGATAAATGATGCATGTATGCTTAAGACTCATCAAATCAAAGCATAGTTAGTAATATAACAAACCCCCCCCCC
The DNA here is from genome assembly GCA_020283515.1 of Alliaria petiolata. Taxonomy (NCBI): domain Eukaryota; kingdom Viridiplantae; phylum Streptophyta; class Magnoliopsida; order Brassicales; family Brassicaceae; genus Alliaria; species Alliaria petiolata. The sequence goes on from JAHZTW010000001.1 coordinate 429,743,770, forward strand.
CCAGACTTAAATCAAACCGTCCCTACTTTGTTTAAATCGAGTTGAGGTGAAAAAGATAGGTAAATTCAAGTACAAGCTTATGAAGCCTTACTTGAAAGTGGCGTTGGGTTTGGTATTGGTGGATGGGCGTGTGGTAAGATTGAGCTAAGGACTTGATTATTCTCCTTATATCCCTGCTTAGAATCGATTTAATTGAACCAAAGAAATCGAAAACTTAGCTCGAAAGGAAATGTGTTGCGCGGTTGAGCTTCCTTGCTTCGTTTGGTGGTGTTCGGCGTGTGGTGATGATGCATGAGGGTGGTGATAGGCGTTTGGTGATGATGATTGGCTCGCCTTTGTTGAGAAGAACATGTACTCCGATTGTTGAGTACTCTTCTTGGTTCCTTGGTCTTTGTAAAACACCTTGAATGAGAGATGGAAAATCTTCCGTCCTTGCGCCTTGAAGATTGCATCACCTCAGAAACTTTAAGTTTGGGTCTATGTTGGCCTATTCGGTGATGTGTTGGGGATCCTGGAAGACAGGTGTTGCTAGTATGAACTTCAATGTCATATGAAACTCTTACTTGGCTTCGGTAAAGGTCTTGGTCGCGCAAGAGAGAAGCTAGTCTTTGGGAACTTTTCTCTTCGCGGTTTGGTGAAGGAAGTTGCATCTTCTTCCTTCTGGAGCTTGCACAACGGTTTTCATCCTCTAGAACCGTTGTATTCTTCTTCGTCTTCGTGGATGCAGGTCCGTTGAACGTGCTGGAAGAAGTCGAATGAGATGGATCATTGACTTAACTTGACTTTGATGGAGTCTCGTCTTGTCTCGCCGTCTTTGATGCAACAACACTATGTCGCGGTTTGTGGAAGTTGTATTTGCGGTCTTTAGGACGTGTTCAAGCTATTGAATCAAGGAGGATGCTTGAAATGCTTGACACATGTTGAAGGAGAAACGGTTTGGTGAAGTCGGGATGGGGGAATGTTTCAGACGAAGGCCAGCCGCGCGACGTGTTGTCGCGGCTGCTGTCGGGGATTTCCTCTCCGCGCCATCGTGGCTCGTGGCGCAGCTAGGCTCCTTCTGGCCGGCCCACAGGCGGTTCGTCGCTCGGTGAGTGTTCTTCGAAGCTCCTTCTTCATATTTTTGGTCTTTTCGGGTTTTTTTTGTTTTTTTGTGCTTTTGGGGTTTATGAAAATGATGTAAACTAAGAAGAAAACAAAACTAAAGATTAGTATGGTTAAGGAGATAAGAAAGAGAATACCTAAAATGGGTTGTCTCCCATTGAGCCGCTCTTATTTAGAGTCTTTTAGCTAGACTTTGGTAGTTTGCGAGCTTAGTTGGAGGTGGAGTTCGAGCTTAGGCAAGGTCTTTTTGCCTTCTGCGCGGCCTCTTCTGCAGAAGGCTCCTCGAGTCTTTCCATGATTGCATCTTCATCCCTCTCAAGAAGATGTTTCTCCATGGTGTATGGTATTGCGGGATAGAACTTTTTCCCGTCGATATTCGCGAATGAGACTCGCCTATTGGGCCAATCCATGATGGCTCCTGCTGTGGCTAAGAATGGCCATCCCAAGATGAGAGTGCAGCTTCTTCTTGGCGTGTTTTGACTATGTAGAAGTCTACTGGGATTCTACAATCGCCGATGATGACCAGGAGATCGTAAATGACTCCCTTCGGGGTTGCAAAAGACTGGTCTGCCAATCCAATCTTGATCTCAGTTGGGAGGACGCACTTCACACCAACTTTTCGTTATACACTGGCTGGCATGATATTTATGCATGACCCTGAATCGCATAGGGCATTACTGAAAGTGTCACCTCGGATGCAGCAAGTTGTGAGGTACTGTTCGTGGCCTTGGATCTTGTGGAGGTTCCTAATCTGCTTTCCGGCTCTAGCGAGGTTTAAAAGGACTTGAATGTCGGATACCGTTTCTCTGTTTGGCAGAAAAGATGCCCGGTTAGGTGATCTCTCCATGTTTCCACGAAATCCACTTCTGGAGGGAGATTCTGGACCACTGTGTTGAATTCTTCCAGTGCCGACGGCTCGATTCTGTTTTGGTGCCGCTCGTACCTTTTTGTTGGTGGCATTAAGATAGCGCCCTCTCTAGCTGAATGTCTTGCTTGGTTAAAGTAGACCTTTATGTCAAATTTGTTTTCCATCCTATCCTGAAAGAAATCGGTCAAACCCTGATTTTTCCAGGCGTCCTCGAATGACATCTCTGTAGGGAATTCCTTGACTTTGGCGTTAAACTCCATAAGCCTCCTTCTCTGGATGTGCATCGTGATGGGTCTTTCATGGCCGGCCTTGCTTCCCCCAGTCGAACGGACAGAGGTCTCTTCCTTGAGAAGTTCTTGAGACGAATACTTTGACGACCCGGTCGAATACGTCTCTTCGAACTCATAGTTTGAATCACTCTAGCAGCTAGCAGTGAAGCTCGTTTCAGGACTTGAGAACCTTGTTTCGGTGATGGGTTCGACCGCATTGCATTGTGCAAACGTGGCATGGCTTGGGTAGTGACTTGGGGCAGCCGGCGTGTCTCCTCGAGTTGTTATGCGGATCGAGAGTTTGGAAACTCTTTTCTCTGTCTCTTCAAGAGGGTGAGTAGGCCCCCTGGTTTCGCATAAGTTGATCGAAGAGACCATCTTGCCAAGCCTCCCTTGTTCTTTGGTCAGCTTCTCTACTGCTTTGCTTGCCTTTTCAAGCAGTTGAAGATGCATTCGATCCTATCGTCGATAGTCGTTTGTCTTCTACTAATTGAAGGATGTTAGCTTCGGCTCGATCTCTATTGACATAGATAGAGTCGTTGGTGTCCTCAAGTTTTTCGTTCAAGGTACGAATGTCTCTTATGCTTTGCTCGAGGATTGGTCTACGATGTTCGAGTGCATTGGAGATTTTCTTCAGCTGGATTGCATTGCTGGCTGCTTGCTCTTTATGTAGCCTCATCTCTTTGGAAAGAGCTTCTAGCTTAGTGAGGAGTTCGGCTTGAACTTCGTCTATATGCCCATAGACAGCTTCTGCCTGATATATCACCATGTCATTGATCGAGTCAATGAGTTTGTCGAGCTGGCGAGCTTGCTCGACCCCTATGTGGCAGCATAGTTGAGAGACTTCCAGTGCATCCAGGTGATTGACTCTCGGGGCTAGTCTTTGGTCAGCAAGTTGCGGGTCACGTGGGACGCAAGCTTCTGAAGTAATATCAGCTTCTGGGGGCCCAGGGTCATGTTGTCCTTGGTTCATGGGGACCTCCATGGTTTTAGGGTTTCTGAAACTCATAGAAAGAAGTCTAGAAGTTAGAGAAAAAGAATGTCTTTCAGTTGTGATCGTGAACTTTTCTTTGGACCGCGAAACGCAACCTCCCCGGCAACAGCGCCAAAAGCTTGATGGGGTCTAAATAGTCGTTCGAGATTGGAGGATTTCTTTGGGGACTCATCGAGCTTTGAATTTGTAGGACCCTAAGCTGCTAGTGCACAGCGTGCGTTGTAGTACTTAGGGTTTCAAACCACAGGGAGGAGGTCAACTGCAAAACAGATAATCAGGGCAACCAAAGATGCAGGGAACTGGGGTTTTGGGGTAAGTGTCACGGTTTTTGCTAGAAATAAAGAAAGCAGCATCACTCCTTATATAGAAAAGGTTGTCAATCTCTTCTATAACCATCGGGAAAAGAAAAATAAACTTAAAGACTTGTAAAAAGGAAATCAGATGAGCAGTGCAGAAAAAGTAAATATTGAAGTGCGTAAATCTTGATTTAAAAGCAGATGAGGTAAAACACGTTGGGGATCTTCTCGGAAAATCTATGAGGTTCCCTAAACTAGAAATCAAATACACAAAAGTAAGGCAAACGAGACTAGGCGATTTTCCCTAAATTGATTCACTGGCTTTAACGACCTAACTCTGACAAGCAAGATCGATCTGCGAACATCTACTTCTCAGGTATACTGTCGTATCCTGCATCCTAGACGAACACGCAATAAGATCGCGACAATAAACATTCAGACATCTTTTAAAGGATGCTCTGTACCCTATTATGGTCTAGATATGAGATTCAGGACATTCGTCACTCTCAAGACCTGCGATCAGAATATAGTTCATGACGCTAGACTCATGCTATAAGAACGAATATGGTGAGACCGAAAACCCTAATCTTTGGCCTAAACAATCGGTTTAAAAACAGTTAATGAAATTCTCCATAGATCCCCTTAAAGAACACCCAACGAAAATAAACTACTCAAACATGAAAGATGAGGTAGAAAACATGATTGATGAATGCATAACTTGTATAAATCGATAATAAAAAAGAGGGCCCAAGAACAAATTCATCTCCCTCAAGAACAAGGTGAAAACCACGAATCAGAGATTCGCGGCCACCAAAAGAATTCTGTAACTTAGAGTATTTCGTGATGATAAGAAAAACCCTAGACAATGAGTATATATATAGGTCTTCAAGTGCCCTAGGTCGTGGATTAAGTCTTGGCTTACATAAGATGCCTGCGGGTTTAAGTTGGGCTTTAAATGGGCTCGGGAACTGCGAGTGGCCTGGCTGCGCGAGCGACTGGCCGTGGCGCGGCCACTGGTCGTCTAGTTTGGCTGTGGCGCGTCCAGCTCGTCCTTCCGGGTGCTTGACGGACCTTCTTTCTTCTTCCATAACTTGAGATCCAACCGTGGGGTTGTTCTCAAACAACTTCGAGGTGAAAGGCAGCTGATAGGGCTACCTTGTCTCTAAATATGAGCTTGATCTTGTGGTGGGAAATCCTTCGTTTGATGTTAAACTTTTGTACTCGAGAACTGTTTCCGGAAATGTCCATTTTGCTTCAAAATATGCGTATTTTGCTAAGATTACCTGAAAAGAGTCTTGAACAACCAAATACTCGAAATCTATTGTTTATGCATTAAAACCTTAGTGAAATGTTTATTAAAGCACTCACTTATGATAGTAAAAATGGGTAAAATATGCATGTTATCAAGTTTAGACCCAAACGCCATGGGCTAAACGATTTGTGGATCTCTTTACCTAAGAATCACCATCTTAAGACCAAGTCTTGATGTGATCCAAAAGCTTTAGCTTGACAAATAATCCGAGTCACCTAGTTAATAAAACCCATCTAGATCCTTCGTTTATTTATAAAGCTTATCTTTTTACAGTTTATATCATTACTTCTTGCTCAAGTAGTCTAAAGTTTACATTTTTATGATCTTGAGTGACACAAGATCTAGTCTTTAATAATTTTCAGTAGTAAAGTCTCACCCTTTTACCATTTCGAATTTGACTTGTGACACCGATATAGCCGATATGTTTACTAACACTCCCAAATGGATTGATACCCCATATACTATACTGCAACGGTTAGTGGTGGGTCATTGAACTCCATAACAGATGTGAAAACCCAGTTATCATATTTTTTGTTTGGTTTTCTTTTGTTAACTAAATGCCATTTTTTATTGTGACGTAGTTTCGATCATTTTAGTAAAATTATTTACTAATTTGAAATTATATACATATCATTGTTTTTAAATTTATCAATTCATCTCAAATATAGGCTCTGATTGGTGACGAGTAATATTAAAGTCGAGTTACAGTTGATATTATATTAAAGTCGAGTCTTTAATCATTTTCAGTAGTAAAGTCTCACCCTTTTACCATTTCGAACTTGACGTGTGACATCGATATAGCCGATATGTTTACTAACACTCCCAAATGGATTGATACCCCATATACTATACTGCAACGGTTAATGGTGGGTCATTGAACTCCATAACAGGTGTGAAAACCCAGTTATCATATTTTTGTTTGGTTTTCTTTTGTTAACTAAATGTCATTTTTATTGTGACGTAGTTTCGATCATTTTAGTAAAATTATTTACTAATTTGAAATTATATACATATCATTGTTTTTAAAATTATCAATTCATCTCAAATAACTAAGTAAAATGTATAGGTTTTGGACAATTTGCATGGTTTTCCTATTAAGAAATATTCGTTACATTTTCTTAGTTTTCAAACCCACCGAAATTATAACTTTGTTGGCAGTTGTATCCTTGTCGAGTCAGGGTGAGAGGTTCTTTGGTAAGAGTTTCCTACCAATCCATTTCAAGTAAAGCATTCGTACTAAATTACAAGAGTTTTATCTCCCTGTTTCTTTCTTACAGAGTTTAATTGAACCACTGGCCAATTTACGCTGTCAAACATGATTCTGAACCACCTCTCTCTCCACCCTACGCTCGTTCAAAAATAAAAAAAAAGTTGGTACCCAAGAATAATTAATTAGACTAAAAACACTTTTCAAAAAACTTAATGCAAACACTAAAGTTAGTTTAATTTTTTATATATTGAAATTACATCGTACATGTATAAATGGATACAATAAATCAAGGCTTACACTTAAAATATTCTTTTGCAACACGTTCAATTTACATTTTTTTTGTGGTATCCAACTATAAATAACTGGAGTGCAAGTTACAACATGATTTCTTAATTGCAGAACATTCATATACAATGTTTTATCAACAATTTAAATTATAACAACTTATGGATAAAATATTAAAAATTTAATGGAGATAGATGCCATTTATTTTTAAGATAACTCATGAATAACCTTACCACTAAATGACAAAATTATTTCCAGGAATTCAAAAAAATTTTAATGAGACAAATCTTTTAAAATGAAAAAAAAAGAGGGAAGCTTATAGTTCAGGATACAACTTTAAGCGTATTCATTATGGTGAATTTTTGAATAATAACTCCAATAAATTCCATAACTTTAGGATAAAATTAATCATTTTCGAAAAAATTACTTTTATTAAAAGAAAAGAAAAACAATTCTAAGCTAAGAGATTATATACAAATATATAGGGTATGAAGTACATTCAAAAATTAGACCAAAATACATAATTTCAAGTTAAAATATTATATATGAATGATGCACAATTCCAAGTAAATGGTCCAAATGATCTGTCACTAGCTAGTCCATTGGATCTACCTAGAATTGCCTAACCTAAAATATGGACCATGAATTGGTTAAAAAGGGAGAATAAGTTATAATATTTTGTGACAAATTCATGTATTTGTCTCATATGGTATCAGATCTTCGTACTATTGGGAAACAAAAAATCCTAACATATATATTTCTTTGAGTCAAAAAATAATCTAATATTAACATTTAGATTCAGTAATAAAAAGGAGGAGCGTGGGTACATATTTTTTAAGTTGTTGGGTTAACTAAACTTTTTCTTGTGTACAAGATGATCAGACACCACGGTATTGACACACAGCTTCGTTGCATCTCTTGTCGGGAAGTGTTCATATCTCACGATGTTGGCGCCAGCAAAGATTGCTATGATGGGGAAAAGCTCAATCAAGATATCAACGCCCTCAAGGTCAAAATTGATTTTCTTCGCTTATCTTCTTCTCTTGATCATGGAAACTACACTGACGTTGTTCTCATCGCCTCCTCCATGGTTGGCCCCGCCTCACCTCCTATTCCCGCTCATAAAATCATTCTGGTTCGTTCTCTATTTTTTCAGGTTTAATATTAGTTTCTATGATGAGTTGATTTAACTTTGATTGTTATTTTCTACTAATATGTGTTTGATAGTTTTTCATTCATTGTAAAATTTGGAGTAGTTCATTAATCATTTGAAGTTTTCATAATTGACTCATTAATCTCCGTCTATTGTTTTTCTATTTAAATTTCAGATATGAATCTAATCAAATTAGCTAACCATAGAATTTTAGGAAGAAATAGATGTTGCAACCATATGTTATTGTGTTTTGGTACTAGATTTGTCCTAATGCAAGAACTATGTTTTAAAAAGAGTATTGTTTTTTTTTCTTCAATTTTTTCTATATATATGCTTGTTAAGTTTATGCTCTTTTCTTAGAACCAATTGTATGTCTTTGCACCAAAACTTTATGGAAAACTGGAAGCTTGGCCTATGTTTTTTTTTTTAGGGTTTGATTGTCAAATAATTTGTCACATTTGAGAGCAGGTTTTACAAAACACCGTTTCCTGGAGTGAACATTCCTCCATAATGTATAATCTCTTTTTTAAATGCTGATAATTTGAATATTGTGGCCAGATTAATCGTTCGACAGTCTTCAAAACAATGCTTGAGAATGAAACGAAAAAAAGTTGTAGTAGCACAATCAAGATTAGTGAGGTATCTTATGATACTCTTCGCACTTTCATCGATTATCTCTACACAGCTGAAGCATGTCTTGATGAGCAAGTGGCAGTTGATCTTTTGGTCATGTCAGATAAATATCAAGTGATACATCTCAAGAATCACTGTGAGAAATTTCTGGTAACCAAACTGAGTCCAGAGAAATCTCTCACGGCCTACGTCTTTGCCCACCAGTATAATACACAAATTTTGTTTGATGCTGCACTCTTGCAGATTACTGAAAATATGGAAAATGTTACTAAAAGTTAGGAATACGAGGAGATCGTGAAAAACTTTCCCCCTCTTGTCGTTGAAATTTATGAAGCTCATTTAATAAGACAGGCTAAAAAAGAAGCGGCAAGACAAAATTATGTTGTAGGAGAATCAACGAAATCGAGTAGACCACCACATAAAGAAATTCGCTTTCAGTTCACCAAATTCTTCTGAGCCTTGAGCAATCACTTTTAGAAAGTTTGTGTGAAGTAGGAACGGTTGTCGATCAACGAAATTTATCATTTGATCTTCCTTTTTGATTACTTAATCAATTGCTTTTTGAATATTAGTTCAATGTTTTTCATGTACTTGGTCGGATGTTAATTGTTTTTTTCTATTTTTCATGTAAAACTCTTGAAGAATATATCATGCTTTAAATAGGGCATTGATGGAGAGAATCTAGGGGTAATATATTCATGAAGTTGCTAGATAAAATATTCTTTTATCGCCATTCAAATGTTGAGAAAACAATTAGAAAAAAAAAATATGTAATTGTTTTAGTCCGGTGGTAAAAGTCCGTCGAAATGGTGTCATGCTTTATGCCCATTAGAAAATCCAATGAATGTGTTACTCAACGGTTTCACTTATCCTAGAGGATTAGCCCGGTGGTAAAAGCCCGAATCACCTTCTGGTTATAAGAAATACAAATGTCTGCTGAAGGCTTATAAATAGATATTTTTGTAATGTCTAAAATTTCATTCATTAACTTTCATTGTTAATGTTTGCAAGGGGAGAAATAATTGAGGAAACAAATTTAATCAGAAATAGAGAATTGATGTTGCAAACTCGTTTGTGCTTTGTTTAGGTTAATGTTTATTTCCAAAGATAAATGCTTTTAAAACTACTAAAATGATAAAGGCAGATTCAAGGTTGAGATATGCTTAGGGAGGTTCAAGGTTCGATTTTTGGTTTGGTAGAAATAGATCTACACATTTCTAAATGAGCTAACTATGCCTAAGAAACAAACGTAGATCTTTCCATGGGTTGTGGATAAGATCACTTCATCAAACCTTTCCCTCCAAACCCATGGTATTTGGTGGAAAGGATCGGGTAATGAGCAAGAAAACATCACTTCATCAAACCTTTCCCTCCACACCCATGGTATTTGGTGGAAAGGATCGGGTAATGAGCAAGAAAACATCACTTCATCAAACCTTTCCCTCCAAACCCATGGTATTTGGTGGAAAGGATCGGTTAATGAGCAAGAAAACACCTTCCTTAACGTGGGAAGGAGAAGCTAGTTTCTTGGTTTGGACTTAAGAGATTTCCTAAGTCCTTATGAGATAAGGAAATATCTAGGATTATAAAGCCTCCATCGAAGTCTTTGACCATTGAAAACCCCAACCCAAGAAGAGATAAGGTTTAAGAACAAGAAAATACCAAGATTAAACCTTTAAAAACTCCCTAATCACCTCAATCTTAAATCCTAAAACAACTACTCTTTGACCATGTTAGAACCCCTCATAATCATAGGATAAGAGGTGTTAAACATGATTAATATAACAAGAAAGAAATATCAAAGCTTAAAGAGAAATACTTAAAATAAAAATCAAGAGTTTACAAAATAAAAGATTAAAAGATGCCCTACAATTGTGGCTAGATCTAAAAATGGAGGAGACAACTCCCAAATTTCGTGTCTACCTAAGAAAATAGGTTAAAAGTGTTTATATATGACCACACAAATGGTCCCCTCACTTAAAGACAAAGTGTGAGCTGGCCAAGGAAGGTGGAAAAAGTCTGAACCGAAGATTGACCCTTTGGATCGATCTATGGGTCGATCTAGTCCTTGAAACGGCCATGCACAGGTCGATCTTTAGCTCGATCTAGACCTTAAAACTGCCATGCACATGTCGATCTTCAGCTCGATCTAGACCTTGAAACAGGCTGGGCAGGTCGATCTCCAGCTCGATCTCTGGTCCACTTCTTTTGTCCGAGCTTTCTCTTGACTCCCATCATCTCTTAAGCTCTTCTTTAACCTCCTTGTCCTAGCTCAGCATCCACCACAGCTCCATGTACACCAAATAACCTAAAAATTATGCATATATGCAAGAAACTATGCAAATGCTAATGCAACATGTCCTAAAACATAAAATGGGACAAAATCTACATTTAATCCAAATATGAATGCAAAAGTGAATGCAAAACTATCGTAAATGAGTGCTAAAACATGCTAAATTATGAGTCTGTCAATTACCAGGAGGTTCTGGGGCAAAGCCCGTAATCCCTCCAGGCCGAAACCACAGCATGTAAAATTAGTTTCGTCCCAAGCGTCACTCGATCTTGTGACCTTTAGACTTTGCCTAGGGCCCTTTACCAGTCGAGCTAACGACACTTGGTAAACTGGAACAAGCCATCTTCACTTGAGTTTTTAAACAAAAAACAGACCACACGTAGGATTTTTCTTAGCTTTGAGGGAGTTTAGAAATGGATTTTTGTACGCCTCTTCTGCTTCTTTTGTTGAGTCGTTTTTGATGAGGATCTCCAAGCTGAGCCAGAACTATAAGATACACAAGAATTGGATATACCGGTCACTCATGCATGAGCTATGAAAAGATGATATACTCATTATTTAGCATGATTTAGCTCTCATTTAGGATAGTGTTACATCTTCTTTTGCATTTATTTAGCCACTTTTAGTCCCATTTGCATTCATAATAGATTTTAGTGAGTTTTAACTTAGGATGTTGCATGTTTGTACATATTGAGTCCTTACTAGGTGTTTTGGAGGCTTGGAGGACCTTTATGGAGAGATGGATGACAAAGAGGAGGAAGAGAAGTTGGCCAAACAAGAAGCAGACAATCTTTAGAAGTGTATCGAGCTTGGTATCAAACTACCAAGCTCGATGCGGACTGGCAGGAAGAACGAGGGGATCATATCGAGCATCTGGATCGAGCTACCAAGCCCGATACGAATCTATCCGGAGTTTTGGAAGCAGCGTATCGGACGTTTGTATCGAGCTACTAAGGTCGATACGAAGCCAGCCGAAGTCCTGAAGATGGCGTGTCGAGCATTCATGTCGAGCTACCAAGCTTGACACAGTCTTTGGAGAAGATCTTTAGCAGCGTATAGAGCTGCGTATCGACCTAGCAAGCTCGATACGCTGCCCGATTTCCAGCCTTAAACCGGGTCAATACCCGGTTTGTTCCAGGTTAACCCGATTCGTCCATTGTTCACTATAAATAGGAAATAACCTAACTTTTCCTACGTATCTTTTAATCTTTTGTTCTTGCTTAGAAAATCTTCCTCTTTGGTTTCTAAGTGATTTTGTAAGACCTTTAATTAAGTCTATGCAATTTAGTGTTTAACTCTCTTAATCGTTCATCTCTATCTCTCTAATCATGTTTATCTTCATCTCTTTCATATGATTTGAGGGTCTAATCATGATTAGTGAGTAGTTTCATTAGGATCTAAAGATGGGTTAGATTTAGGGTGTTTCATGGATTGATCTTGATGTCAAGGGTAAGATTCTTTCATTTCCCTCCTTGTTTAGTGTTCTAAATGCTTGTTTAGCCATGATCAATCTAAAACTAGGCCTTAGGGAATTTCCCACTCACAAGGTGTTTGTTGAAGTTCCCCAATCAACTAAACAAAGGATTTACATTCCTAGCTCATGAAAGTGATTGCCTAGGGTATTTATTAGCAATTTAGAACTGTTTCATAATGCTTGTTAGCTTTTTTTCACAAATGAGAGTTTGTTCTTGATTATGATGATTAATGAAGGGATTAGTACCATGAAAGTGGATTAGTCTTGCTTTTGAGTTCTAAGCTTAGGATTAGTTTATATTGTGATTGATTGATATCAAAGATTAGTTCTTAGAACTCCTTAGATTGATAAGTCCATTCTTGGATTCGTTTTAGTCATTTGATTTCTTGCTTAGTAGCTAATTAGCCTTTGTTTTGCTTGATTAGTGCTTTGATTGCTTAATTAAGGTGTTAGTTACTTTTGTTTGGTTTGTTAAACTCCAAAACTATTATGCTAGCTTAGATTAAGATGTTTTATGCATTCATATTGTCACAACCACACCCATATGGATTGATCCTCAAACAAGGAATAAATCCTCTTATCAATTTGGCGCCGTTGCCGTTTGGGTTTTCGATTGGTGCATTAGGATTTTAATTCTACTTGAGACTAAGCTTTATTTTTCTTTGATTACTGATCTATTTTGCTTGGACTACTCTTTCTCTCTATAGGAACATACAACTGAGCTATAGTTGGTCCAACACCAAGAAGACTTTGCTTTGCGAGTTTGGGGTATGGATCATGCACAAAGTTTGGGTGGTAATGGAAAACGACGAAGGCACCCTAGACACATTGGGGTTGGTGATTATCCTCGCACTTATACTACTCGCCAAGGTATCATTCCTCCCCTGGTTGAGCACAATAGTTTTGAGATCACGAGTGGGCTGATTTCAGTGGTTCAACAAAAAGAATTTCATGGGTTGGCTATGGAGGATCCAATGGGCTATTTGGATGAGTTTGAAAGAATATGCATCTTGACCAACATCAATGGTATCTCTGAAGATGGGTTTAAGTTAAGATTATTTCCCTTCTCTCTTGGAGTTAGAGCACACATTTGGGAAAAGAATCTTCCTCAAGGTTCAATCACTTCTTGGGATGCAAGAAAGCTTTCTTCTCCAAGTTTTTCTCCAACACAAGGACAGCAAGGTTGAGGAATGAGATCTCTAGTTTCACTCAAAAGGCAAAAGAGAGTTTTTGTGAAGCTTGGGAAAGATTTAAGGGTAATACTACTCAATGTCCACACCATGGATTTTCAAAGGAATCTCTCCTTAGCAACCTATATCGTGGTGTTCATCCTAAGTTTAGGATGCTCCTAGCCACAGCTAGCAATGGGAACTTCTTGGGCAAGGAAGTTGAAAAGGGTCTTGAGCTTGTAGAGAATTTAGCACAAAGTGATGGGAACTATGGCGATTACTATGATAGCTCTTCAAAAGATGGTGCTGCACATGAGGAGAAAAGGAAACAGGAGATGAGATCCATCAATGAGAAGATGGATAAGCTACTCCACGCATCTACAAAGCCGGTTCATTATGTTGGTAGCTATGAGGATAATTTTGGTTTTCACCAAGAGGTGGATGAAGAAACATAAGAAGAGATCAACTATGTAGGAGGCCAAGGTTTTCAAAATCGTTTCCACAACAACTATTGGAACACCACCTACCAAGGTCAAGGAAGATAACAAGGCTTTGTTCCCAAGACTAACTACCAAGGGAATCAAAGACACTTCCATCAACAACAAGGATCTCTAATGGGTTTTGCAACTAAAGGAGAAGCAAGCAACTCATTCGAACACGATTTAGATATGAGAAGCATGCTACAACAAATCCTTCAAGGCCAAAACAATGGGACCAAGGAAATAAACAAGAAGATAGAGGACATGAGCCACAAGGTGGATTGCTCCTACAATGATCTAAACTCAAATTTTGCAACACTGAGTTCTAAACTCAAACACATGGAGAACAATGGAACTTCTCCACCTTTTGGAACTCAAGAACATATTAATGCCATTAATTTGAGAAGTGTCAAAGCACTACCCTCTAGAGCACATCCATACAAAGTCAATGAGGACATTGAGATCCAAGATGGGGGGGGATCATGATATATCATGGTTTTTACCCATTTTTAGACCAAGATATAAGTGTTTTTTATAGTCTTTTGGCTATTTTCGAGTCTATATAGAGTCTTTACAGGTTCAGGTACAATTGGCGATTTGGATACATTTTGGAGCTTAGTGGAATGAAATAAGATTGAAGAAACACGATGAGTGTCGATCGACACCAGGATTTCCAATTTCCAGAAGCGAGAAGTTTCCAGTTTTTGAAGAAAAGGAAATCTCCAAGACTTTTCCTAATCTTCCAAGGAATTGAAGATGCGAACCTAGTCCTATAAATATAGTTTTTCAGCCATTGTTTAGGCATTATCTCATACTTTAAGAATCATAGAAGTTTAGGTTTTTGGAGAGAAGAATTTGAATCCTTTAGAGCAGATTTGGAACTCCTTTATTTTCTTCTATTGATTTCTTTTATGCCTTCTATTCAAATAATGATTTCTGTTTCATTAATCATGTCTGAGTAGTTTACTTTTTAGGTTTAGGGTTTTCAAAGGTGATTGATGAATTGTTAGGTCAAATTAAATTGTTAGGTCAAATTAAATTGTTAGGATTAAATTATTAGAGTTCTTCATCTAGATTTATGTTTAAAGCTTATTCTAGCTTCATGACGTAGAAGCTGATCTTAGGTTAATTAATAAATGTGAGAGTATTATTGATTGCCTGAACTAATGTTAGATGAGCAAAATACCTTTTCGCAAAGAGATTTGGTTTAGGGATTTTGTGAACAATCGAACCTGAACTTTAATGCTTGTTTGAATTGATAGGATTTGCAAAGAGATTTGGAATTCTAGGCTTTAGACATAGAAAGTCTTTGCAGCGAGAGTTGGTTGATTTTATTGTTGTGTTTCGAGTTTAAGAACGAATCTTCATTATTCCTAACATTCTGTCTAGATCTGCAATTTAGATCACCTGAGAATTTCCCTGAACCTAGCGTTTCGTCTCCTGATTTTAAAAAATCTAATTCGTGATTATTAGTTTATTTCTTACTTTAGTTTACTTTCTTATTATTCGACCTAACATAATCTGAATTTAGAAACCTTAGTGTAGGATCTACTTCCTTTGCGATTTCGATACCCCATATACTACGACTGCATTTGCTGTGCACTTGCAGTAGTTTTATTAGGGTAAAACCTGAGCCCTATCAAGTTTTTGGCGCCGTTGCCGGGGAAGTAATAGCTGCATACGGAATCTAGTACTAGGATTTTGACTAGGTTTTATTTTATTTTTGTTACTGATTTAGTTTCTATTCTTTGGTTTCAGGTGCATGCCCAGTACAAGAAGCAACAAGGAAGAGGAACTAATCGCACTGAACCATCAACTAGGCCGTCTCGAACGTACGAACCGCAAGTCTGCTCGAGCGTCGATCGACACCGAGAGCATCGATCGACACCCTACCTTAGTGTCGACCGACACCGCTTGTATCGATCGACACCAGACGCAGACCGAGATGACAGAACCTGTGATCATGAAACGCAACGAGGCAAGCGACTTTGTTGACCTACAAGGCAATAGAAGAAACGCCCAAGGCCAGAGAAACGACTTCGAGCTGAAGCCTTCCTACTTCACACTGGTGGCTCAGCATCCTTTCCATGGTCTTCCTAATGAACATCTGATGGACCACATAGAGAGATTTGAGGACCTCGCATCAATCATCAAGGCTAATGGAGTGTCCTATGATTATCTCTTCTGCAAGTTGTTCCCTCACTCGCTTGCTGGAGATGCATCATATTGGCTGAAGCAGCTTGATCCAGGATCCTTGACCACTTGGGAAGATACAAAGAATGCATTCTTATGCAATTTCTTTGATGATGCAAGAAGTGAAGAGCTGAGGACGAAGATCACTGCATTTTCTAAAGGACCCACTGAAGCATTCAAAGCTTCTTGGGTAAGATTCAGATCGTACCAGAGGGACTGCCCACATCATAGTTTCAGCGAGCCGCAGCTTATCGGTATCTTTTACCGAGGGATAGATTGGCGATACCAGATGGCTTTAGACGCAGCAAGCAATGGCAACTTCAACACCAGATACCCAGCTGACGCGGTGGTGCTTATAGAGAATTTGGCCTCTTGTAACAGCACCAAGAACGCAGACTTTGAAAGGAGACAACAAGCTGGTGCAAATGGAGGAAGCCAAATTGTTGAGGTCAACAGGAAGCTGGACAACGTACACAATCTCTTGGTGGGAAAGAAGCAAGTTCACTTTGCTAATAAGGTGGAGACCTTTGAGCCAGAGCAAGAAGAAGTCAATTACATCAATGGTTCTGGATTTCAAGGTCAAAGGTTTGGCAATCAGCAGGGCTATGGTTCTTCTTACCAGAAGCCTTTTCAGAACAACAACTTCCAGAGAAGCTATGGTTCTTCTTCTTACCAGAAGCCTCCTGCACAAGACAATAAGATGGAGTCTATGATAGAACAGCTTTTAGAAGGGCAACAGAAGATGACAATGAGCTTTAATGGGAAGATTGACACATTATATCAAGATATGACTGGAAAGATGGACGCCATGTACCAAGACTTGAATGGGAAATTCGAATCTTTGAACAACCATGTCAAGAAATTGGATACTCAAGTTGCTCAAACTGCAGAAGCTGTTCATAGGCAAGAAGGTTTCCTTCCAGGGAAAACTGATACTAATCCGAGACACCACGTGAATGCCATCACGATCCAGAGTGAAAGAAGCCTTCAAAGAGAGCTGAAAAGGGGTCTAAATGCTAAAGAATTCGAGGAGCTTGGAGATGTGGAAGATGCTGCGGAGCTAGTGTCGATCGACACCACCAAGTGTCGATCGACACCCAAGGAGAAACACAGACGAAACGAGCAAACTCGACACGGAGGACTCGACACCAAAGGCGAGTGTCGATCGACACCAGGAGGGTGTCGATCGACGCTCTACACGGACTTCACCAGAACAGCTCACAACAACAAAGGTTGCAGAAGAAAGGGTGTACAAACCAAAAATACCCTGCCTCCCAGAAGACCTAAACAGGAGAGAGAGGAAGCCAGATGCAAGAAGATGATGAATAAGCTGATGGTTGAGCTACCCCTAGTTGATGCAGTCCAACTTTCACCTGCATTAAGAAGGTATGTCAAGAGAATGGTAGTCAATGGTATAAGCCCTGAGGAAGGAGCATTGCTTACCAGAGACATGAATGCAATTCTCTTGAACATAGTTCCAAGAAAGAAGAAGAAGGTGAGAGTTTCAGAACAAGTCAGTGCTGTGATTCAGAGGAGGATTCCAGAGAAGTTGCCCGATCAAGGGAACTTTGTGCTAGATTGCTCAATCTCAACAGGAAGATTTCCTTGTTCTCTCTGTGATCTAGGTTCAAGTATCAACTTGATACCATACTCAGTTGCTGTTCGACTTGGAATGACTGATTTCAAGCCAACCAGAATCTCCCTTGTCATAGCTGATTGATCAAAGAGAATTACAGAAGGTGTTTTACAAGATGTTCCTTTGAAGATTGAAGGCTGCATTATTCCCACAGACTTTGTGGTTTTGAAGTATGATGAAGAACCTGCAGACCCTCTTATTCTGGGAAGATCATTCTTGGCTTCAGCTGGTGCCATCATTGATGTGAGAAAAGGGAAAATAGAGCTTGATTTGGGTGATGTTGTCATGAATTTTGACATGGACAAGTTAAGGGGACCTTCCACCATCGATGGTCAATCTTTTTCAGTAGAGATTTCCATGGATAAAGATCCAGTACTGGAATGTTCGGATGACACTACTGCTGGGAATGTCAAGGAGCTGGATTCTAAAGAGCAAGTGAAAAAGATGGCTGTTCAAGAGGCATTAGCTGAAAATTCTGAGAAAGATGTGGAGATTGAAGACTGGGGTGGAAATGATCATCTCTTCAAGACTATGAGGAAAGATGAAGGTCTAAACAATGCCAAGTTGATGGAGGAAGACGTTTTCATCATGGAAGCAAGGATTGCGGAGCTGAATTGCAGAAAAAGTCCAGCAATTCGAACTGAGGATGTGGTGTCGATCGACACTAGTATTGTCGATCGACACCCTTCGCGGATCACACCAGAAGCTGTTTCAAATGACGCAAGTCCATCATCTTTGGTCAAACAGATGCCTCCACATCCTACAGCATAGAAACCGCGAAGGAAGCACAGGTACGCACACCCTGAAATCAATTCCAAGCACTTTAAAGGTTCAAAAGATGCTTCACACTTATGCAAGCCACGAGATTCTCGTAGAGGGCTTGGTGTTTCTTTTGATGATGCTGCAGGAAAAAGAAGTGTCCCACCCGTAATCAAGGCCCAGCCTACTGCTGTTCCTCATTTCCTTGGTCATTTTCATGCACCTAATGCCTATACAACGCCATGGATGAGAAGACATCCGTTTGAGAAGCATTCAATGCCACCCTATGATCCACCAAACGTCTGAACCCCGACACAGTCAAGCTAATGACTGAAAATGAGCGCTGAGTGGGAGGCAACCCAGTGTTAGGTACGTTTTTCTTTATATTTTGTTTTGGTTTTACTAAAGTCCTAATTTTAGTCAGTTGAAAAAAGGCGACATTGGACTCGACTCAGACCATTGTCGATCGACACCCTATAGTGTCGATCGACACCATGCGCAGACGAAGGTATGTCTTCTATCTGGTCTTTTAAGTTGTTTCTAATCTTTCTTTTAACCAACTTCGGGCTTGATAACACTGGGGACAGTGTTGTTTAAGTCTGGGGGAGGTGATTACTGACTTTGTGCTTTGTTTTGAGAGTAAAAACCGTTTGTTTTATTGAGTCAAAATCAGTGAAATTTTCAGTTTTCAGAAGAACTAAACCACATAAGTTGACACTTGAAGGACCATTGCTATAGTAGTTGATTGCAGGTCTTACTAAGTAGAAAGCTGCAAGTGGAATCAGTCTAACATGGCGAGTTCAGATCCCCTTATAAGAACTAGGAATGCGCAGAACTTGATTCATCTTTCAGTCTGAACAGATAGACCATTGCAGTCTCTCCTTGATCTTCCCTTGAGAAAAGAAAAGAAAGAAAAAAGAGTCTAAGTCTGGGAATAGTGCAAAGAACCTCATGAGTCTGTCTCCTAACAAGGAACAATATTAATAAGTGCTCTTGAACCCGTCTCCTCACAAGGAACACAAGTAGAGAGTAGCACTATTTCCAGAGATTTCATAAGAAAAAGAAGAGTCAATGAAAAGATCTTAGAACACCCTGAAAATGGGCAGCAGTTGACTAAGGGAAGAGAAAATAGGAGAGCTGTATGAAGAATATCTCGTTCAGGCACTAAGGAAGGGCAAAGAATCTGTAAAGTTCTGTAGCAATACCACTGTTAGAGTTCGAAATTTTACCAAGGAAAGGATCTGGATTCAAACTGGGAGATTGCGAAGCTTGTGGTAAGTACACTGAATTTTTCTAAGGTTGGCTCTATATCATGTGTATTCAAGAAGTGTTAACGAGTTGTGGCGTTCTAAAGGATAGCTGGAATTTTTTGTTTTCAAACATCTACTTCATTCTAAGTTTCTGTTTTGCTTGAGGGTAAGCAAAAGCTAAGTCTGGGGGAGTTGATATATCATGGTTTTTACCCATTTTTAGACCATGATATAAGTGTTTTTTATAGAGTCTTTTGGCTATTTTCGAGTCTATATAGAGTCTTTACAGGTTCAGGTACAATTGGAGATAAATTAGAGATTTGGATATATTTTGGAGCTTAGTGGAATGAAGTCGGATTGAAGAAACACGATGAGTGTCGATCGACACCAGGATTTCCAATTTCCAGAAGCGAGAAGTTTCCAGTTTTTGAAGAAAAGGAAATCTCCAAGACTTTTCCTAATCTTCCAAGGAATTGAAGATGCGAACCTAGACCTATAAATATAGTTTTTCAGCCATTGTTTAGGCATTATCTCATACTTTAAGAATCATAGAAGTTTAGGTTTTTGGAGAGAAGAATTTGAATCCTTTAGAGCAGATTTGGAACTCCTTTATTTTCTTCTATTGATTTCTTTTATGCTTTCTATTCAAATAATGATTTCTGTTTCATTAATCATGTCTGAGTAGTTTACTTTTTAGGTTTAGGGTTTTCAAAGGTGATTGATGAATTGTTAGGTCAAATTAAATTGTTAGGTCAAATTAAATTGTTAGGATTAAATTATTAGAGTTCTTCATCTAGATTTATGTTTAAAGCTTATTCTAGCTTCATGACGTAGAAGCTGATCTTAGGTTAATTAATAAATGTGAGAGTATTATTGATTGCCTGAACTAATGTTAGATGAGCAAAATACCTTTTCGCAAAGAGATTTGGTTTAGGGATTTTGTGAACAATCGAACCTGAACTTTAATGCTTGTTTGAATTGATAGGATTTGCAAAGAGATTTGGAATTCTAGGCTTTAGACATAGATAGTCTTTGCAGCGAGAGTTGGTTGATTTTATTGTTGTGTTTCGAGTTTAAGAACGAATCTTCATTATTCCTAACATTCTGTCTAGATCTGCAATTTAGATCACCTGAGAATTTCCCTGAACCTAGCGTTTCGTCTCCTGATTTTAAAAAATCTAATTCGTGATTATTAGTTTATTTCTTACTTTAGTTTACTTTCTTATTATTCGACCTAACATAATCTGAATTTAGAAACCTTTGTGTAGCATCTACTTCCCTTGGGATTTCGATACCCCTTATACTACGATTGCATTTGCTGTGCACTTGCAGTAGTTTTATTAGGGTAAAACCTGAGCCCTATCAGATCATTCGAAATGTTGAGGAAGTAGTTGTTGATGGTGATGTATCTCAAAAAGTGGGCAAGGACAAGGTTAAAGTCAAGGAAAAGGAGGCGCCTATAAGCTATAAGAAATCTCCTATTGTTCCACCACCTTACAAGTTCAAGCTACCATTCCCGGGGAGCTTCAAGAAGCAACTAGTGGAGAATTATAGAGCTATGTTTGACTAGCAAATGAGTGAGATTCAAGTGGTCATGCCTTTGGTGGATGCTTTTATGTTGGTTCCTTGATAATACGTTTTTGCTGTGTTTGTCAAACCTTAAGCTTGCTCATGTCATTGCAGTACTTAAGGGTCAATCCAATTTGGGAAAGTTGAAGGATACTAAGAATACAAGAACTTTTGATAAAGCTAAGCAGATTCGGATTAAATGGGTAAATAAGCCGAAATAAAATACTTAGGTTGATCTACTGAACTAAAAAACTATTTTAAAATCCCAACCAAGGGGTTAGACATAGAAAGGTACTTATAAGGAATTGAAAAGCACGACTACTAATTTTAGAAAATGCAAAACTAAAGACTGACAAAACGGGAAATTGACTAAGACTTGGAACGAATTTTAAGAAATAGAAATAAAAATCTACTGACTCTTAAACTCTACCAGGGTGCGAAATATGATACTAGGGAATTTTTAAAATACTAGCAAGACCAAGAACGAAACTTTATGAAATTAAAAAGCTTTAATGCAAGAAATAGACAACTAAATGGTTTTAAGCTAAAAGATTGAAACTTTAAACTAAAGGAAGATGATTTTTATGTTTTCAGATGATAAGGAATGGATTCACGGCTTGGGGATCAACTTAGAGGGTTCAAGATTCAAGCTTTGGGTTTTTAAAACATAGATCTACACTTTTGTGCTTTCTCTAAGCCTTGAGAAGCTTAAGCTAGCTTCATCCATGGCGTGTGGTATGAAGCCTTCCTCATCCCTTCCTCCTAACCCATTGATCGTGGTGGAAAGAAAGGATGAGAAGCATGATGCATAGATCTCAAATGGTGGCTTAACTAATCCCCTAAGCAACCATGGTGTTTGGGAAATGATAGATTAGTCTCTTTGATTTGGATTTAAGGGATCTCTTAAATCTGTCTAGGACAAGGAAATACCTGGATCAAAGATGTCTCTCTCGAGATCCTCTAGGCATTAAACGCCCAAATACAAGAAGAGAATGGTTTTAAGAACAAGAAAAGTCCAAAGCTTAAACCTTTAAAACCCTTAATCACCCCAAACCGAAAACCACAAGATTACTACTCACAATACATAATCGAAATGCTTGAAAACGTAGAAGAAGGAAAGCTAAACATGATTAAAACGATTAAGCAAGAAATTAGCAAAGTACTTAAGATAACTTTAAAGATTAAAGTTTTCTAAAACATGAAAATCTTGAAAGACTAACAATGGAGGTTTTGCTCAAAGAAGGAGGAGATAAAACGCAAGTTTTCGGATCCCTTGCCAAAATTAGGTCAAGGTCCTTTTATACAAAAAGGGTAATGGTCCCCTCACTAAGCTCCAAAATGTGAGCTGTCTGGATAAGGTTAGAGATCGACCTCGGTTGTCGATCTCTTACTCGATCTTGGCTGTAGAATGCCTTCCTTTGCTCGATCGCCTAGTCGTTCCGATGGCTGAGATCGGGTACCTCTGTCGATCGTCTACTCGATCTTCGGATAATCGAGTCTTGAGCTCGATCTAATTCTCGTTCTTCTTCCGCGTCTGTGCTCGAGGTCGATCATCTTGGTCGATCTTTGATCTCGATCCTTCTTCACGGAATGGCCTCGTGACTCGATCTCGTGGTCGATCTTCTCAAGATTGACCTGCTTGTCTCGATCCTTAGCTCGATCTCGTTCCTCCACTTGATGCCCGAGTCCTCCCAAGTGTCCATTGACTCCATTTTGATCCTCAGCTTGTCCACGCACTCTCCAAAACTCCAGTGTATCCAAAACAACCTGAATATGATGCAAGAATGCAAGAAACATGCAAATGCTAATGCAAAATGCCTTAGGACCTAAATTGGAACAAAAGCTACAATTTTCCTAAGTATGAATGTAATATGTATGCAATTTATGTCCTAAATGCAAGCTAAATGTATGAAATATATGAATATGTCAACTCCCCCAAACTTGCCTTTTGTTTGCCCTCAAGCAAACAAAAACCGAGCTAGGGAGAGAGGTTTACAAGTAGGAGCTCAATATCCAAGGTTGCTAACAATAATGATCAACTCAACATCCTAGTTCTTAATTCTAAGATGCATGTGAATCTATTCTACTCCAAAAGAGTTAGACATACCCATTTCAACATTCAAATGCACTAAGAATTCAATCTAAAGAAGTCTCCCTATCAAGCCAACTATTTAACATTCATTAAGTGCGAAACCGTGAATCATGACATTGCAAGGAAAGTAAATTCATTTGGCTAAGGGACTGGGTTTTTGAGATAAAAATGATCTTAATTCTTCCGGTTTTGCATTTAAGTAAGTGTAACACTCAAAAAGGATTGAACCATATGCATAATGCTAAAGGTAAGAAACAAGTGATGCATACAAGCATAGATTTTCATCTACCCAAAATTTTATCAATGATCCTATACCCCTCTCATTCATTTTTTTTTGCTCACTCAACCCTCTAGAATCTACCCCTTTCCCAAGGCTCTTTGTGCCTTGCTAAACCCTTTGAATTTCAACACACTTCTTCTTTCTAAAGCTCTAAGGGGAACTTCTTCAACTCATTACTCACGGCGAATGGAGTAGCATAATCTTAATAACTTAGCTCTTCTTCTTATCTCTAGGCGGTCTTCTTTCTTTTTTAACTTGGCCCTTTTTGGCTATTTTGACTTTCTTTTCTTTCTCTTAAGACCACCTAGCATATTTTTTTTTATTTGCTTAGAGCTATTCCTTTTAAAACCCAAGACTCTCCATTTCAAACCAAATTTCCCCTTAGTTTCACCATTCCCTTATCCAATGCCTCTTTCCTTCCAAACTTTCCACAAAATACCAAGTAGTACCACGGCCATCAAACCCCCAAATCCTAAGCCTAAATTTAGCCCCAAAATGCAAGGCTAGAATCTACATAAAAACCTATACTTATCGTCCCAAACCTAACACTTTATGCAAGGTTCAATCAAAATAAAGGCCTCACAAGCAATCACACAAGAACGTTTGGCTTCAAAGGAGGTTGGTTTATGGTAGGGGTGCTACTTGAGCTAGCAAGAGGGTGACAAAGAGGGTAAGAAAGCTCAAGTATTTTAAATCCACGAATTACTTTCAATGCAAGCATGATAATTTAAGGTCAATATTCGGTTTAAGTGAGTAGAGTTGGCTATCAATTTCAAGACCTATTTTCGACTAAAAACTAGTGACAAATGAGGTGGTCCAAGCATGGTTCTTCCTTACTTTCAAACTTATTCACAAGCAGCAAAGAATGTTGAATTGATCACAAAAGTTAACAACCTACTTGGATTATCTCATCATTGATCCCTATGCAAATGAATGCAATCCTAAATGATAAAAATTCTAGACTCAATCCTAAAATATTCTACAATGTAAATGCAAGCTACATGAATTTGTTTTGAAATTTTTGAAAAAATATCTGATTTTTTTGTATTTTTCTATGCACTTAGATGGATGCATGAAGACTCAAGATGCAAACACAAAATAAGATTCAAATAAAATATGTCAAAACACATATTCTCTCCCAAACTTGAATGACAATGTCTTGGTGTCAAACAAGTCCAAGAGGAGAGCAAAATCCAAAGCAAAAATAAAAGGATGCATGGTATTTACAAGGGTTTGGTGTTTTCGTACCTCATTCTTGCGTGGAGGAGGAGGTCGGTGAGGATGAATCTATGGAGATTGGAATCGTAGACGTGCTTCCAAACGCCAAGTAGCATGCCTCATCCGGTGGCAAGAACTCAAGTCCTTCGAGGCAGTCTATTAGCACGCCGTTCGGGCTTGGGAGGATATATGCCTTCCCTTCATTTTGCTTATTCTTGAAGTAATAAGCGAAGGTGTTTGGGGCTGGGGGTTATCCGAAGAACTCTTTCGCGAGCATGTAGGCGTGGTCCATATAGACTCTTTCCGTGCACGCTTGGAAGAACATGAGGTCTACTCCCGCTTTCTTAAAGAGGGGAGTTAGAAATCCTCCTATGGCGATGGGGCAGGAGCTTGATCTACGGAGCATCCTCTTGTAATTGACCAATGAGGCAGATAGGATGCATCCAAAGTTAACAGTTTCGCCGAAGTTATCATCCACCGGATCTCCTACATTCCCTGTGAGCCACCCCTCGTCCCACAGAATTTCCTTTAAGCCCTCGAAGAGAAAGCTCATCTCGTTCCTCCCCACAACTGAATCCGATGTCTTCCCCGCCATAGTGTTAGTGAGGAGTTGCAGTGTATACCGTAGCAAAGGATTCCTAACCCCTTCAATCTTTGATTCGTTGCTCTCAAAGGGCCCTTCTCCGATCAAGTTCCATAATGCGCTTGCCGACGCGAATTGTGGGAACTCGGCCAAGTGAGCCTCAATATTGAACTGGTATGCCTCGCATATATCGTCCGTGGTTAGGTCAAACACGTTCCCCCAGACTTTGAACATTATGCGCCCGGTTGATGGTGTTGGCAAGCTCGGATTGTCGTAGGAGAATTCTATTGTTGATAGGAAGTGTAACGTCACCTCCGGGTAAGTGGGACAATCCAAGGTCGCTAGAGTGCCGAGCTCCATGTTCTCGAGCAGTTCATCGAAGGAGCCAAGCAACCCGATCTCTTGCAAGAAGGGTCGGTTCGCGAACCTTGTAGGCTCAATGCTTCTATTCGCGAATCTCATGCGGGTTCTTCTTTCCTCTTCAGTCCACACTAGCAGGCCTGCCTGTGGTGAGTATCCGAATCTCCTTGAAGCCATTGTTCCTGAGGTGCAAGAACTCGGAGAAAGTATGAGGAGAGGATTAAGATAAACAAAGCGAAATAAGCTCCTAAACCCTAATTCAAAACTTTTTGGGATTAAATTAGAAAATATCGTTAAATTTGGGGGTGTCTTTATTCAAGACAAGATAGTTTTCTGAAATTTCCCCCAAACTTAGATATTTTTATGAAAAATTAAATCTCAATCCCTAAATCTTTCCTCCACAATCCTATTAACTAGGGATTTCAAAAAGATTTTAATGCATTAACCTTGATGCAAGATGAAAGAAAATGAAAGAGATTCTTCTGCCAATCGCACTTTCTATCTTTTAATGTGAAAAGGTTTTCAAAGTATAAACGAAAATGGTGTGGAGGAAAGGTTTTATAAAGAGGAAAAAGAATTTGGAGCTAAGCATGCAAGAGATCTCGTTAATTGAGGTCAAAGATCAATCACCAAGGTCAAAGGTGTCAGCTTTGACCGGAATTCAAATTCAAAACGGGAGGGAAGGAGAAAAAAGGGAAATTTGAAAACTTACCTCGGCACGAGATCGAGTAAAATTGGTCGATCTTGACCTCGATCTCATACCTATTTCGTCCCAGATTGCATTGTTCGATCGATTGGAGGCTCGATCTAGTGCAGATCGAGCTTCGGATCGAGTGTTCTCCTTGTTTAAGGATTCTTGGCGCTATAGTCATGCTCCGTCAGTCGATTGCGGGGCCGTTCTGACCGAGATCGAGTGTTTTGATCGATCGTCAACTCGATCGCTGCATAGGGATCGAGAAGTCTGATTGATCTTGCAGTCATTCCGAGTTTGAAGATCGAGTGAGACCAGTCGATCTACCCCTCGTTCATAATTCAAGCTGAACAGCGGTGGGTCATCCTCTCGAAATCGACTGATTCACTCGATCGTTTTACTCAATCTCTTCTAGATCGGGAAATTTGGTCGATCGTCTCATCGATCCTTGGACAAAGATCGAGAAATCTAATCGATTCAACACTCGATCTATTTCCTTTCCTCCCCTTTTCTTGTCTCCGATAGGTCTAGGATTATGACTCCTGGTTCTCGTTACCTTTTTCCTACGAACAAAAACAAAGCAGCATAAAATAGAAAAAAAAAGAATATTTACAAGGATAGCCATGGGATTGCCTCCCAAGTGCGCTTTTGTTTAACGTCGTTTAGCTCGACTTTTCTTACTCCCTTTAGCGTGGAGCTCGGTCGGTCGGAGTGGAAGGAGATTTGGTGGAGCTTAATCCTTGTTGGTGATATGTCTATATTTTGCATCATATTTCCGTCCATTTAGTGTAAGTTTCTCTTCATTTAGGAACCTAATTAAGCATCATTGTATTGCATTTTGATCATTTAGAGTTCTAGGGTGTATTTGCCTAGTCTTTGCATATTTTGGTGCATTTGGAGTCTTGATCAGGTGATTTGGATGCTATGGAGGCATGAATGGAGTTGGAGAAGGATTGCATAGCAAAGGAAGGGCAAGAAATCATCACGAGGAGGAAGAGAAGCAGCTAAATGAGAAGCAAGAGTCTTGTAGAAGCATATCAAGCATTTGGAAGTGCAAAATATATGTGTCCGGAAGAAGACTTTGTACTTAGAATCAGACTCCGAAGCCTTCTACAAAGTTGTAGAGGTTCTAGAGATATTTCTAATGCCGTTGGAATCAAGTCATTACGATCAGTGGTTCAGGAGATACGGCGATTCTTGCAAGACGGTCCGAATCAGAGCAACCAGAGATCACATGGGTTTGAGGTACATCAGACAACAAACAGATGCAAGAAGACCAGAATTTGCATCGGTCAGGTGCATATCAGACAACAAACGATGCAAGACAATCAGGGAGTGCATCGGACTGTGCACATCGGACAACAAACCGATGCGGCGCGAGACTGCCTGAAGTGACTAGAAGATCGGGTCAGATGAAGGCTTTCCATTCCGATTCAGACTCAGAGGTCTTCATGATAGTTGTAGATAATTGAATCAGCTTTCATGTGGAAGTTGTTGCATGTCATTAGGAGCTGCGGTTAGGGAGATATGTCGATTTCGGCAAGACTGCTCCTCCAGGTCAAAACCCGGTTTGTTCCGGGTTGACCCGGTTTGACCTTCTTCCCTATAAATACTTAAAAAACTAGGTTTTATGGATCCTCTCTGGTTTTTGAACAGAAAATCGACCCTTTGTGGTTTTGAGGAGATTTTGAGATTTCTTTTAAGTTTAATGATGTTTGGTTCTTATTTCTTCTAATCTTTCATCTTCCTCTTCTCTAATCATGTTTACTAGCATTTCTTTCATGAGATTTTTTTTTTTATCTATGATTAGTGAGTAGTCTCTTAGGAACTTGGGGATGGGTTAGATTTAGGGTTTTCTAATGGTTCAATCTTGCAATCTAGGTTAAATTATTTCATCTCTCTTCTTATTAAGGTGTTCTTAATGCCAAATAGCTAATCTTTTGCTATTTTGGATCATAAGCATTTCATACACCCACCAAGTGTTTGATGAAATGCTTGAACCACTTTTTTAAGAGATTTACATTCCTAGCCTAAGATATTAGTTGCCTAGGGTGTTTATCATGCCATTTAGACTTATGCTTATTGCTTGCTAATCATTTTAATGCTAACACATCATTATTCATTAAGGTGATTAGGAAAGGGATTAATACCACACATCATGAATTAGTCTTTATTAGTGATCTAGGCATAGAGATAACTTGTTTAGTTGCTTAAATGATTGCAAGGTTGTCCATTTGAATGCCCAAATCAATGATTCCATCCCTAGGTTTCGTTTTTAGTCAATTAGTAATTTTGATTAGTAGTTAATTGCTTGATTAGCGCATAATTAGTGGAAATTAAGGTTTTAATTCATATAATTAGTCTTCTAGTATCTCTTTTAACTTGTAGTTTGCTTCTAATAGATCCTTGTCTCCTAAATTTCGAATTTGGCTTAGATTAAATAGTTTCATGTATTCCTAGTGTTGTTAATCTTAACCCCTATGGATTGACATCTCAAATACTACAATGACATGAGTAGTAGAGATTAATTGAAAGAGGAAAAATCCTACTATCAATTTGGCGCCGTTGCCATTGGGGTTTAGCATTAACCATTAGGATTTTGAATCTCTTTGAGACTAAGCTTTTATTTCACCTTGTTTCCTCATCTCTATTTGAGATGATGAATTTTTTCTTATTTGTGGTTACTAACTTGTCTTCCTTAATTCTCTTGTTCTTTCAAAGGTACCAAAACAAAAAGAAGAGAAATGGAAAGACAAGATCATTTGAGGTGTTGGAGATGGACAACCAAAGAAGCATTATTAAAGCTCCACAACCTCAAGAATTGGTATCCACTCCTACCCAAGCTCAAGAGAACAAGACAACAATTGGGAGCTTTGATACTCCTCATTATCATGGGTTGAGATTTGGAATACATCCTCCTCCAATAGAAGCCAATGCCTATGAGATCAAGCCAAGCTTGATAAGGTTGATTCAATGCTCTAAGTTCTTGGGGATAGGAATGGAGAATCCTTATGATCATTTGGACTCTTTTGAGCGGTTGTGCAACACATTTAGGATTGAAGGTGTGCCCGAAGATAGTATCATGCTTATTTTGTTTCCATTTTCACTTGGAGAAAAGGCAAGCAAATGGGAGAGATCTATACCATCTCACTTGGTCAATTCTTGGGATGATTGCAAGAGGATCTTCCTTCTAAGGTTCTATCCCACCCAAAAAACAGTCCAAATGAGGAGGAACATATTGAGTTTCAAGCAAGGCATACATGAGACCTTTCATGAAGCATGGGAGAGACTTAGAGGATACACTCGGGATTGTCCACATCATGGGTTCAAGAAAGAAGCAATCCTTAGCATTTTCTATAGGGGAGTTTGATAACATGCATATTTTACCCGTTTTTACTATCATAAGTGAGTTCTTTAATAAGCATTTCACTAAGGTTTTGATTCATAAACACTAGATTTCGAGTATTTGGTTGTTCAAGACTCTTTTCAGGTAATCTTAGCAAAATGGACAATTTCGAAAACAGTGCCCGAGGACAGAAGTTCAACACCAAATGAAGGCCTTCCTACCACGAGATCAAGCTCATATTTGGAGACAAGGTAGCCTTATCAGCTGTCTTTCACCTCGAAGTGATTTGAGAGCAATCCCACGGTTGGATCTCAAGTTATGAAGGAAGCAAGAAGGTCCGTCAGGCACCCGGAAGGACGAGCTGGCCGCGCCAGGGACGAACCAGACGACCAGTGGCCGCGCCACGGCCAGTCCACTTACGGATTCCCGAGCCCATTTGAAGCCCACATTAAACCCGCAGCCGTCTTATTCAAGCCAAGACCTAATCCACGACCTAGGGCACTTGAAGACCTATATATACTCGACCTTTAGGGTTTTTTTAGGGCATCACCACTGAGCATCACGAAATTCTCTTGTTACAACTTTCTTTTTGTGGCCGCGAATCTTTGATTCGTGGTTTCCACTTTTTTCTTTGAGGGAGATTGATTTGTTCTTGAACCCTCTTTTATTTCAATCGATTTATACAAGTTATGCATTCATCAATCACGTTTTCTACTTCTTCTTTTATGTCTCAGTAGTTTACTTTCGTTGGGTGTTCTTTAAGGGGATCTATGGGGAATTTCATTAACTGTTGTTAAACCGATTGTTTAGGCCGAAGATTAAGATTTTCTATCTCACCTTATTCGTTCTTATTGCATGAGTCTGGCGTCATGAACTATATTCTGATCGCAGGATCTTGAGAACGACAAATGTCCTGAATCTCAGATCTAGACCAAAATATGGTAGAGAGCATCCTTTAAAAGATGTCTGAATGTTTATTGTCCCGATCTTATTGCGTGTTCGTCTAGTACGCAGGATATGAAAGTATACCTGTTGAATGGAAGTTCGCAGATCGACCTAGTTTGATAAAGTTAGGTTGTTAAAACCAGTGAATCAGTTTGGGGAAAATCGCCTAGTCTCGCTTGCTTAACTTTGGTGTGTTTGATTTCTAGTTAGAACCCCATAGATTTCCCGAGAAGATACCCAACGTGTTCGCCCCATCTGCTTTTAAATCGAGATTTACGCACTTCCATACTTTACTTTTTCTGCACTGCTTACCTGATTTCCTTTTTACAAGTCTTTAAGTTTATTTTTTCCTTTTTCCCGTTGGTTATAAAAAAGGCTGACAACCTTCTCTATATAAGGCGTGGTACTGCTTTATTTATTTTCTGCAAGAATCGTGACACTTACCCTCAAACCCCAATTCTCTGCGTCTTTGGTTGCCCTGATTCTTCTGTTTTGCAGTTGACCTCCTCCCTGTGGATTGATACCCTAAGTACTACAACGCACGCTGTGCACTTGCAGCTTAGGGTCCTACAAATTCAAAGCCTGACGAATCCCCAAAGAAATCCTCCAAACTCGGATGACTATTTAGACCCCATCAGAGTTGCTAAGGATCACAAATGGACATTGGATGTGGCTACGAAAGGGCGTTTTGCAAACCTCACAATAGAAGAAGGAGAGTTACTTGTTGAGAACTTGGCCAAGTCTAGTGAAAGCTACTGTGAAGGGCATGATACAACACCTCTAAAGAGATCATGTGAAGACTCCACATGGAAGGACTTGCAAGATAAAGTGGATAGAATGGAAAAGCTCTTAAGTGTGCAACAAAGAGGAGTTAGTTTGGTTCATGAGAAGCACCAAGAGGAAGCAAATTTCGTGGTCAACAGTGGGAACTTCAACCAAGGGAGTAAGCTTCTAAATCAAGGGTCTAACCATGGAGTCCAAGGAAATCATCAAGGCTACCAAGAGAACCATGAGATTTCTCAAATCTTTAACCAAGATGAGGAACAAAGAAAGGTTCTCCATCAAATCTTAGAGGGCCAACAAATAAATGATATTAGGTTTGACAAGATGATGAGAGCAATGGATGACAAGATTGAGGGTTTGCAACTTGAGTTAACCTTTAAGCTTGAACAATCAACCTCACATTTGGAAACCATAGAGTCCAAATTGGTTCAACTCTCTTTGCCATCCAAGAACCCAAAAGATTCAAGCCATGTCATTTCACCAATTGTTGATGTTGAGGTTGATGAGGAAAGGACACCCAATGGTTTTAATTTATGAATTGGAGACCCAAAGCAAGTAGAGGAGGTTAGAGACGTGGGCAAAGCTCTAAGTTATAGTTTACCTACCATCCAATGGGCTCATGAAGAAAAGAATACTTTTGATAAGAATAAAGGGGATGCATATGCTCTCAATGAAAAATGCCTAAGCTCTTTCTTCTTTCCCTCATTGTAGACTAATGAGGATGTGAGTAATTGTGAGACAAATGATTTAGCTTCACCCCCAAAAGCATGTAAGTAGGAGAAAGAATCTCATGAAGAGAATGCTTTGGGTTATGGTAATGTTGAAGAAGCTTTAGCATTGGATGGAGCTTGCTTGGAAACTCTTTTCTCTACCACATTGGAAGATGAGAATGAGAATAGCAAGGGGTAAAAGATAGGTAAAGGAAATAAGGCCAAGAAGAAGCCAAACCAATACAACCATCCCACTCTTGCTCCATCCTCTCACACTATGAGTCTACACCCTTTTAGACTCATAGATGGAGCCATTGAGTACAATGTGAAGTGCAAGGGTATTCCTAAACCCTTTGCATGTGTCAAAGCCATTTGTCATTCCAAAATGAAGGAGAATGACAAGGAAAGGGTTGAAGAGCTACTCTCCAAGGTTCTCAAGCTTAATCTCACACATGGCACTAGGTTGGATCCATCTCTTGCACCTCATCTCACCATCACCACCTCAACAAGGAGTTACATTACTCCTCCTCTCCAACTCCCTAAGGACAAAGGCTAGGGCCAAGGTATGGTCCTCTCTCTATTTAATTGTATATACCATTTTGTTTTTGTTGCTTTGGTCTCTCTTGAACTTCTATTACACAAGGGACTGTGTAATTTAAGTTTGGGGGAGAGGTTGAGAGATTTAATCTTGTGTTTTGTGTTCTTATTTTCTCTTTAAGCATATTTGAGTTTTCATACATATATATTTGCATATAAAAATCAGAAAATTTTCAAATATTTCGAAAAAAAAATTCATTTAGCTTTCATTTGCATTTGTAAATTTTGTAGGATTGAGTCTAGATTTTGTATCATGTAGGTTGCATCAATCACGTG
The DNA here is from genome assembly GCA_020283515.1 of Alliaria petiolata. Lineage (NCBI taxonomy): Eukaryota > Viridiplantae > Streptophyta > Magnoliopsida > Brassicales > Brassicaceae > Alliaria > Alliaria petiolata. The sequence continues at coordinate 429,776,594 of JAHZTW010000001.1, forward strand.
CATAGGGGGCAATTTTCCTTGTAAAGTGTTTTAAGCTCATGAATTGGTTCGAGGCCCTAGTTAGTAGTCCTTTGATGCTTTGTGCAAACTTTGAAAGTAAGTTCTAACCATACTTGGATCATTTGTTTAATTTTCTTGGCTTAAAGTTGAAAAGAGCATGAATTGAATCCTTTCCTATCAAGTGAAACCTTAATATGGATTTTGAATTATCATACTTGTGCATTTCGAAAAGGATACATGGATTACAAAAAAAATATTTAGGCTTTCTTTTCCCTTCACCACTCTCTTGTAAGCCTAAATAGAACACCACACCTTAACCTTTACCCTCCTTTCAAGCAAAAATTCTTGTGTGATTGCAATTTGTGAGGCCTTATTTTTGATTGAACTTGACATAAAGTGTTAAGTTTAGGGCGACATGTCTAGGCTCTCATATTGATGCTAGCTTTGCATATTGAAGCTAGTTTAAGGCTGGATTTGGGGTTTGGTTCATGGGTGTTGTAACTAAGAATCAGAATTTTGATTAGGCTTTGAGAAGAAGTTGGTATAAGAAGTGAATGAAAGGGGTACATAGTTTTAAGTGGTTGACCTTGAATTGTTTTGTGTAAAGCTCAAGTTAAAAAGAAAAAAATGATAGCTCTCTTGCAAAACAAAAAGAAAAGAGCCAAAAGGCCAAATGCAAAAAACAAAAAAAATACATATGAGATGAGAGCTATCCTTTGAAAAGAGAAGAGCTAATTTTTGTATGGTCATACCACTAGCTATAAGAAAGGTTGGAGAAGTATCCCTAAAGCAAATGTGATTGATAAAGTTCTTATGGGTTTGTACTTGGAGTTTTATTTGCTTGACTATGGGTATCTCTAGAGGGTGAGTGAGCTAAAAAAATGAATGAGAGGGGAATTAGGTTCATTGTTAGTTTATATGGGTAGATGAGAGTCTAGTCATGTATGCATACATTGCCTTTTACCTTTAGCATTATGCATAAGTTCAATCATTTTTGAGATAAACCATAGCTTGGAGTACCTACATGAATGATATCATTTTTATCTCATAACCTTTTCCCTAGCCAAATGTATTCGGTTTTAAATGCATAAGTGTGATTCACGGTTTGAGCTTTAATGAATGTTAAAGGTTATGATTCTTGGATTGTTTGGAATAGACAAGTCTTGATTTGAGATTCAATGTGTGATGAGTATGGCTAAGTTCTTTGGAGTAGAATTTGTGTACTGCATCCTAGGATTAAGAACAAGGACCATTGAATTGATTTATTTGCTTGACACCTTTGGATTTGAGTCCCCGCCTTCAAACCTCTCTCCATAGCTTATGTTTCATTTGCTTGGGGACAAGCAAAAGGCAAGTTTGGGGGAGTTGATATGTCTAAATTTTGCATCATATTTTCCTCCATTTAGTGTAAGTTTCTATTCATTTAGGAACCTAATTAAGCATCATTGTATTGCATTTTGATCATTTAGAGTTCTAGGGTGTATTTGCATAGTCTTTCCATATTTTGGTGCATTTGAAGTCTTGATCAGGTGATTTGGATGCTATGGAGGCATTAATGGAGTTGGAGAAGGATGGCATAGCAAAGGAAGGGCAAGAAATCATCAAGAGGAGGAAGAGAAGCAGCTAAATGAGAAGCAAAAAGTCTTGTAGAAGCATATCAAGCATTTGGAGGCGCAAAATGTATGTGTCCGGAAGAAGGCCTTGCACTTAGAATCAGACTCTGAAGCCTTCTACAAAGTTGTAGAGGATCGAGTGGTTCAGGAGATACGGCGATTATTGCAAGACTGTCCGAATCAGAGCAACCAGAGATCACATGGGTTAGAGGTACATCGGATAACAAACAGATGCAAGACGACCAGAATTTGCATCGGTCAGGTGCACATCAGACAACAAACCGATGCAAGAAAATCAGGGAGTGCATCGGATTGTGCACATCGTATAATAAACCGATGCGGCGCCACACTGCCTGAAGTGACTGGAAGATCGGGTCAGATGAAGGCTTTCCATTCCGATTCAGACTCAGGGACCTTCATGACAGTTGTAGATAATTGAATCAGCTTTCATGTGGAAGTGGTTTCATGTCATTAGGAGCTGCGGTTAGGGAGATATGTCGGTTTATTACGGGTTGATCCGGCTTGACCTTCTTCCCTATAAATACTTAAAAACCTAATTTTTATGGATCCTGTAGCATCCGCGACCATAAATCCTAAGTACGGTCGTGCGGTTCATGGGATGGCCGTTGTATATACGTTCTGGTATGATGGAGGTTCGCCCGTTTCTGTAAATAAGTAGTTACAGTGGTACGTCTGTGAGGTCAATGACTGTACCGTGGTATGTCTGTGAGGTTAAGTATCGTACCATGTTTGGACCGAGTATATATTTTTGTGTGGAAATTGTCTAAGTGTTGGTAGACAAGGCTGTTGGGCCGTGGGACGTCGTTTTACTCGAGGGAAATCGGTTATCCCGAGTGAAAAAGGATCTATCCCGTGTTTGGCCGAGCGGTTTAAGTCTGGCCGAGAGAAAAAGGAAAGTTGGCCGGTTTGGCCGAGAGAAACTTGATTTGGACCAAGAGAAAGTGAAACCGCGCGGGTTATAGTCGGTTTGGACGGTCGAGCCAGGGCTTTTGGGGTTTTCTCGCTATAAATAAGCTTTTATCTCGCGGCCGCGTGAGAGAATCACAAGTTATCCCGAGAGAAAATCCGAGCCGCCGAGAAAAATCCGAGAGCCGTCGAGAAATTGTTCTGTCCGTCGAGTTTCTGAGATTTATGTCCGAGAGAAACGACTTGGAAGGGTCGATTTGCCGAGAGAAGTGTGTTCGGCCGAGGGATTTCTCGATCCGATTGCGAAGCATCCGAGAGATAATCAAGGTAATCCGTTTTTCACCGAGAGAATTCTGTTCTGATGCGATTTTCACCGAGAGTTGATCGTGTAATCTGTTTGTAGGCAAGTTTTGGCCGAGTTATCCGAGAGTTTTCTGAGGGTTGTTCTATCGGATCGAAAGTTACCCGAGAGAAGGAAAATCTGTCCGAGAGATTTCGGTAAGTGATGAGAGATCACAAGTTTTATTGAGTTTCTGTCGAGTAACATCGAGTAAATCCTCAAGTTTTGGTCTGTTTCCGAGGGAATACATAAGCTTGTTCGAGGAAAAGTGAGTGGTTTGAAAGATAGCCGAGAGGAGATTGGATCTCGCGGGTTTAGCCGTAGCGATAGCCGAGAGAACGCAAGTGCGTCCGACTATCTCTGTTTCTGACCGAGAAATCACCGAGTTTCTTCCGACTGAAATGTTTGCCTTTGTGTCTAAGGTGAGTGCGTGACTGTAGCTTGTATTTGGAACCGTAGGATTGCTAGGTTATCTGATTTCATTGATTACTTGTGTAAGTTAGTGTATGCTTAGCAAGGTCAATTTGTTTCTGTGATTGGTATTGGATACCATGGTTTATACGTGGTGTCTAACTAGCTATGTGAATGTCCGGATCGAGTTGCTAGCTCAAGCGGATGTGTGATTCTCGCTTGGAGTAGAACCGAGGCCGTGAGGAAATTCACAAGTAGTTGAGATGATCATAGAACCGTGATTCTGTTTTCTGTGCATGCTTGCTAAGTGATAATGTGAATTATATAACTGTTGCTTGATTCCATTTTCTGTTATTGGCTGGTGGTAAGGGATGACCGTACTAACTAAGCATTTGTGATAATGCTTACGCCTCTCTTATGTGTGGAGTGTGCAGGTAAAGATGTTATCCGGGACGTTTAGACTTGAAGGCGGACTTGAAGGCAGTGAAGAAAGAAGTGGATTAGGACTGGGTTTGGGGGTTTATTTATCATGAGATTTTCTGGATAATTGGTTTTGCATTTCTGTTTTGACTTAGAACGAATTTGGCTAAGTTAGTTTATGTTTTATGAACCTTTGTTATATATGGATTGGAATAATTATGCAATGAGAAGGGCTTTTTATGAATCGAATGCGTTGTTTAAGTTTAAGAAAAATCTGAAATCTGGTTAGAGTTGGACTCGGGACGGCCGGCCTAGTTAGGATTATCGGGTTGGTCGCCACAGTTGGTATCAGAGCGTGGTCGATTCTAGTATAGTTCATTTGCATAGTTGGAGTTAGAAATATCCACCGTTCACTGCCGAGTCTCGCGGTCTGTTGTTTTCTGTGGAGTTTGAAACTCTTGTCTGGTGTTAGCTTCGGGCTAACATGTTATGTTTTGACTTGCAGATGGCTCCGAGAAGGACAAGGAATGCAAGGTTGAATGGTGATGTGAACTCAGGGAGTTCTGGAACTGGGAACACGGTTAAGAACCAGCATGAGATTGAGGCTGCTGCGGCGGCCGAGGCTGCGACTGCGGCTACGAATGTTGCGGCTGCTGCTGCTGCGAACGCGGCTGCTGCGAATGTGGCTGCGGTTGGAGCTGGAAACGTGGCTTGGAATGCTGTGGATGCTGTCCCAGACAGGCTGTAGGCTGTGCTGGGATTGCTAGCTCAAGTGTTGGAGCGTTTACCGGTGGTTGCGCCTGTACCGAGAAAGGTACCGACCGTGGCACCACAAGTGGTTGCGCCTGTACCGGGAGTGGTACCGGCCGTGGCATCACAAGTGGTGGAACCGAATGTTGGGAACGTGGCTGTGGAGGAAGCGGGTCAGGTCGTGGCGATCCCGTCTTACCTCAAGGTTCTGGATCATATGGCGAGGTTGGGAACTAAGTTCTTTGCTGGAGGAACTGCGCCGATTGAGGCTGATGAGTGGAGGATGAGGCTTGAGAGGAACTTCGAGTCTATCAGATGTCCTGAGGAGTACAAACGGGACATAGCTGTGCATTACCTGGAGGGTACTGCGCATACCTGGTGGAAAGGGACCACCGCAGGACGTTTGGTGAATCCGAATTGTTCGTATGAGACGTTTTCTGCGGTGTTCCAAAGTAAGTACTTCCCGCAGTAAGCTTACAATCAGTTGGAGGCTGAGTTTCTGTATCTGCGCCAAGGGACCAAGACGGTTCGGCAGTATGAGACCGAGTTCAACCTGTTACGCAAGTATGTGGGACGTGACCATGATACTGAAGAGAAGCCGATCCGAAGGTTCATGAGCGGACTAAGGGTCGAGCTGCGTAATGGTTGTCTGGTGCGTGACTATGCGACAGTCACAGAGCTTGTTGAGAAAGCGGCTTTGTTGGAGACTGGACAAGCCGAGGAGTCCTTGTCTAAGGCTGGTACCGTGGCTAGGAGTGGCCAAGTGTCTGGAGGACAGAACCGCAAGTTTGGGAAGAATGTTCCAGCTAAGTCAAGTGGGAACCGCAGCGTGTGTGGGTCTTGCAGAAAGGTGCATGTTGGCGTGTGTAGTCGTGCATCTGGAGCTTGCCATCGTTGTGGTAGCTTGGAGCATAGGGTTCATGATTATCCCGAGCCAGACTCGAGGTTGGTGAGAGTGTCGGATGGAGGTGACACGTCCTTTGTGTGTTTCGGTTGCGGAGAGCCGAGACATTACAAGCTTGATTGTCTGAGGTCCGGAGCAGTTGGGCAGGCGGCCACTCAGCCTAAGCGTGCAGGAGATGTGCTGGCGCAACCGGCTAAGAGGCAGGCCATCATGCCAAGGGTGTATGCAGCGACCGCGGATGGGACTGGAGATCCGACCACTTCTCGACCGATCACTTGTAAGTTTTAGTACTTACGTTTTTCAGAGTTTGTTTGTGTCCGCGTGTTCTGTTAAGTGTCTTATCATTCTAAGGATTGAATGTGTAGGGACCTTATTAATGGGCGAGGTGGAAACCCATGTTTTGTTCGACTCCGGAGCGAGTCATTGTTTTGTTAACCCAGGGATGATTGGGAAAGGAGGATTCCAGAAGGAACCTGGGGAAGAGTTCGGACTAGTGAGGGCGGCTGGAGGCCAAGTGATGTTCTCACTAGGGACTGTTAGCAACATTGCTGTCTGGATTGGCGAGGTCAATATGCCATCAGACTTAGTGATTTGCGAGGTTAAGTCTTACGATGTCATCCTCGGAATGGATTGGCTCGGTAAGCATAAGGCGCATCTAGATTGTCACCGAGGCAGGGTGGAGTTCGAGAGGGATGGCCAAGTTCTGGTTTACCAAGGAGTGAGACCAACTTCTGGTAGCTTGGTTGTGTAGGCAATACAAGCGGAGAAAATGTTAGAGAAAGGGTATGAAGCATATCTGGCGACGATATCTTCGATTGAGGTTGGACCAGACGCGGAGTTAGGGGACATTCCAGTAGTACAAGAGTTTGAGGATGTTTTCCAAGCTTTGT
>JAHZTW010000001.1:429870881-429986610 GCA_020283515.1 Alliaria petiolata
AGCTTCTTTGGTATCACCTTGCTTTGGATTATAGCACTACACTCTTGAGAAACTAGCATGACTCCTTGGATATCCTTAGCTCTTTGTGCCACAGCATCTTTCAAAAACTTAGCATATTGAGGAATCATCATAAAGGCATCCACCAAAGGCATCTTGAGCTCAATGTCCTTGATTTGCTTGTCAAACATAGCCTTGTATTTCTCCACCAATTGTTTCTTAAACCTCCCGGGAAAGGGAAGCTTAGGCTTGTAAGGTGGAGGAACAAATCTTGGCTCCTTCTTGTGCACATCCTCCTTTGGCTTTTCCTTTACCACTTCCTTGCTCTTCTTTGCAATATACACATCATCAAAAGTTATAGCATCTTGATCTTTTTCAAAGCTATCCTCCCCATCTTGAATCTCAATGTCCTCATTGATCAAAGGACTTGTCCTTGGAGGCAACTCCTTTCCACTTCTCAAAGTAATGACATTGATGTATTCCTTGGGATTTGCTTCACACTTTCCCGGTAGAGTGCCTTGAGAATTCGAGCTAGAAGCCTTGCCTTTCTCAAGTTGCTTGAACTTTTGTTGAAGACCTCCTAATTGAGTAGCAAGCTCATTAAGTGAAGAGTCCATCCTTGTGTTGATTTCAGCAATCTTCTTTCCCATATTAGCATCACTATTCGCTTGACCTTGTAGGATTTGTTGAAGCATAAGCTGAACATTGTCTTGTGGAGGACATTGTGAAGCTTGACTAAATCCCGGTGGAGCATTGCCTTGGTTGAACTTTTGCCCTCCAAAGTTGCCTTGGTTTCCTCATTGGTAGTTAGACCTTGGTGCATAACCTTTTTGTTGATTATTGTAGGGCACAAAAGGCTTTTCTTGAGTAGATTGTGAAGGGTAGACTTGGTCTTGGGGGTTAGCAACATTGGTAATTCTATAAGAGAGGTTGTAATTTCCCTTATAGTTGTTGTTGTAGTTGTTGTTGTATCCTCCTTGTCCTCCCACGAAATTGACAACCTCTTGACCCTCTTGGTACTCAACTTGATCATCACACACCTCTTCATTCTCTTCAACAAAATGTACATGCCTTTGGGAAGAAGACATGAGCTTGTCCATTTTTTCATGTAGAGATTTCATTTCCTTCTTGTGAGCATCATAATCACCTCCCCTTGGAGCTCTATCATAGTCTTCATTGTAATTACCATCACTCAAGGCAAGATTCTCTACAAGCTCCAAACCATCTTCAACATCTTTGCCCAAGAAATTCCCATTGCTTGCGGTATCAAGAAGCATTCTTATCTTTGGTAGAACACCTCTATAGATGGTGCTTAGTAGAGACTCTTGTGTGAAGCCATGATGAGGGCATTGCATTGTGTAGCCCTTGAATCTTTCCCATGCTTCATTGAAGGACTCATTGTTCTATTGAGTGAAGCTAGAGATCTCATTCCTCAACTTGGCGGTCCTAGAGTTGGAGAAGAACTTAGATAGGAAAGCTTTCTTGCACTCATCCCATGTAGTGATGGTACCTTGAGGCAAAATTTTCTCCCATTGCCTTGATATATCCCCAAGAGAGAAGGGAAATAGTCTTAGCTTGAAGGCATCCTCACTCACACCATTCATCTTGAATAAGCCACAAACTCTATCAAAGTTGTCCAAGTAATCTAGAGGATCCTCCATTGGCAACCCATGAAACTTGTCTTGTTGAACCATAAAGATGAAAGCTGAATTCACTTCAAAAGTATTGTTTTGAACCGGTGGAGGATTGATACCATAGCGATTTTGATGTGTATTTGGAGCATCTCCAGCCCCAATAGTCCTCCCTAGTCTTGGCGCATGTAAGGGGTTTCCATTCCCCCTTGGTGCTTGCGCCATGTTCATTGGAGGAGCTTGATCCCTTTGTTGTTCTACCATTCTCAACCTCTCTATCCTTGCAGCTTCCCTTCTTGCAATCCTAGCAACCTTTTCCAACTGATCAATCTCTTGAAAGCCTTGGAAGTTGTCCCCTTTTGACCTCAAATGCATGCAAGGAAAACTGAAATCTAGAAAAGTAGATGGTCAATAAACACAAAAGGATTACTTAGTCTCAAACCAAACTCAAATCTTAAAGATCAATCAATCCCAATATGGCAACGGCGCCAAATTGAAATAAGAGTTTTTCCTCTTGCAAGCAATTTCTCAATTGCTCATATCAATTCAATACTTGAGATATCAATCCATTTTGGGAGATGATTCAATAAGAATACAAAGTCTAGTTTAAGCTAAGCTAAATTGACAATTCAAGCGACAAATAATAATTAAAAGCAAAGCACAAGCTAGAAGAGACACTACTAGAGCAATAATATGAAACTAAACCTTAATTACTACTAATCAAGCAATTACTACTAATCAAGCAATTACTACTAATCAAGATTATCAAATTAACTAAAAAACGAAACCTAGGGATGGAATCATTGATTTGGGAAACTAAATGGACAACCTTGCAATCATTTAAGCTACTAATCAAGCTAACTCTATGCCTACAACACTTAATTAAGATTAAACCATGATGTGTCGCACTTATCCCTTTCTTAATCACCCTAATGAACTAATGATGTTTTAGCATTAGGATAATCAACAAGCATTAAATTCAAGTCTAAATGGCATGATAAACACTCTAGACAACTAATGTCATAGGCTAGAAATGTAAATCTCTTATTAAGGTTGTTCAAGCATTTCATCAAACACTTGGTGGGTGGATGAAATGCCTATGATCCAAAATAGCAAAGATTAGCTATTTGGCATTAGGAACTACTTAATAAGTAGAGAAATGAAAGAATCTATCCTAGATTGCAAGATTAATCCATTAGAAATCCCTAAATCTAACCCATCCCCAAGTTTCTAAGGAACTACTCACTAACCATACTTAAACCCATCAAAACAAAGATTAGGGAAAGGTTAAACATAATTAGAGAAATATTAAACAAGAAATCTAAAAGAGATTGCATTAAAATCAAGGATTCAAGTTTAAACAAAGTATTTGCCCAAAGTGACTAAAAGTTTTAGCTAAGAACAAGAGAAATTAAAAGTTAAGATAAAAATTAGGTCTAAAGAGTATTTATAGGAGGGACCCATAAAGTAGACAAAAAAGATTCGTCTGGGTAAGGTTCGGCGAGCTTCACCAAACCAACACGTCGAACCGAACTCCTGGACGTTTGGTTCGGCGAGCTTCGTCGAACGGTGTCGTCGAACTGGGCTTCAATGCTTTGATCTGTCTTCTTGCATCTGGATATGGTTCGGTGTGACTCGCCGAACAGGTACGTCGAACCGAACCCCTGGAGGAATGTTTCGGTGACCTTCGTCGAACCGNGTAACATGGATGCTGTGGAGGCAACAATGGAGTTGGAGAGGAATGGCACAGCACTTGGAAGAGCAAGAAGTTGCCAAAAAGGTGGAGAAGAAGAATTCTGAGGATGGTTCGACGTACTGGTTCGGCGAAGCTGGCCGAACCACATTTCCAGGGTGACGGTTCGGCGAGACGGTTCGACGAAGTCTGGCCGAAACTTTCCTCCAGGACGTCCGTTCGGCGAGACGGTTCGACGAAGGCTGGCCGAAACTTTCCTCCAGGACGTCCGTTTGGCGAGACGGTTCAGCGAGTCACGCCGAAACTTCTCCAGACGCATGAAGATGGACCAAGGCTCGAAGACCCGTTCGACGAGATGGACCTCCTCCTCCATGCGTTTTTAAGATTTCCTTCTTCACCACTTCCTTAAGGTTTGGGTTTAATCTTCTTTGATGTTCAATTGAGGAAGTGTTTTCATTTTCAAGGTGAATCCTATGAGTACAAAGCATAGGAGATATGCCCTTGATATCACTCAAAGAGTAACCAATAGCTCTCCTATACTTTCTAAACTCATTAAGGAGAGAGTTGAGCTCATCATCACTCAAGCAATCATTCACAATTACGGGGTAAGTGGAGTTAGGGTCTAAGAAAGCATACCTTAGTCCAATGGGAAGTGGTTTGAGGTCCACCTTTGGAGCCTTTAGTTCACTCCAATCCTCATCAAGGTCCTTAGCCAATTCGCTATCCTCAACCTCCTATAGCCTTTCTTCTTGTCCTTGACTTGAAACCTCAACACTCATGGACCCTTTGTCTTGGTCAAATCCTTCTTGACCCTCACATGAAGCTACCAATCTTGTAAAGCTTTCCTCCCCATCAAGAGCCTTGCGCGAATCAAGCATTTGCATGTATTCTTGTGTTTCCTCATCCAAGTACTCATTCTCTCCATGTGGTTTGGTGAGAGCAACACCAAGATGGTCCTCTTGAGCTAGTTCCTCTAGCAACTCATCGGCTAGCTCATCCATAGTCTCAATGTAGAATACTTGACCATCAATGGTGGGCTTCCTCAAAGTCTCCATTAAGTCAAACTTCAACTCAACCCCTTTTCCAAGATGTAAAGAAATCTTCCCATGCTTAACATCAATTATAGTACCAGCTGTAGCTAGGAAAGGTCTTCTCAAAATCAAAAGATCCTTTGGCTCCTCATCCATCTTGAGCACCATGAAATCCGTGGGAATGATGAAGTTGCTAACCTTGAGAGGCAAATCTTCAAGAACTCCAATAGGCATCCTCACACTTCTATCCGCAAGTATCAAGAAGATTCCACACTCCTTGTACTTAGTGAAACCAAGCTTCTTTGCAATTGAATAGGGCATAAGGTTGATGCTAGCTCTAAGATCACACAAGCAATTTTCAAAACCAAGAGGACCTAGGGCGCATGGTATAGTGAAAGAATCGGGGTCTCCAAGCTTCTTTGGTATCACCTTGCTTTGGATTATAGCACTACACTCTTGAGAAACTAGCATGACTCCTTGGATATCCTTAGCTCTTTGTGCCACAGCATCTTTCAAAAACTTAGCATATTGAGGAATCATCATAAAGGCATCCACCAAAGGCATCTTGAGCTCAATGTCTTTGATTTGCTTGTCAAACATAGCCTTGTATTTCTCCACCAATTGTTTCTTAAACCTCCCGGGAAAAGGAAGCTTAGGCTTGTAGGGTGGAGGAACAAATCTTGACTCCTTCTTGTGCAAATCCTCCTTTGGCTTCTCCTTTACCACTTCCTTACTCTTCTTTGCAATATATACATCATCAAAAGTTATAGCATCTTGAGCTTTTTCAAAGCTATCCTCCCCATCTTGAATTTCAATGTCCTCATTGATCAAAGGACTTGACCTTGGAGGCAACTCCTTTCCACTTCTCAAAGTAATGGCATTGATGTACTCCTTGGGATTTGCTTCACACTTTCCCGGTAGAGTACCTTGAGAGTTGGAGCTAGAAGCCTTGCCTTTCTCTAGCTGCTTGAACTTTTGTTGAAGACCCCCAATTTGAGTAGCAAGCTCATTGAGTGAGGAGTCCATCCTTGTGTTGATTTCAGCAATCTTCTTTCCCATATTAGCATCACTATTGGCTTGACCTTGTAGGATTTGTTGAAGCATAAGCTGAACATTGTCTTGTGGTGGACCTTGTGAAGCTTGATTAAAACCCGGTGGAGCATTGCCTTGGTTGAACTTTTGCCCACCAAAGTTGCCTTGGTTTCCTCCTTGGTAGTTAGACCTTGGTGCATAACCTTTTTGTTGATTGTTGTAGGGCACAAAAGGCTTTCCTTGAGTAGCTTGTGGAGGGTAAACTTGGTCTTGGGGGTTAGCCACATTAGTACTCCTATAAGAGAGGTTGTTGTTCCCCTTATAGTTGTTGTTATAGTTGTTGTTGTATCCTCCTTGGCCTCCCACGAAATTTACCTCCTCTTGACCCTCTTGGTATTCAACTTGATCATCACAATCCTCCACATTATCTTCAACAAAATGTACATGCCTTTGGTTTGAGGACATGAGCTTGTCCATCTTGTCATGTAGAGACTTCATTTCCCTCTTGTGAGCATCAAAATCACCTCCCCTTGGAGCTCTATCATAGTCTTCATTGTAATTACCATCACTCAAGGCAAGATTCTCTACAAGCTCCAAACCATCTTCAACATCTTTGCCCAAGAAATTCCCATTGCTTGCGGTATCAAGAAGCATTCTTATCTTTGGTAGAACACCTCTATAGATTGTGCTTAGTAGAGACTCTTGTGTGAAGCCATGATGAGGACATTGCATTGTGTAGCCCTTGAATCTTTCCCATGCTTCATTGAAAGACTCATTGCTCTTTTGAGTGAAGCTAGAGATCTCATTCCTCAACTTGGCGGTCCTAGAGTTGGAGAAGAACTTAGATAGAAAGGCTTTCTTACACTCATCCCATGTAGTGATAGTACCTTGAGGCAAAGTTTTCTCCCATTGCCTTGCTCTATCCCCAAGAGAGAAGGGAAATAGTCTTAGCTTGAAGGCATCTTCACTCACACCATTCATCTTGAATAAGCCACAAACTCTATCAAAGTTGTCCAAGTGATCTAGAGGATCCTCCATTGGCAACCCATGGAACTTGTCTTGTTGAACCATAGAGATGAAAGCTGGCTTCACTTCAAAAGTATTGTTTTGAACCGGTGGAGGATTGATACCATAGCGATTTTGATGTGTATTTGGAGCATCTCCAGCCCCAATAGTCCTCCCTAGTCTTGGCGCATGTAAGGGGTTTCCATTCCCCCTTGGTGCTTGCGCCATGTTCATTGGAGGAGCTTGATCCCTTTGTTGTTCTTCCATTCTCAACCTCTCTATCCTTGCAGCTTCCCTTCTTGCAATCCTAGCAACCCTTTCCAACTGATCAATCTCTTGAAAGCCTTGGAAGTTGTCCCCTTGTGATCTCAAATGCATGCAAGGAAAACTGAAATCTAGAAAAGTAGATGGTCAATAAACACAAAAGGATTACTTAGTCTCAAACTAAACTCAAATCTTAATGATCAATCAATCCCAATATGGCAACGGCGCCAAATTGATACAAGAGTTTTTATCTCTTGCAAGCAATTTCTCAATTGCTCATATCATTGCAATACTTGAGATATCAATCCATTTTGGGAGATGATTCAATAAGAATACAAAGTTTGATTTAAGCTAAGCTAAATTGACAATTCAAGTGACAAATGATAATTAAAAGCAAAGCACAAACTAAAAGAAACACTACTAGAGCAATAATATCAAATTAAGCCTTAATTACTACTAATCAAGCACTAAACAAGAGATTAACTACTAAGCAAGATTATCAAATTAACTAAAACGAAACCTAGGGATGGAATCATTGATTTGGGAAACTAAATGGACAACCTTGCAATCATTTAAGCAACTAATCAAGCTAACTCTATGCCTAGAACACTTAATTAAGATTAAACCATGATGTGTGGCACTAATCCCTTTCTTAATCACCCTAATGAACTAATGATGTTTTAGCATTAGGATAATCAACAAGCATTAATTTCAAGTCTAAATGGCATGATAAACACTCTAGGCAACTAATGTCTTAGGCTAGAAATGTAAATCTCTTATTAAGTTGGTTCAAGCATTTCATCAAACACTTGGTGGGTGTATGAAATGCCTATGATCCAAAATAGCAAAGATTAGCTATTTGGCATTAGGAACTACTTAATAAGAAGAGAAATGAAAGAATCTATCCTAGATTGCAAGATTGAACCATTAGAAATCCCTAAATCTAACCCATCCCCAAGTTCCTAAAGAACTACTCACTAATCATACTTAAACCCATCAAATCAAAGATTAGGGAAAGGTTAAACATGATTAGAGAAAGATAAAACAAGAAATCTAAAAGAGATATTGCATTAAACTCAAAGATTCAAAGCATAAACAAGGTTTTTCTCAAAGTGGCTAAAAGTTTAGGCTAAGAACAAAGAGAATAAAAGTTAAGGTAAAAATTAGGTCTAAAGAGTATTTATAGGAGGGACCCATAAAGTAGACAAAAAAGATTCGTCTGGGTAAGGTTCGGCGAGCTTCACCGAACCAACACGTCGAACCGAACTCCTGGACGTTTGGTTCGGCGAGCTTCGTCGAACGGTGTCGTCGAACCGGGCTTCAATGCTTTGATCTGTCTTCTTGCATCTGGATATGGTTCGGTGTGACTCGCCGAACAGGTACGTCGAACCGAACCCCTGGAGGAATGTTTCGGTGACCTTCGTCGAACCGTCTCGCCGAACGGACGTCCTGGAAGTTTGGTTAGGCCAGCCTTCGTCGAACGGATACGCCGAACGGTCACCCTGGAAAAGTGGTTCGGCCAGCTTCGCCGAACGGGTACGCCGAACCATCTTCAGAAATCTTCTGCTCCATCTTTTTGGCAACTTCTTGCTCTTCCAAGTGCTGTGCCATCCCTCTCCAACTCCATTGTTGCCTCCACAACATCCATATTACCTGATCAAGACTCCAAATGCACCAAAACATGCAAAGACTATGCAAATACACTCTAGGACTCTAAATGATACAATGCAACACAATGATGCTTAATTAGACTCCTAAATGATGAGAAACTTATACTAAATGGATGCTAAAATGATGCAAAATATAGACATATCAGAAAACGGCTTGACACCGAAATGCTTAGCCGATATCCTTGGGTAGCTTAGGAAAGGCGGGTTTTGAGTGTTTATCTAAGGGAAGAGAAGATAGGAAGAAAGGTTCAATGGGGTCACATGGGGACAACAAAACAGAGAGATGGCGGCTGCAAAAGAATCTCGAAATCAAAGAAAAAAGGCGTTTCCAAAGAAGAAAAAGAAGGCCAAACAACAAAGTCTAATCCGGCCAGCAACACAAAAGGTGAAAAATAAAGGAGCGCCAATAAATGAGCCAAAGAGAAAGCCGAAACCAATCTCAAAAGAAGAAAGAAGAAGTCCCCCCCCCCAAGACCAAAGAAGGTGAAACAAGGAGTAAAAACGGGTACAAGGCGAAATGCCTAAGGAAAAGGGTAGCTTAGGAAAGGGAATATGGTTTAGACTAAGGTAGAAAGTGATTAGGTGCTTGGGTAGATGAGAATTTATCCTTGTATGCATCCGTTAGTTTTTATCCTTAGAATTTTGCATTAATAAAATTCCTTTCATTGAGTGATCCTTGTTAAACACCTAACCCTTTCACTTCGAGTTCACTTTTAGCTCGCGAACCTTGCCTATAGCCAAAAGAGTTGAATGATGAACATAAGCATGATTCACGGTTTTTGATCTTTAATGAATGTTAAAGGGAAAAGATGATTTGATTGTGTGTGTAGGTTGAGATTAAGTGCATTATATTTTGAGATAAGTGTAGCTAAGACTTTAAAATAGAATACATTTGATTTGCATCTTAGAACTTTAAACATGGACGTTGATTTGATCTATTTTTATGGCATTTTGGACACCCATTTTCAAACCTCACTCTCTTGTTTGTCTTTGTTTGCTTGAGGACAAGCAAAAAGGCAAGTTTGGGATGTTGATAACTCCATATTTTACACCTTTTTAGCATGCATTTAGTATAGGTTTCGGTCTCTTTTATGCATTTATTAA
The DNA here is from genome assembly GCA_020283515.1 of Alliaria petiolata. Taxonomy (NCBI): domain Eukaryota; kingdom Viridiplantae; phylum Streptophyta; class Magnoliopsida; order Brassicales; family Brassicaceae; genus Alliaria; species Alliaria petiolata. The sequence goes on from JAHZTW010000001.1 coordinate 429,880,309, forward strand.
TTAGTTTTGTCCCATTTCCATTCATATTAGTTTTATGATAGGCATTGCATATTTTGCATGTTTGGAGTACTTGGCAGGTACTTTTGGAGCCTGTGGAGGTTCTATGGAGTTTAGGAGAAGAACTAATGAGCAGACAAGGCAATAAGGAGCAAAAGAGAAGACTTCTACAGCCACCACGGTCAGCCACAACGACCTCATCCTGATATGAAGCAAGACGTTGCTTCAAGATCAATCAACTAAACCGAAATGGACAAGCCGTTGTGGAAAGATCAGATCAGACGAAGGTCTTCTGGCTCGATTCAGCTTCTGATGTCTTCATACGATTTGTAGAGGATCGAGTTAGCTTTCGTCTGGTGGAAGTATCAAGTCATTATGATCGGCAGTTCAGAAGTTACTGCGGAAAAAGTGAGCATCGGTCTGGCCGCTCGGCAAGCTAGTGTATAACGGGCAAGCATAACGACGTGTATCCGATGAAGTTTCTGCAGGGAAGATAAGAGCTTGTAGCCTATATCAGGGTGCCATATCGACATGAAGCTCTTGCAGCATAATTCCAAAAGAGCACAAGAGTCCAAAGAAGTTTGCTTTTAGCATTGGATCCCATTTTTGTGGATAAGGGTCACTAGGGTTTTTGTTGCACACCTATAAATACCCTAGCAACCCCAAAACGAAATCTCTCTTCTTCCCTCTTTTCCTCTTAGACAATTTTAGTTTTTGCTTAGTTCTCTTTTTATTTTCAAGAACCATGTAAATACTTTTTATTTTAATTTAATTTTTGAACTTCCCTTAATTTATTTCTTCTTGTTCTTGCTTTATAATCTTGTTTAGCCACACATTCTTCATAGAATTTCGTGGTTATTCATGAATAGAATTTAAATTTAAGCTTTTATTTTGTTCTTGAGTTCAAGAACTTTTCTTTTTGGTTTAAGCTTAACCAAGACTTGTTATCTAGCATTTCTTGGTAAAGCCTATGCCTTTATTTTATCTTTTTGTCATTGATCTCCTCTCTAACATTGTTTAGCTTTTATTTACTTATGGATCTAGAGGTTAAACACATGAAAAGAGAGTAGATTTCGTGGTCCTTAGGGTGTGAAAGATTTATGGTGATAGATCTTGATGCTTATGCATTTAATGATCTTAATCCTTTCTTGTTTATTGTTCTCAATGCTTAGTCTAGCTTGATCAACTAGTCTAAAGATTATAGGCGGCTTGACATGAACACCACATGCTTGCTTAGCCAAACCCATAAACAAGAGATCTACCTTTCCTAGATTACGAAACGCCATCTGTCTAGGGGGATTTCGGCTTTATAGGGTTGGGGATCTATGCTTGCTATTCTCATGGATCACTACGCGGGAGCGAGGTTAGGTTGTGAGATAGCAAAGTGACTTCTATCACGACAGTGGATTAGTCTTTATTAGAAACCCTATGCCTAAGGATTACCATCTAAGACCCAAGGTCTAGATGTTGTCTTAAGCCATCATTGATCGCCCATGTGCATCAAACATATCAAATATCTCATCCTAAGAACCACTTTTGTCATCAGTTTATTTTAAGTCCAAGCTTGTGTCTAGTTTTTCCTTGTCTAGCTTTCTTCCTTTTCTTAGTCTTTGTTTGGCTTGTGTTAGATTTTGCTCTTTATTTGATTTCTCATATTTTCTGTTTGTCTCTAGGTTGTTAGAAAATTTCACTTCTCTATTAGCTTAGCTTAGCAAGTTCTCTATATCTTAAGTGTCATTATCTTCCCAAGTGGATTGATACCTCAAATACTACAATGACATGTGTGTTTGAAGATTGACCAGAAGGCTTAAAACCTTTGCATCAATTCCCAAACTGTTTTTGTGGGGGGTAGACTTGATCATTGGGGTTCTCAACGTTGTTGCTTCGGTATGAGATATTGTTGTTCTGGTACTTGAGGAAGTAGCCTTGTGGTCTAGGGTAATCCTGACCTCCTACCCGATTTGCTTCCTCTTGGCTTTGTTCTAGCTCCTCTAGAACATCTGTAGCCTCTCCCACAAAATGTACATGCTTTTGATTAGCAAGTACGAGCTTGTCAATCTTTTCATGGAGCAATTTCAACTCCCTCTTGTGTGACTCTTGATCAGACCCTCTAGGTGCTCGGTCATAGTCCTCACTGTAGTTCCTATCACTCAAGGCAATGTTCTCGATTAGCTCCATACCCGCAGCTACATCTTGGCCGAGAAAGTTGCCCTTACTCGCCGTGTCCAATAGCATCCGAACTTTAGGCAAGGCTCCTCTGTATATTGTGCTCAAGAGAGACTCTTCACTGAAGCTGTGGTGAGGACATTTGATTGTGTAATTCTTGAAACGTTCCATAGCCTCACTGAATGTCTCGTTCGGCCTTTGCGTGAAGCCACTAATCTCGCTTCTCAACCGGGCAGTCTGTGTGCTTGAGAAGAACTTTGAGAGGAATGCATTCTTGCAATCAGCCCATGGGGTTATTGTTCCTTGAGGCACGGTCTTCTCCCAATGCCGAGCTTTATAACCGAGTGAAAACGGGAACAACCGCAACTTGAAGCTATCCTCCGAGATTTCGTTTATCTTGATCATGCCGCACACTTGCTCGAAGTTGTCTAAGTGCTCAAGGGGATCCTCCATAGCAAGACCATGGAACTTGTTGTTTTGCACAATAGAGACAAAGTCGGGCTTGATCTCAAAATTGTTGTTTTGGACCGGAGGAGGAGTGATGCCAAACCGGTTGGTGTGGGTGTTTGGTGCATCACCAGCACCAATGATCCATGGCTGCATTGGGACATGGTTGGGGTTTTACCCTACCAGCAGCAACATGTGGTGGAGGAGCTGCATCTTGATCAGCCATACCGTCTTCAACAAACTGTTCTTCAACGACTTGCTCTCTTTCTCTTCTCAAGCGTGCACTTCCAAGGATATGAATGTTGTCTAGAGGTTGTAGTAGGTTGTTGTCTCCTCTAGACCTCAAATTCATGTACCTGAAAATACAAACAAGCAAGTAGAAAGATTAGTATCCAAAGTAAAAGAAAAACTTAGTCTTGACCAAGTTCCAAATTCTAATGCTTTCCTAATCCAATTTGGCAACGGCGCCAATTGATAAGTAGAGTTTTTCTCTCTTTTTCAATACTCAACATTACTCATGTCATTGTAGTATGTGAGGTTATTAATCAAAACTTGGAAAGGAAAGGACATTAGGAATGCAATAACAAGATTAATCTAAGCCATATGCGAGTTTTGATGGGTGAAATGGATTTATAAAAACTACTTATGCAAGGTAAATAAATTCTAAAAGACAACTAGGCTAAAGAACAATACTTAAAACAATTTCTAAAATTATAAATCGACAAAATAGCAAAGTTTAAAGTTTTAAAACTACAAGTGCAAATATAAAGAGATCTCTTGCAACTTAAGCAATGAAAGATTGGTTCTTGATTTATCAAATATGAAAGAGAGATTCAAGGCCAAGGGTTTAGATGATGGGAGATTCAAGGTTGGATCTTGGGTCTAGACAAAAGTAAATCTACACAAATATTGAGCTAACTCTAAGCCTAAGAAACGATTATAGATCATTCCAAGGTTAGTGGTTCCGAACCTTCATCAAACCTTTCCCTCCGAACCCATGGTGTTTGGTGGAAAGGAACGGTTGATGAGCAAGAGAGAGTCTTTCTTAATCTTGGCTTAACTAAAGCCCAATCTCCACCGTCGTGGCTTAAAAGGAGATAGTTTCTTGGATGGGTTTATGAGATTCCTAAGCCCTCATGAGGTAAGGAAATCTCTATGGACTCAAAGACCTCCATCGAGAGTCTTTAGCTTTAATCCTTCCAAACCAAGAAGAGTTGAAAGCGTCTTGGCTATAACAGCTATACCGACTGCAAGAAGTCGTTATCCCTGGCCGATGGAAGTGAAAGAAAGACAGTTGGGAAGCTGCTGGACTTGCCTCTTATGATTGGCAATGTGTTGCTACCTAGCGACTTCCTGGTGATAGAAATGAACCAAGATGTCAAGGAGACCCTTCTGCTGGGAAGACCTTTTCTAGCCTCAGCCGGTTGCATGTTTGATTGCAAGAGTGACAAGGTGGAGTTGAGACTAACCGGGAGCTTGGTAATGCATTTCGATACCAAGGGGAAGATGATTAATGAAAGGGAGCATGCGTACTCCCTTGAGCTCAAGAGGACGATTGAGAAAACCAAAGATCTATCCTTGGAGATATGCTATGATGGAGATAGCTTTGATGGCGTCTGCCTCAATACCATGTTCAAAGGACAATCCGAAGGGATCCAAGAAGCACCAAAAGAGGTGATCACTTGCAAAAAGTCCTATGTACAAGGACCAACCCTCGGTGATCTTCTAGAAGGTATGTCACTAAAACTTGTGCTCTTTGTTGCTGGTGAGATGATATACAAGCTGAGATGCAAGGGAAAGATTAGACCCTTTGTTTACCTTAAGGTGATTAAAGACACCGATTTGACCAATCAAAAGGGGTTTAAGGCAAGCAAAGAGGGAATCTCCCATGTATCTCTGGATAATTTCATCTCTGTGATCAAGAAAAGTAAAGATCCTCCCACAGGATCGAGGGGTGTTCATTTCCCCCTTTCACACTAAAAAGGAATCAAGAAAAGTCAAGCTAAGTGACTTAAAACAAAGCGCTCTTGGGAGGCACCCCAAGCTTATCCATGTACATATTAATGCTTTTTCTAGTCTAGTTTAATGCTTTCAGGGACCCAAGAGAGAATAAGATGGGGTCACTTGTGCACAAAGAGGAGCAAAAACCATCGTGAAGATTGTCTAGCACAGCAACAGGATGAAAAATCGGTTTAAGACCGTGATAACATCCCAGGACATTCCATGTCGAGCAGGCCACACGTGCATTATGAAGGAGACCAATAGGGAGTTCCAACCGAGCTACTACGGTGCGCTCACCCACACGTGCATTATGAAGGAGAAGCACGAGTTCCCGACCCACATTGGCCGATATGCGTGCAGCGTTCAAGCGACTGGAGTTTAAGGCCACACGCTACCCCCATGAGGAAACCATGATAGAGATGGGCATCTACGAAGACTGCCAGATCCTCTTCAATGCAATGGGTCTAAGGCGCTTCATGGAGAATGCCTATTGATATGTCATGGTTTTTCCGTGTTTTTGACCATGATATAAGCTTTGTATATAGAGTCTTTTCAGTGTTTTTCGAGTCTTTTAGAGTCTTTGCAGGATCAGGAACGTTTGGAGCATAAATGGAGGATCTGAAGCTTTTTGGAGAGTTTGGTGGAAGCTGCTGAATACGTGAGCTTGGAATGAAGATTTTATCCTAGTGAGAGAGAGATTTTTGATCCAGAGCTTTTAGGGAGACAAGTCTGCACTCTTCTAGAGAAGATTTTGAACCCTTGTATCATTACTCTTTCTATTTTTATGCAGTATTATTCAGCCATGATTTGTGTTTTAATATCTATGTCTGAGTAATTTGCTAGTTAGGTTAGGGTGATTTAGGGTTGATGATGAGTTTGTAGATCTGTCATATTATTAGGGGAAAATCAACTAGTTCTTCATCTGGATTTGTGCTTATATTGATTTCTTAATTGATCACTTAGAAATCAAATCCTAGGTTGTTTAATAGATGTGAGAGCATTGTTAATTACCAGAAATAATGTAAGATGAGCAAAATTACTATCTGCAAAGAGATATGATTTAGGAATTTTGTGAACAATCGAACCTGATTTTAATGCTTGCCTGAATTGTTTGAATTTGCAAAGAGATTTGGAATTCTGGAGTTTAAGGATAGATAACTTCTGCAACGAGAGTTAATTGGTTTTAAATTTGTGTTTCGAGTTCTAGACGGTTCTTAATATTTCCCTGATAATATACATTCTGCATTCTTGGATTCAACCTGCGAATCATCCTTGCCTAGCGTTTTAGTCTCCTTGATTTTAGGAACTTTCAATTAATCACTTGCTACCGTTTCGTTTAGTTATCTCGTATTACATTTATTTGAATCGACTTAGCATAATTTGAATCTAGAATCTGTAGTGTAGTAATCTACTTCCTTTGGGATTCGATAACACTTTATACTTCAACTGCTTTGCTGTGCACTTGCAGTATTGATTTATTGGGTAAAACTTTGACCCTATCAAGTTTTTGGTGCCGTTGCCGGGGAAGTAATAGCTGCCTACGGAATCTAGTATTAGAATTTTGACTAGGTTTTGTTTTGTTTTTGGCTACTAACGTCTTTAGTTTCTTGTTTTTGGTTTCAGGTGTATGCCTAATCGCAGTACCAGAAGCAACAAAGAAAAAGAACTAATCAGATTTGACAACCAGGAGCTCGGCCGTTTAGAAAGGACAAATAGAAAACTTGCAAGAGCATCGATCGAGACCACTAGCATCGATCGACACTCTTCGCGGACAGAGATGGTTAATCCTGTGATTTTGATCTGAGACGAAGCTGGTAATCTGCTTGATGCAGAAGGGCATAGGTGGAACGCTCAGGGACAGAGGTTAGATGAGAATGGGGCTGCAATCGTCGAGCAGGCAGTGCAAGTACCACCACCTGCGAATGCTGAACGTGGGAGGACACTTCGCGACTACAACAGGCCTGATCAGTTCTACGCAAATAGAGCTGCGATTCGCCACCTCTTTTTCAGAGGAATGATTTTGAGCTGAAGCCTGCATCCTACACCTTGGTTTCTCAGCACCCTTTTCATGACCTTCCCAATGAACATCCTATGGACCACATAGAGAGGTTTGAAGATTTGGCATCCAACATAAAGGCCAACGGAGTGTCTGAAGATTACCTATTCTGCAAGCTCTTTCCATACTCTCTTGGAGGAGATGTAGCGTATTGGTTGAACCAGTTGCCACCAGGATCGCTAACTACTTGGGAAGATACCAAGCATTCATTCTTGCCCAATTTCTTTGACGATGCAAGGTCTGAGGAGCTGAGGACAAAGTTTTCTGCATTCTCTCAAGGACCAACTGAAGCATTCAAGGCTGCTTGGGTGAGATTCAGGGCATATCAGAGGGATTGTCCACATCATGGGTTCAGTGAGGTACAACTACTTGGGATTTTCTTTAGAGGAGTAGATTGGAGATACCAGATGGTTTTGGATGCTGCAAGCAATGAAAATTTCAACACCCAGTATCCAGAAAATACCACCATACTTATAGAGACTTTGGCGTCTAGCAACAGCACAAAGAATGCAGATTTTGATAGGAAGAAGCATGCTGGTGTGAATGACGGAAGTCAAATTGCAGAAGTCAAGGCCAAGTTAGACAGTGTACACAACCTTCTAGTGGGAAAGAAGCAAGTTCAGTTTGCTGCTGAGGTAGAGACCTACGAAAATCCTGAAGATTGTGAAGAAGAAGATGTCAACTACATCAATGGAAGTGGCTTTCAGGGCCAAAGGTTTGGGAATCAGCAAGGGAACAGATGTTTCAATGGCAATAATCAGAGGAGTTCTTTCACAGGAAATCAAAACTCTTCTGGTTACACTCAAAAACCTCAGTTTCAGAACATCAATTTTTTAAGGAACTATGGCTCTGCTTCCTACCAAAATCCACCTGAAAAATCTGCAGACAGTGAGGTGAAATCTATGCTAGAGCAGATTCTAGAAGGACAGCAAAAGATGACTGTGGATTTTAATGTGAAGATGGACTCATTGTATCAAGACTTGAATGGGAAGATAGAGAGTTTAAACATTCATGTGAAGAAATTGGACATTTAAGTTGCTCAAACTGCAGGAGCTGTTAATAGGCAAGAAGGAGTTCTTCCTGGGAGGACTGATGTTAATCCCAAGCGCCACGTCAACACCATCACATTGAGGAATGGTAAGAGCTTGCAACCAGTGCAGAAAAGAGGATTAAGTGCGAAAGAAATCGAAGAACTTGGGGATTTTGACGATGAGAATCGTGCTGCAGAGCCAGTGTCGATCGACACCAATGTAGGGTGTCGATCGACACCAATAGAAATCCACGATGATTCGAGTCGAGGCGAAGAGAAATCGACCAAGGTCGACACGAAGAAGTCGACACCCTACCCAGACATCATCAATTCGACCAGAAACTTCAAAAATTGCAAACGAGAGGTTGTATAAGCCGAAGATACCTTATCCTTTGATGCCAAAGAAGTCTAAGCAAGAGTTGTTAGATGCTAGATGCAAGGCTATTATGTATAGATTGATGGTTGAGATTCCTTTGATAGATGCAATCAAAACTAGTCATGTGATAAGAATGTATATGAAGAGGATGATGAGCAAGAACTTGGACCTTGAGCAAGAATTTATGCTGATATCCGAATAGGCCAGTGCTGTGATTCATAACAGAATTCCAGAAAAACTTTCTGATCCTGGAAGCTTTGTTTTGGATTGCACAATCTTTTTAGACAGGTTTGGGAGATCTTTGTGCGATTTGGGTTCTAGTGTCAATCTCATGCCTCTGTCAGTCGCTATCAAACTTGAGATGACAGACTTCCAGCCTACTAGGATCTCTCTAGTCCTAGCAGATCGCTCTGTAAGGATCCTGGAGGGTGTCTTGGAAGATATTCCTGTCAAAGTGGGAGATTGTTTGATTCCCACTGATTTTGTGGTTTTGGAATATGGTGATGAACCCAAAGATCCTCTCATTCTTGGAAGATCCTCTCAGCTGGAGCAATCATTGACGTAAGGAAGGGAAGGATAGCACTGAATGTTGGTGACTTGGTGATGAACTTCGACATGGATAAGCTGATGAAGAGGCCAACAATAGATGGACAAACTTTTTATGTGGACTCCCTCACCAACCTTGCTCAAGAGATCTTACAAGAGAATAATTCTGCTGATCCTTTAGAAAGAGCTTTAACAACCTCTACAGCAGAAGCAGAGTATCTGGATGACGATGCTGTAGGATATGTGAAGATGATGGATGCTAGCGAGCAAGTCATGCAGCTGGTTGCACAAGAAGAGCTGGTTGGAACTTCTGCGAAAGCTGCAACAATGGGCGATTAGAGTGAAGCTAAAGCTCAAAAAGTTGAGCTTAAACAGCTCCCTGCAGGGCTAAGGTATGTTTTTCTTGGACCAAATTCCACTTATCCTGTTATTGTGAATGCTTCCTTGAACAATGCAGAGCTCACTTTATTGCTAAGCAAGCAGCGCAGATTTCGCAAAGCTCTTGGCTATTCTCTTGATGATATTTCAGGTATATTTCCAGACTTGTGCATGCATAGGATTCACTTGGAGGATGAGTCAAAGTCATCAGTGAAACACCAGATGAGGCTGAATCCGAACCTGAAGGAGGTTGTCAAGAAGGAGATTATGAAGCTCCTGGAAGCTGGGATCATCTATCCCATTTCAGACAATGCTTGGGTCGGTCCAGTTCATGTGGTTCCTAAGAAAGGAGGAGTCACAGTGGTGAAGAACGAGAAGGATGAGCTGATTCCTACAAGGACTGTGACCGGACACAGGATGTGCGTAGACTACATGAAGCTGAATGCTGCGACCAGGAAGGATCATTTTCCATTGCCTTTCATTGATCAGATGCTGGAAAGGTTGGCGAATCACCCATATTACTGCTTCCTTGATTGCTATTCATGGTTCTTCCAGATTCATATCCATCCAGATGACCAGGAGAAGACCACTTTTACATATCCCTATGGTACTTTTGCATACTGCAGAATGTCATTTGGACTTTGTAATGCGCCTGCGACCTTCCAGAGATGCATGATGTCTATCTTCACAGACATGATTGGGAAGTTTTTGGAGGTCTTTTTGGATGAATTTTCTGTTTACGGGTCATCTTTTAATGACTGCCTAGAGAACTTATGTGTTGTGCTGTAGAGATGTGAAGAGAAACACTTAGTGCTGAATTGGGAGAAGTGCCACTTTATGGTCAGAGATGGAATTGTTCTTGGACATAGAGTTTCTGCTGATGGAATTGAAGTGGACAAGGCAAAGATTGTTCTGATGACAAGTCTGCAAGCACCTGATTCTGTAAAGTCAGTGAGGAGTTTTCTGGGTCATGCTGGGTTTTACAGGAGATTCATCAAGGATTTCAGGAAGATTGCAAGGCCAATTACTGCTCTTCTCTGCAAAGATGTGAAGTTTGAGTTGCAAAGATGTGAAGTTTGAGTTTACTGCAGAATGTCATTCTGCCTTTGAACAGATCAATCAAGCTTTGGTGAGTGCTCCAATTGTTCAGCCTCAAGACTAGGATTTTTCTTTTGAGGTGATGTGTGATGCCAGTGACTTCGCAGTAGGAGCTGTGCTAGGACAAAAGAAAGACAAGAAGCTTCATGCCATCTATTATGCCAGTAGAACGTTGGATGATGCCCAAAGGAACTATGCAACGACTGAGAAGGAGTTGTTAGCTGTGGTCTTTGCCCTTGAGAAATTTCGCCAGTATCTTGTTGGTTCCAAGGTGGTGGTTCATACTGATCATTCTGCTCTGAAGTACTTGATGAAGAAGAAGGATGCAAAGCCAAGGTTGTTGAGATGGATTCTACTTCTTCAAGAGTTTGACATTGAAGTGAAGGATAAGAAAGATGTTGAGAATGGAGTAGCTGGCCATCTTTCAAGGATTAGGATTGAGGATGACGTCTCCATTGATATTTCCTACCTGAAGAGAATGTCTACTTCATTGACACCCAAATTCAGGCCAAGAGTTCGGAAAATTTGCAGAATTGCGGGCCCAGAACACTGGTGTCGATCGACACCCCACTCGAAGAATTGGGTTTGACGAAGCGATGTCGACGTGAGCCACTTTTGCTCGATACGAGCAGTGGACAAGAACAATTGATGTCGATCGACACAGGTGGTGTCGATCGACACCCATCGCGAGCAGACACAGTACTTCAGCATATCCCTCATGACCTGTTTCAACAACCCTTATTCGCTGTTTCTGCTTCTTCGAGACCGTGGTATGCTGATATAACTACCTGGCCGCTGATGCTGATCCCACACATCTCAAAAACTATGAGAAGAAGAAGAAGTTCATGAGAGAACTTAGGAGGTATTATTGGGATGAACCCTATTTGTATAAGCATTGTTCTGACAATGTTTACAGAAGATGCATTGCAGAGACTGATGTTCAAGATGTGTTGTTTCATTGACATGGTTCTGAGTATTGATAAGCGGTTTCTTGGTGTGTACTTAACAATTACTCAAGCTACTACTCATATCATTGTAATACTTGAGGATCAATCTATATGGATGTGGTTAAGACACTAGGAATTCATACAACTTCTTAATCCAAGCTAGCAAATAAGTTTTGAAAATAAACTAACAACCTAAGTGATCAAAATGAACCAAAGCAAGCTAATTTACTACTAATCAAAATTATCAAAATACTAAAACGAATCCAAGGATGGGGTTATCAATCTAAGGTGTTCCAAGAATCAATCTTTAATGCCTAACAAACACAATATAAGCTAATCCCTAGGCTTAGAACTCAATAGCTAGACTAATCCACTTTCATGGCACTAATCCTTTCATTAATCATCCTAATCAAGATCTAACTTTCATTAGTGAAAAGGAAGCTAACAAGCATTATGAAACAGTTCTAAATTGCCAATAAACACCCTAGACAATCACTTCCATGAGCTAGGAATGTAAATCCCTTGTTTAGTTGGTTGGGGAATTTCATCAAACACCTTGTGGGTGTGAAATTCCCTAAGGCCTAGTTTTAGCATGATCAAGGCTAAACTAGCATTTAGAACACTAAACAAGGAGGGAAATGAGAAGATCTAACCCTAGGCATCTAGATTAATCCTTAAAACACCCTAGATCTAACCCATCCTTAGATCCTAAAGAAACTACTCACTAATCATGGTTAATCCCTCAAATCCTATGAAAGAGATAGAGATAAACATGATTAGAGAGATAGAAGATGAAAGATTAAAAGATATAAATACTAGATTGCATAAACTTAAAGAAATGTCTTACAAAATCACTTAGAAACCAAAAGGGAAAGTTTTCTAAGCAAGAACAAGAGATTAAAAGATACTTAGGAAAAATTAGGTTATTTCCTATTTATAGTGAACAGTGGACGACCCGGGTCAACCCGGAACAAACCGGGTATTGACCCGGTTTAAGTCTGAAAATCGGGCAGCGTATCGAGCTTGCTAGGTCGATACGCAGCTCGATACGCTGCTAAAGCTTTCCTCAAGGAGTGTGTCGAGCTTGGTAGCTCGACACAGATGCCCGATACGCCATTCTTCAATCTTCGGATGAGATGTGTATCGACCTTAGCAGTCCGATACGAATGCCCGATACGTCGTCTTCAAAACTCCGGGTGGCCTGTGTATCGAGCTTAGTAGCTCGACACAATCGTCCGATACGCGCACTCCGTCTTCCCTGCCGAGCTATATCGACCTTGGTAGGTCGACACCAAGGTCGATACACTTCTAAAATTTGTCTGCTTCATGTTTGGCTCCCTTCTCTTCTTCCTCCTTGTCACCCAACTCTCCAAAGAGGTCCTCCAAGCCTCCAAAGTACCTAATTGGGACTCAATATGCACAATATGCAACAACCTAAGCTAAAACTTGCTAAACTCTAATATGGATGCAATTTGAACTAAAAATAACTAAATGAATGCATAAGTGAATGCAAAGTTATCTAAAATGGGTGCCAAAACATGCTAATTTATGAGTATACCAACTCCCGCAAACTTGCCTTTTGCTTGCCCTCAAGCAAACAAACATGACAAATCCAAGAGAGAGGTTTGAAGGTGGGAGCTCATCATCCAAAAATGCCAACAAATACAATCAACTCAATGTCCTAGTTCTAAATTCTAAGGTGCACTTGAATTCATCCTACTCCAAAAGAGTTAGCGATGCCCATCTCAACAATCAAATGCACTAAGATTTCGATCTAGATAAGCTTCCCTATCAAACCAACTCTTTAACATTCATTAAATGCAAACCGTGGATCATGACAATGCAATGCAAGTGAATTCATTTGGCTAAGGAACTAGGCCTTGAGATAAAAATGATCTCAACTCATAAGGTTTCAAATTCGCATAAGGGTTTCTCTCTAAAAGGATTAAACTTTATGCATAATGCTAAAGGTAAAAGACAAGTGATGCATACAAGATTAGACTCTCATCTACCCAAAATGCTATCAAATGTCCTATACCCCTCTCATTCATCTTCTTTAAAGCTCACTCAACCCTCTAAGACTATCCTTTTTCCAAAGCTTTTTGTGCCTTGCTAAACCCATGAATCTTATAAACCACTTCTTCTTCTTATAGTACTTAAGGGGAAACTTCTTTAACCTTTAACTCATGGCGAATGGTGTGATCTTTTAATGATCTAGCTCTTCTTTTTACACTTAGGTAGCCCATTTTCTCTTTCTTTGGCTTCTTAGCCTCTTTTGATTTTGTTTATTTTTCTCTTACCAAGGCTACCTAATTCTCTTTACACTTAGAGCTATCCTTTTCCTTTCAAATACAAGATCCACCATTTCAAACCATGCTTCCCTTATTCGCCTTTCAAGCCTCTTTCATTCCCTTCCTTTCTACTTCCCTTTACACCCCATCATGCCAAAAAGCATACAATCTATTCCACAACACCAAGTAATACCGCGACTCAAACCCCAATTTCCTAAGCCTAAAACTAGCCTCGATATGTGAGAGCTAGAATCTACATGAGATCCTAAACTTGTCGTCTTAAACCTAACACTTTATGCTAAGTTTAATCAAAATAAGGCCTCACAATCATTTTCACTAGAACATTTGGCTTTTAAGGAGGTAAGGTAAGGTGGGGGTACTACTTGAGCTAGCAAGAGAGTGGTGGAGTGAGTAAGAAAGCTCAAGTATGTATTTTATCCATGAATTCACTTTCAATGCAAGGCATGATATTTAATTGTCAAATTTAGGTTAAGTGAGTAGAGTTGGCTATCAATTTTAAGGCCCTATTTCGACCAAAATCTAGTGACTAGTGAAGTGGTCCAAGCATGGTTCTTCTTTACTTTCAAGATTAGCTCAAATGCAATAAAGAACTACAAACTAGGGCATTGAATTGATTACATGAGTTGGCATTCTACAAGGATTAGCTCATCATTGCTCCCAATGCAAATGAATGCAATTCCTACATGCAATGCAACTAGACTCAATCCTAAAATGCAAATGCAACATCTAAGAGCAACCACAATGGAGACACCAAAGTGTCTTAAGTCCAAAAAAATAAATAAATAAAATAAATAAATAATGACATGGAGACACCAAAGTGTCTTAAGTCCAAGAATGGTGTCTTATTTAAGATCCCATTTTATTGTGTCTTATGACACGTGTCACAACCCGATTCGTCACAATTTTTTTTTTCTTTTTTAAAAAATCGAATTTTTTCTTTTTAAAAAAAAAAAATCATTTTTTTATTATTATTATAAAATCTTTAAGACACCCAAGTTGAGTGTCTCCATTCAGGATGGTCTAAATGACTTTCTTTTTGGAAAATTTTCAAATTTTTCAATTTTTTTGGTTTTCCTATGCCTTAAATGAATGCATGAGACTCAAGATGCATAAAAGGAAAATAAGACTCATAAAACACAATGTCAAATCTCTCAACCTCTCCCCCAAACTTAAATTACACAGTTCCTTGTGTAATAAAAGTCTAGAGGAGACCTCAATCAACATGACATAAAACACAAAATGAAAAACTAAGAGAAATATTTACAAGGGAGGTGGAGGTACCTCAAAACTGTAAAGAGGAGGATGATCCTAAGGAGAGCGATTGGTTGCTTGAGGAGGGAGATCGGCTCGGCTTTCTCTTCATTGGCCGTGCTTAATAGGATGAGAAGCGAGGTGGGTCTTCTTGGACCGGTTTCCTTGGGCGCATCTCGAATGAATGGCGCTTATCAAGGTCCGTTTCACTCTCTTCCTCATCCGCTTCTTCTGCTGCCTCGCTTGTGCCCTCTTGTCAACCCCTTGTTGAAGACTTTCTTCTTATGATGGCCTTTAGCCCCTTTACCGTTTTCTTCAAACCCTTCACAGTCTCACCGAGCTTCTTTATAGCCCGGTCTTGATCCTTACTCCATCTCTTGAGGAGACCAATGTGTGCGTGGGCCTCTCTCAATGTCGGGCTTGGCATCGGATCTATGCAAGAGGCAAAGTAATACCTCTCGCTACCGTAGACTGGGCTTGGAGCTTGATCCTCGACCTCCATTTCTTCTTCTTCTTCAAGAACTTGGCTTGGATCAAAGTCAAATGTCCCTCTCTTGGCAATAGAGTGGAGAGGAGGGCTAATGGCCGGATTGTAGAGTTCCTCATATTGGGAGCAAAGTCGATGTGGGAAATGTCTTGGAATGAGGTGGCTTGCAAGTTCGGGAGAAGATCTTTGCTTCGGTTTTTGTTTCCACGGAAAACTTGTAGGCAAATCGGCTGCCTAATCTTCCCGAGAGAAACATGGTCCTCCCAAGGTAGAAGATGTCCATCCACTCGGGCTCTAGACCATCCGTCCCTAGCCGATGCCCACAAGCTTCAAGAATCGGGGTGATGATCCCTCCAATGCTGAGCTCGGGGTCCTTATCCTTCATGGTGACAACCCAATCTTGGTAAGAGAGCAGCTGCCTAACCAATAGGCTGACCATGCCGGTGCCCGTCCTATCTCCTCGGACTCTTGTGCCTCCTCTTGTGTGAAACCAGATGAACTTTGCAAGACCCATATCTAACAGCTCGAGCTCCTCCTTGGCGACTTTCCCGGCTTCCTTTCTTGCATATAAGGTGTGAGCAAGAGCTTTGTGTGCATACCTCAAGATCGGATGCCTTATCAAAGTCTCCGTGCTTCCTCCAAGTTTGAACTTGCCAACCGCGATTGTCTCCCACAACCCCTTCAGCTCACACTCATCAATAGTGAGCATCTTCGTTCTCCTCTCTCCTTCTTGGAATCCAAAGACCTCGTTGAGTTGGCGGAAGGTCATGGAGTACATGGTCCTATGGATCTTGAAGTTGATGTAGCCATGACCATGAAGCGGTGGCGAATCTTCTCCATCATAGTAGAAGTGTGCAGTGAGGGAAGACAAGAACTCGCATGTTGCGAGCTTGTAAGTGGGACGAGCCATTGTGATGAACTTGGCCAAAGCCATGTTCTTGAAGAGGGCTTGGAAGTCCTCATAGATTCCCAAGGCACGAAGCGTCTGCTCATGCGGGTATTTTGTTACCTTGAACCGCATGCTCATGTATGCCTTGAGGAGTTCCTCGGGTGAGAGCTTCTTCTTAGGGCCCTCTTGTGTGGCCTTTGCCTTCCCCTTTGAGGCTCTCGTGACTGGCTTCTTTCTCCCCCCAAGCGTCAACTGATCCTCCTCACTACTGACCTCTCAGTCCTCAACTACTTGCCTCTTCCCATGGCTTTTCGATGGCCTTGCTTGAGAGCTTGCCCCTTGTTTTGGTGCACCTCCCTTTTCTCTTCCCATTGTTCCTACAAGAGAGACAAAGCTTGAAGAGAGAGTAAGCAACCCATTTTGAAGATCAAATAGCAACAACTAGCAAGCAACAAACAAGATCAATGCCAAAGAATCCGAAAATTTTCCCTAGTTTCACACTTAGCAAAATTTTGGCAAATTGGAAAATTCTCAAATTTTTCAAATCATCCAAATTCAGGTGCTACTTATTGCAAAACCATAAGCATGACTAATGCAAACTAATGCAAGTGAAAGCCCCAAAATCTAACAAGGTTCAAGAGTTGAATTTAAATTTTCGAACCATGAACCCTATATGTCAAATTCTCAAAAATTTACCATGGAAATCCTAATGTAGCACTCGAAACCTACTCCCTAACCATAATCAAGCAATGCCCAAGCCTCTAACAATCAATTCGAACATCCATAATAAAAATTACCCAAACTTTCCACAATTTGAACAAAAGACGAAAAGGTTGGTTTTTGGATTGATTACCTCATGAGTGGCTTGAAGGATTAACGAAATTGACTTGGAATTAATTAAAGCACAAGAAGTCTAGCAAGAGGCACTTGAAATCACTAGGATCGCTTGAAAATCGAGAGAGGGAGAGCCAAAAATCGCAAGTGTGTGTGAATGGGGCTACTTTTCGTGTTTGGAGAAGAAAAAGGGGAAGAACCTGTTTAATTCGAGTGAATTAAACCGGTCAAACCCCGTTGACTTACCTGGAAAAGGAGCGTATCGAGCTTAGTAGTTCGATACATAGCTCGATACACTTTCAGACGGGGCTTTTAAAACTGTATCGAGCTAGGTAGCTCGATACAGATGCCTGATACGGGGGTCAAGCTCTTCGTGGCTTCGCCTGTATCGACCTTAGTAGGTCGATACAAAAGCCCGATATGGCTCCGCCAAGATCCCTGTAAGAGCTGTATCGACCTTAATAGGTCGATACAGTGCTAAAATTTCCTTGGCAAACTTTCGTCCTTGACTTAATTCCCTCAATCCAAACCTGTCATCCACAAACACTAGAAAACATATTACTGAATTAAAAGGTGCAAATATATTCAAAGATAGACATGGGAATACCTCCCAAGTGCGCTTGTTTAAAGTCACTAAGCTTGACTTTTCAAACCCTTAGGTGTGGGGGTGAACAAGGAGTGGAATTGGTGTTCCTCCTCCTTTCTTGATGTAAATGGTGCCTGCAACAGCTTGCAGCACCTTCCTTTTCTTCTTAGACTTCCTTGGTGACTTAGCTTCATGTTCAACAACCTTGATGCCATCAAACATTGCTAGAAGACTTTCACCATCAAAGCTTGGTCCGTCATACTCATTGATCTAAGGTTTCATCCTCACTTTTCATCACACTAGTGGGACCCATCAGCTGCTCCTTAGGTGGCTCTTCTTCAACTTCCTTAGGGTCACATGTGACTGTCCCACAAAGGCTCAAAACAGAAGGTTTCATAGGATAGGAGACCTTTGCATTCACATTCTTAAGGATCACTGTAGAGTCCCGGCCCGGATTTCCTAACCCGCGGACGGACCACAGAAAATTTTGCCTTTCTAACCGATATCCTAGATGATGTCTAACCCATTCCTTCCATCTAACAACTTAGCAAAGACCAGAATAATCAATACAAGTTCGGCTTAGTAAATACCTTGGCCATTCGCAGACTCGGATGCTTTGACCCACGCTCCAATTGCCTCGGCCACAATGCTGGCCACCCACGAAGCACATCTTCCCCCCCCCCGTACTTAGTCACTCAACCAACCATCCCCACATGACCAAGTACAGAAGAGAGACGGCTCGGATCCCCGATCCCTTGCACGCCCAGACACGATCCACACTGATCGCCAGTCACGATCCATACGATCGCCAGACACGATCCACACGATCGCCAGACAAGATCCACACTGATCGCCAGACACGATCTTACCGATCGCCAGACACTCCAGTCACGATCAACCATGATCGCCAGTCAACCCAGCCACGATCAATCATGATCGCCATCCAGCCCAGTCATGATCTCCCTGACCATATCCACGTTTCTCATGACCACGGTCGTGGTCCTCTCGGCTATCTCTCGGATATAGCCGACTCCTCTTGACTATCTCTCGGCTATCCCTCGGATATAGTCGAATTCTCTCGACTATCTCTCGGCAGCCCCACTTTCTCTCGACCAGCACCTAAATCTCTCGGTGAAAACTCGACAATAACAGAAATCCCTCGGACGTAGTCACGCGTCTCTCAGATCCAGTCGACTCGTCTCGGCTATTGGTCGGATATCACCTCGCTCGATTAACATCTCTCGGCTATCTCTCAACCCGGTCTGAATTCCTCGGATAAATCAATCTTTCCTTCGGTAAATCGACCACTCTAAGTCGAATTTCTCGATCAGAATTCACAGAAACAGAACCGAACACGCGATCTCACGACGGCTCTCAAATCTCTCGGACGAACTCGACTTTCTCTCGTCCGAAGCTTCTTTCTCTCGGATAACTCTCGATCCGATCGGGATTCCTCGAGATAAACGAACTTTCTCTCGGCAAATCGGCCCTTCCAAGTCGTTTCTCTCGAACAGAAATCTCAGAAACTCGACGGACGGCGAAATCTCTCGAGCGGCTCGGATTTTCTCTCGGCGAAGTCACTTTTCTCTCGAGTCCAAAAATCGCCTCTAGGTTTCTCTCGGGATAAAACTTCCTCCATTACGCGGCCACGGGATAAAGTCTTTATATAGACCCCAAAACCCTAGCTTGACCGTCTAACCACGGTTTATCCCACACGGTTTACTTGTCTCTCGGTCCAATTTAAGTTTCTCTCGGCCAAACCGATCAACTTTCCTTTTTCACTTGGCCAAACCTCAACCGCTCGGCCAAACACAGGATAAATCATTTTCCACTAGGGATAAACCGATTTCCCTCGAGTAAAACCACGGCCCACGGCATAGTACCTTTGTCCCTTGACACTTGGACAACTTTTACAATATTCACTCGGTCCGACCACAGTACGGTCCTTAACCTCACAGACACAGACACGGTACGGTCCTTGACCTCACAGACGTAGACAAAGTACGGTCCTTGACCTTACAGACGTACCACGGTACATACATATTTACAGAAACGGACGAACCTCACTCATACCAGAACGTATATACAACGGCCATCCCATGACCCGCACGACCATACTTAGGATTTCTGGTCGCGGATGCTACAATTCTCCCCCACTCAGTTTGGATTCGTCCTCGAATCCGGTTCTTCCTCAGGAAGTTTCTCAAACCATTTCCGGATTTCCACCACCAATAAGAATTCGTGTACGCCACATCTGGCCGAACACTAGTCTACAGAACAGCTTACACAGCTTTACTACACAGAGCCCTTGTCCGACCACTTCCAGATCGAACAAACTCTTATCAGTCAGACTTCTCTTTCAACACTAGTCAACTCAAGACTTACTCCTTTTGTCTTTCCATCATGTTAAGCCCTTCCATTCTCTGGACAGTCTCTTGGTGTGTGTACATATCTTAGAAAACTTCTCAAGTTTCTAAGTATTTCCACTCGCCCCACCTCAACTTCCTTGTAAACAGAATGCTTAGCATAATTTGTTAGCTTTGGACTTCCTCCTAAAGCTCAGTCCTCCATGATGATAGGTCATGCTTATGGTCAGTCCATCTTGGCCACGACTTACCATAGCGAACTCTCGAGTTCCTAAGCGTTTGTCTCATCCTCGCCTCAACTACCATTGACCACCATCATAATTGTTAACCAAGATACACGGATCTTTATTAACACAACTTACGAATCACTCTTGATTCTTTACTCGAGTTTCCAAAACTCTCTTAAGTTCCTCCTTAACTCTTTCCAGTTAGGAACACACACTCAAACATTCACAACAATCACATTATTTAAAGTTTGACATTTCCTTTAGTCATTCTTTGACACCTTGGTCGGATTCTCAATCCCCTCTTAAGACAGTCAGATCCTTGATAACAAATCAGCTTGATCCGCTGCTCCCGAACCCAACGGTTCTAACCTTTCAGTAAAGACATTTAACCGCAATGTCCTTAGTAGATTTACCATTCCATCTACATTATTTCAAGACGATACACTAGCCTTCACCGGCTCAATGTATTTGCAACCAGAATAGCCTTATCCAAATGATAAGCTATATCCATATCATAGTCAGCGACTACCTCAATCCACATACATGGTCTCAGATTCCCGGATCACTCTTTGATCCTCGGATCACGCATTGATCCTGACAGACATGATTATCTTGGAAAACTCCGCTGGTTCCCAAGAATAATCTCACGGTCACGCCTTGGCTAATCCGCAGATTACCACAGATGCTAACATCTAATCGCCTAGGCAACCCGCAGGTTCCTCACTCACGATTCCAGTCATGCGGTGATGAACTCCTAAGTCCTCACCCACACAGTCCTAGGTTACTCAACAGTTATCTTGCAACCAGCATAGGTTACTCAACCGTCATCTTGCAACCAGCATGCCACAATCATGTCCCATCTATACACTCAATAAAAGGGATCAATGACTCAGCCAGTACTTGGCACACCAAGCCATCAGTCGGCTCACAGGCGTCGGCTCACACGGCCATTACAAGTCCTCACTTGTATTTTCAGTTGGTACCATGCCTTAACCAGGAAGCACCCGACACACTAGCCAATCGGTTCGTACAATGCTTAACAAGCAAGTACTCGACACACTAGCCAATCGGTTCGTACAATGCTTAACAAGCAAGTACTCGGCACACTAGTCAATCGGTTCGTACAATGCTTAACAAGCAAGTACTCGGCACACTAGCCAATCGGTTCGTACAATGCTTAACAAGCAAGTACTCGGCACACTAGCCAATCCATTAGTATATCATTATACCACATTACTAATCCTATGATGGCAAACTTTCTTAATCCCCACCGTCACAGTGATCACAACATATCCGTTGCAAATTCAGTATCACATCAGTCATTGGAGAATCCACTGATTCCCACGGATGCTACCACAACCGCACTTTGGCAAACTTAATGCTTTCCAAAGTCGCCTTCACTTCAGTCATGCATTGGCAAATCCACGGTTTCCAAAAATGCATCTCAGAAAACATTCGTCTTGGCCGACCCTCTCGGTTCCAAGAACGAATCCCAGAAGTATTGGCAAACCCACTTGGTTTCCAATAACACCTCGCAGCAACAGTCACGCCTGGACAACCCACTTGGTGTCCAAGGCCGCGACACATAACAATCACGCTTGGCGAACATACCAGTTCCCAAAGTCGTAACACAGAACAGTCACACCTTGGCAAACCCATCTGGTTTCCAAAGTCGTAACCCCAAACAGTCACGTCTTGGCGAACATAACGAGTTCCCAAGGATGCCAGAACAGTACACGGCTTACAAGCCCTTACCAGTCACACAGACTTTTACCACGGCTCACTAGCCGTTCACGGCAAACAATGCCCCCGGTCACACAGACCCTTATATCGGCTCCCAGCCTTACTACACTTAAACAGCTTACAAGCCTTCTCACAGCACACAAGGCCTTCGGCACACAATGGCCCCAGTCTCCCAGACCCTTATCTCGGCACGCAATGGCCCCGGTCTTCCAGACCCTTATCGTCACGCAATGGCCTCGGTCACACAGACCCTTATCGGCACGCAATGGCCCCGGTCTCCCAGACCTTTACCTCGGCTCCCAGCCTTACTACGCTTAACCAGCGTGTCTTTGCTTAACCAGCAGAGAAAAAGAATGCAAGCAATGCATCACAGAACCTATATGATCATCCATCCTAACTCTGACCCTAGTCTTACGGACTCGGTTCCGCACTAGCGTGAATCACACATCACCCAGGCAAGAGACACGATCCTGCCTCGGTCACGAGTTAGCTAGATTCCACAATTCTCGCGGTTACCACAACCGAACAACAATCACATAAACAGGCATGATCATCTACCCTAACTCTGACCATCAAGTCTTACGGACCCGATTCCGCACTAGCGTGAATAACACATCACCTAGGCAAATGAAACGATCCTGCCTCGATCACGAGCTAGCTAGATACCATATCAGCCTCGGTAATCACACATACCAACTTAATCTTATAACCAAAACCGATTCATCATAGTCATGAATACCTTCGAGAAGTTTCTTGATCATCAAACAAGTATTTGGCGAGGACACTTGACTCCCAATCTCTTGTTCTCTTTGATCTCAACTCTCGAACCGCACTCCTACTATATGGTCATCTAACGAACACGCACATAAACAGTTTGGTCCTATGATCATCTCAACTACTTCTGAAGTCTCACAAGGCATCAGTTCTACTCCAAGCGAGAATCACACATCCCCTTGAACTAGCGACTCGATCCGGACATTCAAACAGTTAGTTAGATACCACGTTTGACCACCCGGTACTCTGTACCGTTCACATTCATTCACAATCACAGAAACAGGATGATCATCTACCCTAACTCGCGGACCATGACTTATGGACTCGGTTCTGCTCTGGCGTGAATCACACATCACCCAAGCAAGACACTCGATCCGGCTATCCAAACGAGCTAGTTAGACATCATGTATTCTCACGGTTCACACTTAACCAAATCACAATAACAGAACATTGACCTTGCTAAGCTTATTCACTAACTTACACAAGCAATCAATGAAAACCAGATAACCTAGCAATCATACGATCCTAGATACCAGTCACTTAAGCAGATAAAACATTTATTCTCTTTACCATTTTCCGCGTCTAAGTCATTCTAGACAAGCCCAATTCACATCAAGACTCTGTCCTAGAACCGACCACGCTCTGATACCACTTGTAGCGCCCCGACCCGGATTTCCTAACCCGCGGCCGAACCACAGTAAATTTTTGCCTTTCTAACCGATATCCTAGATGAAGTTTAATACATTCCTTTCATCTAACAACTTAACTCAGTCCATCCCATGGTCTTACTCATTCACGACTTAACTAGCTACGCATTGGAATAACAATATCAAGCGTCAGCTAAACCATACCTTGGCCACTCTGCATGATCCATGAACGTCCCATACCGTCCAGACCTCATGCGCAACCTCAAACACGCTCCTCCTGACCCAACCACTGCGCTGGCTAACCCACGAACACATCTCCCCCCCTACTTAGTCACTCAACCAACCATCCCCACATGACCAAGTACAGAAGAGAGACGGCTCGGATCCCCGATCCCTTGCACGCCCAGACACGATCCACACTGATCGCCAGTCACGATCCATACGATCGCCAGACACGATCCACACGATCGCCAGACAAGATCCACACTGATCGCCAGACACGATCTTACCGATCGCCAGACACTCCAGTCACGATCAACCATGATCGCCAGTCAACCCAGCCACGATCAATCATGATCGCCATCCAGCCCAGTCATGATCTCCCTGACCATATCCACGTTTCTCATGACCACGGTCGTGGTCATCTCGGCTATCTCTCGGATATAGCTGACTCCTCTTGACTATCTCTCGGCTATCCCTCGGATATAGTCGAATTCTCTCGACTATCTCTCAGCAGCCCCACTTTCTCTCGACCAGCACCTAAATCTCTCGGTGAAAACTCGACAAGAACAGAAATCCCTTGGACGTAGTCACGCATCTCTCAGATCCAGTCGACTCGTCTCGGCTATTGGTCGGATATCACCTCGCCCGATCAACATCTCTCGGCTATCTCTTAACCCGGTCAGAATCCCTCGGATAAATCAATCTTTCCTTCGGTAAATTGACCACTCTAAGTCGAATCTCTCGATCAAAATTCCTAGAAACAGAACCGAACACGAGATCTCACGACGGCTCTCGAATCTCTCAGACGAACTCGACTTTCTCTCGGCCGAAGCTTCTTTCTCTCGGCCGAAGCTTCTTTCTCTCGGATAACTCTCGATCCGATCGGGATTCCTCGAGATAAACGAACTTTCTCTCGGCAAATCGGCCCTTGCAAGTCGTTTCTCTCGAACAGAAATCTCAGAAACTCGACGGACGGCGAAATCTCTCGAGCGGCTCGGATTTTCTCTCGGCGAAGTCACTTTTCTCTCGAGTCCAAAAATCGCCTCTAGGTTTCTCTCGGGATAAAACTTCCTCCTTCACGCGGCCACGGGATAAAGTCTTTATATAGACCCCAAAACCCTAGCTTGACCGTCTAACCACGGTTTATCCCACACGGTTTACTTGTCTCTCGGTCCAATTTAAGTTTCTCTCGGCCAAACCGACTAACTTTCCTTTTNTTTATATAGACCCCAAAACCCTAGCTTGACCGTCTAACCACGGTTTATCCCACACGGTTTACTTGTCTCTCGGTCCAATTTAAGTTTCTCTCGGCCAAACCGACCAACTTTCCTTTTTCACTCGGCCAAACCTCAACCGCTCGGCCAAACACAGGATAAATCATTTTCCACTAGGGATAAACCGATTTCCCTCGAGTAAAACCACGGCACACGGCCTAGTACCTTTGTCCCTTGACACTTGGACAACTTTTACAATATTCACTCGGTCCGACCACAGTACGGTCTTTAACCTCACAGACGCAAACACGGTACGGTCCTTGACCTCCCAGACGCAGGCATGGTACGGTCCTTGACCTCACAGACGTACCACGGTACATACATATTTACAGAAACGAACGAACCTCACTCATACCAGAACGTATATACAACGGCCATCCCATGACCCGCACGACCATACTTAAGATTTCTGGTCGCGGATGCTACAATCACCTTCTTGTTGATGAAGTCTAGGCTTGCACCAGCTGTGTTGAGAAAGGGTGTCCCTAGGAGAAGAGGTAGCCTCGCTGCTTGGACCATATTCATCACAATGAAATCAGTTGGGACTAGACACTCCCCAACTTTCAATGGATAAACTTCTACAAGGCCTAGAGGTTGCCTTGAGAAAGCATCAACAAAGGTGATGTGTGATGAATACTTCTTCATAGTAGTGATCCCAAGGTTCTTGAACATTTCAAGGGACATGACATTGACACTGGAACCGGAATCACACAAAGCTTATTCAACTTTCAAGTCCCCAAGAGAACAAGAAATCAAAAATTTTCCCGGATTACCAAGCTTCGGGATAACCTTGGACTCATTCTTCACCATCCTTGTTGAATCTAAACCCTCTATCAGCCCTTCAACCTTCTCTATATTGGCAAGCATCTCCTTAATGAACTTGATTTGACCCTTGACTTGAGACAAACTATCCACCTTGGGCAATGGTGCACCAATTTTTTCCATACTCCCTCTAAAGCTTGAGAGTACCTTCTTTTGTGCCATAGTCAAAACCAACTCGAGAAAGGGGAGTGGTGGCTTGTAGAAAAGGAGATCATAAGCCTCAACTTCAGTCTTCTTAGCCACTTCTCTTTCCTTTTCAACAAGACTTGCTTGTGTAGAGATCACATCCTCCTTGAACTCCTCTTTGCTCAATGGTTTGTCACCAAACGAATGGTCATTTTCAATGACCGCCTCCCCAACTTGGACTTCAATGTCCGCATTGAAAACTGCCTCATCATTAGGACACTCAAAGAGTTGCTCAAACTCAGCTACTACACGCTCATACTCTTCCTCATCAATAGAGTAGATGGCATTGAAATATTCCTTGGGATTGGTCTCGGGTTTACCGGGCAAAGATGGTTGTGCTCGTGTAGAGGATGAAGCAATGCCTTTGTTGTTCTCTAGTTGCTTGACCTTGGAGCTCAAAGTGTCAAACTTGGAATTGAGGTCATTATAAGAACAATCCACCTTGTTGTGGATTTCGGCAATCTTCTTGCTCACATCCATTGCACTACTTGCTTGACCTTGGAGGATTTGTTGTAGAACATTCCTCACATCCAAATCTTGTGCGAAACCCGGTGGAGGACCTTGCTTAGACTGAAAATTCCCTTTGTTACCTTGGTTGTTCCCTTGGTAGTTGTTATTGGGAACATAACCTTGTTGTTGCTTGTAGGGAACAAAGGGCTTTGGTTGTCCTCCTTGTCCTTGTGGTGGGTAGACTTGATCTTGAGGATTCTCCACATTTGTACTCCTATAGGAGAGATTGTTGTTCCTATAGTTGTTGTTGTAGCCTTGTTGATACCTTTGGCCACCTACATAGTTGACCTCTTCTTGGCAATCCTCATTCAAATCTTGTTGAACTCCTTGGCTCTCATCAAAATCCCCCACAAAGTGAACATGCTTTTGTTGAGCTTGGAGCAACTTATCCATCTTTTCATTAAGAGATTTCATCTCTTTCCTCCTTTGGTCTTCATAAGTACCATCGCTCCTTGATGACCTATCATAGTCTTCACCCTAGTTGCCATCACTTTGTGCCAAGTTCTCCACAAGTTCTAGACCTTCTTCTACATCTTTACCCAATAAATTTTCATTACTTGCTGTGTCTAGAAGCATCCTAAATTTGGGGAGAACACCACAGTAGAGTGTACTCAAGAGAGTCTCTTCGGAGAGGCCATGATGAGAGCATTGTGTAGTGTATCCCTTGAATATTTCCCATGCCTCACAAAAGATTTCACTGTTCTTTTGGGTGAAGCTTGACAGCTCATTCCTCAGCCTTGCAGGTCTAGTGTTGGAGAAGAACTTTGCAAGAAAAGCCTTCTTGCATTGATCCCATGATGTGATGGAACCTCTTGGAAGTGACTTCTCCCACAAATGTGCCTTGTCCCCAAGAGAGAAGGGAAATAACCGCAGCTTGAAACCATCGTCGGATATGCCATTGATCTTGGTCATATCACATATTCTATCAAACTCATCCAAATGGTCAAGGGGTTCCTCCAAAGCTAACCCATGGAACTTGTTGTGTTGCACCATGTTGATCAAACCGCTCTTGATCTCAAAGTTGTTGTTCTCAACTTGAGGAGGTAGGATACCTTGGCGATTGGCGTGAGTATTGGGAGCATCTCCAGCCCCAATGTGTCTTGGTTGGCGTGGAGGATGTTGAGGCACTCGACGAGCTTGAGCCTCATTCCCTTGAGCTCCGTGTTGTGGTGCATTACCACCTTGTTCCTGTGGATTATCCATTCCCAAACGCCTTAGATGTGCTAGGCGCTCTCTTTCTCTTCTCACAAAAGCTCCTCTTGTTACCCGGTGAATGTTGTCTAGGGGCTCAACTAGATTGTTGTGTCCACTAGATCTCAAGTTCATACACCTATAAACAAATTGAAAACAAATCAAGAGAGATTAGTAAGCAATAAGTGAAATAGAAAACTTAGTCTCAAAAAGAAGTAAAATCCTAATGCTTAAAACAACATCCAAACGGCAACGGCGCCAAATTGATAAGCGGTTTCTTGGTGTGTACTTAACAATTACTCATGCTACTACTCATGTCATTGTAATACTTGAGGATCAATCCATATGGATGTGGTTAAGACACTAGAAATTCATACAACTTCTTAATCCAAGCTAGCAAATAAGTTTTGGAAATAAACTAACAACCTAAGTGATCAAAATGAACCAAAGCAAGCTAATTTACTACTAATCAAGATTATCAAAATACTAAAATGAATCCAAGGATGGGGTTATCAATCTAAGGTGTCCCAAGAATCAATCTTTAATGCCCAACAAACACAATATAAGCTAATCCCTAGGCTTAGAACTCAATAGCTAGACTAATCCACTTTCATGGCACTAATCCTTTCATTAATCATCCTAATCAAGATCTAACTTTTATTAGTGAAAAGGAAGTTAACAAGCATTATGAAACAGTTCTAAATTGCCAATAAACACCCTAGACAATCACTTTCATGAGCTAGGAATGTAAATCCCTTGTTTAGTTGGTTGGGGAATTTCATCAAACACCTTGTGGGTGTGAAATTCCCTAAGGCCTAGTTTTAGCATGATCAAGGCTAAACTAGTATTTAGAACACTAAACAAGGAGGGAAATGGAAGAATCTAATCCTAGGCATCAAGACTAATCCTTAAAACACCCTAGATCTAACCCATCCTTAGATTCTAATGAAACTACTCACTAATCATGGTTAATCCCTTAAATCCTATGAGAGAGATAGAGATAAACATGATTAGAGAGATAGAAGATGAAAGATTAAAAGAGGTAAATACTAGATTTGCATAAACTTAAAGAAATGTCTTACAAAATCACTTAGAAACCAAAAGGGAAAGTTTTCTAAGCAAGAACAAGAGATTAAAAGATACTTAGGAAAAATTAGGTCTTTTCCTATTTATAGTGAACAGTGGACGACCCGGGTCAACCCGGAACAAACCGGGTATTGACCCGGTTTAAGTCTGAAAATCGGGCAGCGTATCGAGCTTGCTAGGTCGATACGCAGCTCGATACGCTGCTAAAGCTTTCCTCAAGGAGTGTGTCGAGCTTGGTAGCTCGACACAGATGCCCGATACGCCATTCTTCAATCTTCGGATGAGATGTGTATCGACCTTAGCAGTCCGATACGAATGCCCGATACGTCGTCTTCAAAACTCCGGGTGGCCTGTGTATCGAGCTTAGCAGCTCGATACAATCGTCCGATACGCGCACTCCGTCTTTCCTGCCGAGCTATATCGACCTTGGTAGGTCGACACCAAGGTCGATACACTTCTAAAATTCGTCTGCTCCATGTTTGGCTCCCTTCTTTTCTTCCTCCTTGTCACCCAACTCTCCAAAGAGGTCCTCCAAGCCTCCAAAGTACCTAATTGGGACTCAATATGCACAATATGCAACAACCTAAGCTAAAACCTTCTAAACTCTAATATGGATGCAATTTGTACTAAAAATAACTAAATGAATGCATAAGTGAATGCAAAGTTATCTAAAATGGGTGCCAAAACATGCTAATTTATGAGTATATCAAGTATGCTGGACACTTTGCTACCTTCAAGACATTGTCCAAGGTTCTTCAAGTAGGTTTTTGGTGGCCTACTATGTTCAAGGATGCTCAGATTTTCATAACTCAATGTGATGTTTGTCAGAGGAGAGGGAAGATCGGCAAAAGACATGAGATGCCACAGATTTTCATCCTTGAGGTTGAAGTCTTTGATTGTTATCTTTTGGGAACAAGTACATCTTGGTTGCTGTGGACTATTTGTCCAAGTGGGTGGAAGCAATTGCTAGTCCAACCAATGATTCTGGAGTGGTTTTGAAGTTGTTTCGAACTATTATCTTCCCCAGATTTGGAGTACCTCGAATTGTTATAAGTGATGGTGGTTCTCACTTTACTAACAAGGTGTTTGACAAGTTGTTGAAGAAGCATGGTGTTCAGCACCGTGTAGCTACTCCTTATCATCCTCAGACGAGTGGACAGGTTGAAGTCTCCAACAGACATATCAAGCAAATCCTGCAGAAGACTGTAGGCAAGACAAGGAAGGATTGGGCTGCGAAGTTAGATGATGCACTTTGGACCTACAGGACTGCATACAAGACGCCACTTGGGAAGCATGCCATCTTCCGGTAGAATTGGAGCACAAAGCACATTGGACTATCAAGAAGCTGAATTTCGACTTGAAGCCTGCAGCAGAGAGGCGCTTGATACAGCTCAATGAGTTAGATGAGATTCGACATCATGCATATGAGAGCTCAAAGATCTACAAAGAGCGCACTAAGACATATCAAGATAAGAAGATCATCTCCATACACTTCGAACCAAACGACCAGGTACTTCTGTATAACTCTCATTTGCAATTGTTTCCTGGTAAATTGCGATCACGTTGGTCAGGTCCTTTCACCGTCAAAGAGGTCAGACCATATGGAGCTATTGTTTTGACCATCTCCAAAGGAGAAGAGTTCACTGTGAATGAACAGAGGGTGAAGCACTATTGGGCACAAGCCGAGATTCCAGCAGGACACATTGTGTCTCTGGATGATGCACCCACTGCCTGAACGCTTGAACAGTCAAGCTATTGACATTAAACGAGCGCTGAGTGGGAGGCAACCCACTGGTAAGTACTTTTTTTTTTGACAGCCACTGGTAAGTACTTATTTCATTTTTATTTTTGATTTTACTAACTATTTTTGTTTTCTTTAGCCAAAAAAAAAAAGGTACGAGGCGAACAGATCTTGACCTGGCTCGACACTGGGCTCGACACGGACTAGTGTCGATCGACACAAAATAAAATTGGTGTCGATCGACACCACGCGAAAAGACAGGTAAGTTCTTTAAAACCCCGTGTTTCTTCTTCTTCCTCACTTCCTTTCTTCTCTCACGAACCTTGAACAATATTTTACAAAATCACAACTTCTCCCTTTCTCAACGGATTTGAGTGATTTCAAGCCATAATATGTGCGGATTTTCATCCTCTTTCTCAATCCCTAGTCCATTCTTTCGATTTGCAAAGGTATGTGCTTCAAAATCCCAATTTTCAGTTCGACCCTAAGGTTTGAAATCGCGAATTATGCCTCTTTTTGGTTGATTTATGTCTTGAATCATGCTTATTTAGGTTGTCTTAGATGATTTCGACCATTACCCATTAGATTTCATCCCCTAATTTGCATGATTTTGAAATTTTCGAATTTATGATAAAACTTGCAAATTTTTGGATTTTAATTGGGTTTTATGGTTGAAACTTGTTTAATTCGTGGTATTGAGCGTGATTACACTGATAATTGATGCCTATTTTGGGTTGAATTCATGATTTTCGGATTTTGGATTCGTGAGCCAAATTTTTTTCGGAAAATTTTTCGCCTATGCATCTCACGACGAGGCGACCATCTAGTTCATAGCATCACTGGAAGTAACGTTCTACTCCTTCGGAGAGGAGACTCCAAAGGAAGATGGAGACGGCTACATACGTTTTAAGTATGGAAGCGAGACACACCGAATGTCATTTCGGGATCTCGAGTCGATATTCGGATTTAGCCAATGCGATATGCGCGAGATGACGCTCAATATCGAAAGGGAGGAGCTGGAAGCATTGTGGGGGCATATTGGTGTAGGCACGTACAAGCCCGGAGTGAACAAGAGCACCAGGATAAGGCACCCAGCCTTAAGGTATGTGCAAAGAGCTATTGCACATACATTCTTTGCACGAAAGGAATGTGGGGCTGTCCTGGCCAAGGAGTTGGAGATAATGGATGACGGTCTGGTAGAGATCATCCAAGAGACCCGGAATGGGACCAAACTGAGGGGAAGCAGAAGGAGCACCGGTCTGATCACGATTTTGCTCAAGGAGCTCCTCCACTACAAGTTGTGGATGATTTCCACGCTAAGCGAGAGACCTTAAGTAGGCTGTGGGGGAGTTGTAACTGCCATCCTGAAGGGAGGTGGTGTCGATCTGGAGGAGCCAACGCACGGGATTCGTTGGATAGACATCATATACTTGAAAAAGTGCCAGTTCCTCGGGAAGCCATATCGGCATGGACGCCGATATCAGTTCACCCTTCCATCGACCCATGCAGCCGTGCTATTCCAACAAAACCCGTACTTGACCACGATCAGAGAACCTCAGCATCTGGACTTCGAGCCGAACGAGGAACACCTCTTTCCCTATGGAGCTGACTTCCATGGGGATTACGATGAAGAATATCGGGAGGAGGCCGATATAGTTGCTGAGGAAGAAGAAGCAGATAAAGAAGGCTATGAGGATCCTACGGATGAATATGGTTTCCCTCTCTATGGAGCAGAGCGTTACCATTTCGAGCCAATCACGAGTGCAACACACCGAAACCTCAAGTCAGCACATGATCGGATCAACGTGCTTCAGCGGTACTGCAAGTGGCAGGATCTCTCGATTCAGAAGCTAGTTTCCACGGTGAAGGGGATTAAAGGACACGTGAAGGGTCTGAAGGGCCAAAACAAATCCCTCACCTCAAAGCTGAAGGGGTCGACATCGTCACCAAGGCTTGAAGCCGATATGTCACCCGGAGAGCCAGAAGGCGAAGAAGGAGAAGAAGAGTCTGATGAAGCAGACAGCCAGATGCTCCAGGAGAGGCAATCCTTCTCATTCCTACCTAGGGAACACGAGCCGAGTGAACCAGGAAGACATTCCTACCAAGAGGGGAACATATCGAGGAAGAGGCGTGCAAGCTAATCCCCGATACCGGAATCTGACAACCCCTCTCTCTCAACCAGTGAGGACACCACGTCCTCACATCACACCGAAACCTAAGCTACCACTCCAAAACCTTGTACATAAGCATTTTTCTTTTTCCTTTTTGCTTTTTGTTTGAATTTTTTGTATTTTCTTAGGAACGTATTCTTCCTCTCTTCTATCACACAGGGACTGTGTGATTTAAGATTGGGGGAGTACATAGTACATGCATTCACTTAGAATAAATATTATGCATTCATATAATTTAATAGAAAAACACACACAACAAAAAAAACAATTTTGAAAAATTATGAAAAATTATCCCACAAAAAGAAATCATGTAGTTGCATTTCATTTAGGATTAAGTTTAGATGCATTCATTTAGGATTCATAGCATTCGCATAGGGTGTAAAGTATGATGAATCCTTGTAAATAGCCTTTTTTAAGTCATGAAGTCAATGCCTTAGTTCTTGTTTGTTTGATGCATTCTGAATTAGACTGAGCTTAAGGCAGCACCACATTTGGAATTCAGCCTGTAGAATTCGATCTTAGCTAATGCATTGTGGTTTGAACCATTTCCCTAATGAACTTGAACCGTTAAAACTGAAAATTTAATTATCTTGTTCATGCTTGTTATCAACTCATAGATTTCACTTGGACTTTCTTTCCCTTTTACCACACTTCTGCTAGTCCAAGCACTAGATCACACCCGAAACTTTAACCCTTGTTTGAAACCATAAACACTTTTGTGAGAGCATGTGAGGCCTTTGCATCATTTTCGAATCTTCTTAGGCAAAAAGTGTTGGGTTTAGGCTGACAAGGTTAGAGTCTCATGTAGACGTTGGCTCAGAACTCGAGTCAACACTAGCTTAGGTGGTTTAAACAGGAACAGCTTGATACCGATATGATAGGCCGATATATCTGGGTAGACTAGGAAGGGAGGGTTCTGGGTGTTCATATGAGGAAGGGGAAGAAAGGAAGAAAAGGGATTTCACCGAATCAGATGGGGACACGTATCAGGAGATGGCGGCAACAAATGAAGCTCGAAACAAAAAGAAGAAAAGGCGGTTCCAAAAAGAAGCAAAAGAGGGCCAAACAACAAAGTTTAATCCGGCCAACAACACCAAAGGTGAAAGCAAAGGAACGCCACAAAAGGAGCCAAAGAAGAGCCGAAACCAATCTCCAACAAAGAAGAAGTCCCCAAAAGATGACCAGGAAAGGTAAACTTAAGAAGAAATATCGGGTATAAGGCGAAATAGCCGAAGAAAAGGGATAGCCTCGGAAGGGACATATTAGACTAAGGTAGAAAACAAAATAGGTGTTTGGGTAGATGAGAATTTATCCTTGTATGCATCCATTAGTTTTTATCCTTAGCATTTTGCATTAAGAAGGTTCCTTTCATGAGTGATCCCATTTAAACACTTAACCCGTTCGCGCTACGAGTTCATCTTTAGCTCGTTACCTGACCCTGAACAAAGTGAGTTGAATAATAAGCATGGATAGGATTCACGCTTAAAATTTTCTAATGAATGTTAAAGGAAATTGAGAATTTGAATGTGCATCTAAGTTGAGATTGATTTTGCTTGATGTTGTGATGAATGTGGCTAAGGCTTTTTGAGTAAGTAGGATTCGGTCTGCATCCTAGAAACCTGAACTTAGACATTGACTTGATCTCTTTTAAATGGCGTTTTGGATTCAAACTTTCACCTTTTCTTTCAAACCTCACCCCTCCGGTTGGCTTTTGCTTGAGGACAAGCAAAAAGGTAAGTTTGGTGGGGTGTTGATATCTCTGTACATAACGTCTTTTTAGCATGCATTTCATACTAGTTAGGATCTCATTCATGCACTTTTATCTTAGCTTTTGTCCCATTTTCACTCATGTTAGGTCTAGATACATTAGGTTAGATCTTTGCATATTCTTGCATGTTTGGAGTGTTTTTCAGGTATCATGTGTATGGAAGATGGTCCAAAGAAGAAAACCAGAGAGAGACCAGGAAAGGGGGAATACGGACGATATCGAGCACGGATCACGGCTTCGGAGCCGACGGACCAGCGCATGAACGAACCTCATAGAGAAGCAGCGACTTGGTCCCGAAAGAAGCACCCCGGAATGAAGGTCCAGCAAGATGATTCACTGAATATGGATATCGGAGCAAGGCAGCAGGAAGACCCCGATACAAGCAGCAAGCAAGGGACGTCACGACAGCAAGATCCCGAAATAGTTGCCCAAAGATCAAAAGAAGTTGGCATTTCGGCTTACTTCCCACGACGTGAAGCCGATACGCTACAGTCCAAAAGAGTACCCATCTCGGGCAAGTGGTCCCAACGCTTAGGGTTTTTCCTCTTTTGTGTATAAATACTTTGTCCCTCATGCCTATCTCTCTGCCCCGTTCCACAATTTGATTTATGTCTTTCTTGTAACCGAAACTCTTAGTTCTTTCTCCATTAAAACTTTGTTTCAAAAGCTTTAATCTTTTTTGATATTTCGAGGATTACAAGTCTTGTTTTCATATCATTTCTTGTTAACGCTTCTTCCTTTTCTTGTTTTTGACTATCTTCCAACCATGAGTCACCTTCTTATTTTTATGGATCTGGAGGTTTCTCTATTGGCGCGTGAGTAGTCCTTTTAAGGATTTTGATGGGTTAAAAGGATCAAGGGATTCTCGGATTTAGATTTCTTGCTTAGCTAGAACATTAAGTTAGATTCTTTCTTGTTTATCATTCTCAATGCTTAGTCTAGCTTGATCATCTAGTCTAAAGACTATAGGCGGCTTGACACGAACGCCACGTACTTGCTTAGCTGAAACCATAAACAAGAGTTTGATTCCTTAGGCTCAAACGAACCATCTGTCTAAGGGTCTTACGGTTCAATAGGGACGTTTTAGCATGCTTGTTTCTTCTATTGTACCGCTAAGCGAGAGCTAGTCTATGGTGATAGAGATTCAAAGAGTTTAGACCCAAACGCCATGGGCTAAACGATTTGTGGATCCCTTTACCTAAGAATCACCATCTAAGACCAAGTCTTGATGTGATCAAAAAGTTTTTAGCTTGATAAACAATCTGAGAGTTACCTAGTTCATGAAACCCATCTTGATCCTTCTTTTATTTAGAAAGCTTATCTTTTTACCGTTTATATCTTTACTTCTTTCTCATGTAGTTTAAAGTTTACATATTTATGATCTTGAGTGACACAAGATCTAGTCTTTAGTTATTTCTAGTAGTAAAGTCTTAACCTTTAACCATTTCGAGCTTGACTTGTGACACCGATATGACCGATCTGCCCATTAAACACTCCCAAATGGATTGATACCCCATACACTATACTGCAACGGTTAGTGGTGGGTCATTGAACTCCATAACAGGGGTAAAAGCCTGTTATCACATGTTCATTAAGAAAACAGAAGGAAAGCCAATTCCACTCCTTGTTCATCCCCATGCCTAAGGGTTTGAAAAGTCAAGCTTAGTGACTTTAAACAAGCGCACTTGGGAGGCACTCCCATGTCTATCATTGTATATATTTGCACTTTTTAATCCAATAATGTGTTTTCTAGTGTCTGTGGATGATAGGTTTTGATCAAGGAGGTTGAGCCAAGAGCAAAAAGCTTGCTAAGAACTTTTGGCACTGTATCGAGCTACGTATCGACCTACTAAACTCGATATAACCCTCACAGGGATTTCGGAAGAGCCGTATCGGGAATTTGTATCGAGCTACTAAGCTCGATACAACTTGGCCAGGGAAAAAAGTTCGAGGCGTATCAGGCTATGTATCGAGCTACATAGCTCGATGTAGCTCGATACACTCCTTTTCCAGGTAAGTCAACGGGGTTTGGCCGGTTTAATACACTCGAATTAAACCGGTTTTTCCCCTTCTTCTTCCCCAAAACACGAAATTTCATCACCTTTTCCGTACACACGCGATTTTTGGCACTCTCCCTCTCAATTCTCAAGCAAATTTCATGATTTCAAGTGCTACTAGCTCGAATTCTTGTGCTTGTTTTGTTTCTAGGCCCATTTTCATGCATCCCTTCGCTCATTCACGAGGTAAACAATTTAAAAACCAAGTTTTTCATCCTTTGCTCTAATGGTGGAAAATTTGGGGGATTATGTGTTAGGGTATTCGAATTGATTGTTTATAGCTTGGGCATTGTTTGATTATGATTAGGGAGTAGATTTTGAGTGCTATACTAGGATTTCCATGGTTAGTTTTCGAAAATTTGACACTTAGGGTTCATAGTGCAAAATTTCAAATTACTCTCTTGAACCTTGTTAGATTTTGGGGCTTTCACTTACATTAGCTTGCATTAACCATGCTTATGGATTGCCAATTGATAGCACTCGAAATTAGGCTACTTGAATTTTTGCAAAATTTTGTGTTTGCAAATTTTTCCTAAGTGAGAAATTGGGTTGGAATTCAAAAATATGGCATTGTCTCTTGCTTATGACTTGCTCGATGTATTGTTTGTTTGATCAAAATGAGTTGCTAACTCCCTCTACGAGCTTGTTTCTCTTATAGGTACAATGGGAAGGACTAGAGGAGATTCAACCAACCAAGGGGCAAGCTCTCAAGCAAGAACTTCTAAGAGCAAAGGGAAAAAGATGGTGGTTGAAGATCAAGAGGTTGGAAATGAGGAGGAACAGTTGGTGTTATGGTCCAAGAGAAAGGGGTCTAAGAAAGTCTCTAAGGGGTCATCTAAGGGAGCTACCAAGGATGTTCCATAGAAGGACCTCACACCCAAAGAGCTTCTTAAAGCCTTCATGAGTATGCGCATCTAGGGGACAAGATACCCTCATGAGCAGACGCTTCGAGCCTTGGGGATCTTTGAGGATGTCCAAACCCTATTCTCCAATATGGGTTTGGCAAAGTTTGTCACAATGGCTTATCCCGCTCACAAGGTGACGACATGTGAGTTCCTCTTTTCCCTTGAAGCACACTTCTACTATGATGGAGAGAAGTCACCCGAGAGAGACGGTCATGGTTATATCAAGTTCAAGATCCATAGGACCATCTACACAATGTCCTTCCGAAAGTTGAATGAGATTTTTGGGTTCAAGGAGGGAACAAGGAGGACAAAGATGCTCACCATTGATGAGTGTGAGTTGAAGGGTTTGTGGGAAACCATTGCAGTTGGTAGGTTCAAGGCTGGAGCAAGTACGAGAAGCGTGATAAAGCATCCGGGGTTGAGGTATGCTCAGAAAGCCTTTTCTCACACTTTCTATGCAAGAAAGGAAATCGGAAAAGTGAGCCAAGAGGAGCTCGAGCTGTTGGATGTCGGTCTTTATAAGATCCTTGGTTTTCAAACAAGAGGAGGCACAAGAGTCCGGGGAGATAGGACGAGAGCTGGTATGGTGAGTTTGTTGGTATGACAGTTGCTTTCCTACAAGGATTGGGTAGCCAACATGAAGGATAGAAGTCCCGAGCTCAGCATTGGCGGGATCATAACCCCGATTCTTGAAGCTTGTGGACATCGATTGGGGAAAGATGGTATTGAGCCTGAGTGGATGGATATCTTCTACCTTGGTAGGACCGTGTTCCTCTCGGGAAGGCTAGGGTGCAGATTTGCCTACAAGTTCGCGGTTGACATGAAGACCGAAACAAAGATTTGTCTTCCATGCCCACAAGCCACCTCCTTCCAAGACACCTCCAACATCGACTTTGTGCCAGTGTATGAGCATCTCTACAATCCAGCAGTGAACCCTCCTCTTGAATCCATTTACAAGAGAGGGACATTTGACTTTGACCCAAACCAACCCCTTGAAGAAGAAGAAGTAGAAGAAGAACAGCAAGAGGCTGCGAGCCCGGTTTCTGGTAGTGAGAGGTACTACTTCAGCTCGTGCATTAACCTGATGCCAAGTCCAGCGTTGAGAGAAGCTCACCTTCACATTAGCCTTCTTAAAAGGTGGAACAAGCATCAAGATCGAGCCATCAAGAAGCTAGCTAGCACGGTGAAGGGTTTGAAGAAAGCTGTTAAGGGGCTAAAGGCTAAGCTCAAAGGCTCATCCTCTACAAGAGCTGAACATGAAGCTCCACATGAAGAAGAGGGTGAAGGAGAGGCTGAGATGGAGGTTGATAGAAGGCACTCATTCCATGTGCAGCCAAGGGAGGTTGTCCATGAGGATCCACCTCGCTCTTCTTCGCATGAGGCGCGCCCAAGGAAGAGAAAGCCAAGCCGCTCACCTGCTACATTTTCGAGCAACCAGTCGCTATCCTTAGGATCATCCTCCTCCTCTTCACGTTTTTGAGGTATCTCCACCTCCCTTGTACATATTTCTTTTAGATTTTCGTTTTTGTATCTTGTCATGTTGATTGAGGTCTCCCTTAGACTTTTATTACACAAGGGACTGTGTAATTTAATTTTGGGGGAGAGGTTGAGAGATTTGATATTGTGTTTTGTGAGTCTTATTTTTTTTTCATGCATTTTGAATCTCATGCATTTCATTTAAGGTATAGAAAAATCCAAAAAAAATCAAAAATTTTGAAATTTTTCCAAAAAAGAATGTCATTTAGATGTTGCATTTGCATATTAGAATTGAGTCTAGCTGCGTTTCATGTAGGATTTACATTCATATGCATTGGGAGCAATGATGAGCTTATCCTTGTAGAGTGCCAACTCTTGTAATCAATTCAATTCCCTAGTTAGTAGTTCTTTGATGCAATTGAACAAGTCTTGAAAGTAAGGAAGAACCATGTTTAGATCACTTCACTTGTCACCTAGATTTTGGTCTAAATAGGGTCTTGAATTTGATAACCAACTCTACTCACTTGAACCGAATTTTGACATCTATTTATCATGCCTTGCATTGAAAGTGAATTCATGCTAGCTCAAGTAGTACCCCCACCTTATCTTACCTCCTTTGAAGCCAAATGTTCTAGTGATATTGCTTGTGAGGCCTTATTTTGATTGAACTTAGCATAAAGTGTTAGGTTTGAGATGACAAGTTTAAGCTCTCATGTAGATTTTAGCTCTCGCATTTTGGGGCTAGTAATAGGCTTAGGATTTGGGGTTTAGGTCGTGGTATTGCTTGGTGGTTTGATTTTGGAATTGTATGCTTGCATTTGGCATGTTGAGTTGTGGGAAGGAGTAGAAAGAAAGAGGTGATAAAAGGCTTGGTAGAAAGTAAGGGAAGCATAGTTTGAAATGGTGGATCTTGTGTGATTAAAAGTATAGCTCTAAGTGTGAAAAGTGTTAGGTAGTCTTAAGAAAAGAAAAGGAAAATCAAAAGAGCCAAAAGTCAAAAGAAAAGAAAGACTACCTAGAAATAAAAAGAAGAGATAAGTTTGAAAAAAATCACACCATTCGCTATGAGTTAAAGGTTGAAGAAGATTCCCCTTAGAGCCAAAAAAAGAAGTGGTTTGTGCAATTCATGGGTCTAGCAAAGCACAAAGAGCTTTGGGAGATAAAGGGTAGCTTTAGAGGGTTGAGTGAGCTTGAAAAGAATGAATGAGAGGGGTTTAGGGCCATTGATAGCATTACGGGTAGATGAGAGTCTAGTCTTGTATGCATCACTTGTCTTTTACCTTTACCATTATGCATGAAGTTCAATCCTTTTTGAGTGAAAACTCTTGTACGAATTGGAAGCCACATGAGTTGAGATCACTTTTATCTCAAAGCCTAGTTACATAGCCAAATGAATTCACTTGCATTGCATTGTCATGATTCAGGGTTTTCAAATTAATGAATGTTAAAGAGTTGGTTGGATAAGGAGACTTATCTAGATTGGGATCTTTGTGCATTTGATTGTTGTGATGACCATGGCTAACTCCTTTGGAGTAGGATGAATTCAAACGCATCTTATAATTAATAACTAGGACATTGAGTTGATTATGTTTGTTGGCATTCTTGGATATTAAGCTCCCACCTTTAAACTTCTCTCTTGGATTTGTCATGTTTGTTTGCTTGAAGGCAACCAAAAGGTAAGTTTGGGGGAGTTGATAGATTCATAATTTAGCATGTTTTAGCACTCATTAAGGATAGTTTTGCATTCACATATGCATTCATTTAGCCACATTTAGACCCATTTGCATCCATATTAGAGTTTAGTAAGTTTTACCTTAGGTTGTTGCATGTTTGTACATAATGAGTCCTTATTAGGTGTTTTGGAGGCTTGGAGGACCATATGGAGATTCATGGGTGATCAAGAGGAAGAAAAGAGTTGGCCAAACGAGACGCAGCCGATCTTTAGAAGTGTATTGAGCTTGGTAGCTCG
This sequence comes from Alliaria petiolata, assembly GCA_020283515.1. Taxonomy (NCBI): domain Eukaryota; kingdom Viridiplantae; phylum Streptophyta; class Magnoliopsida; order Brassicales; family Brassicaceae; genus Alliaria; species Alliaria petiolata. Next base: position 429,920,845 of record JAHZTW010000001.1, read on the forward strand.
ATACCAAGCTCGATATGGTCCACCAGGGAAGACGGATCATTCATATCGACCGTTTGTATCGAGCTACTAAGCTCGATACACATCTATCCGGGATTCTGAAGACGGCGTATTGACCATTTGTAACGAGCTACCAAGCTCGATACAAACCACCAGTGAAGCTGAACAAGGCGTGTCGAGCATTTACATCGAGCTACCAAGCTCGATACGATCCTTGAAGAAGATTTTTAGAAGCGTATCGAGCTGCATATCAAGCTAGCAAGCTCGATACGCTATTCGATTCTCAGCCTTAAACCGGGTCAATACCCGGTTTGTTTCAGGTTGACTCAGTTCGTCCACTGTTCACTATAAATACAAAATGACATAAATTTTCCTAAATATCTTTTAATATTTTGTTCTTGCATAGAAAACCTTCATCTTTGGTTTCTAAGTGATTTTGTAAGACTTTTCATTGAGTTTATGCAATTTAGTATTTACCTTTGTTAATCTTTCATTCCATATCTCTCTAATCATGTTTATCTTTATCTCTTTCATAGGATTTGAGGGTCTAATCATGATTAGTGAGTAGTTTCCTTAGGATCCAGGGATGGGTTAGATTTAGGGTGTTTCATGGATTGATCTTGATATCTAGGGTTAGATTCTTTCATTTCCCTCCTTGTTTAGTGATCCTAATGTTAGTTTAGCCTTGATCAAGCCAAAACTAGAGTTTAAGGAATTTCCCACCCACAAGGTGTTTGATGAAATTCCCCAACCAACTAAACAAGGGATTTACATTCCTAGCTCATGAGAGTGATTGTCTAGGGTGATTATTAGCAATTTAGAACTGTTTCATAATGCTTGTTAGCTTCTTTTTCACAAATGAGAGTTTTTTTTTTATTAGGATGATTAATGAAGGGATTAGTACCATGAGAGTGGATTAGTCTAGCTTTTGAGTTCTAAGCTTAGGGATTAGCATTTATTGAGATTGATTGATATCAATGATTGGTTCTTGGAATACCTTAGATTGGCAACCCCATCCTTGGATTCGTTTTAGTCATTTGATAATCTTGTTTAGTACTTAATTAGTCTTTGAATTGCTTGATTAGTGCATCTATTGCTTAATTAAGGTTCTAGCTACTTTTGTTTGGTTTGATTGCTTGGTTTGATAGTTAACAACAAAACCTTTTTTGCTTGCTTAGATTAAGAAGTTTTATGCATTCCTATTGTCACAAACACTCTCAATTGGATTGATCCTCAAACACTACAATGACATGAGTGGGGTTTAAGTAATTGTTCTAGAGAACCGAAAAAAATCTCTTATCAGAATCCAAGTACTCTTGCTTCTGTTTGTAGAAGCTGTGTTTCTCTTGATATGCTTCTCAGCTTGGATTGCTAAATGCAGTAGCTCCTCTAGATCATGATAACTCTGCCTTTCCACTTTTCTAGCAATCATGTCTTGAAGTCCATCAAGAAATTGAGCCATCAATGTTTTTGGTGTATCTTCTACTTCCAATATGTTCTTGAGGCTCTCAAATTCTTCAAAGTACTCCTCTACATACTTGTTTCCTTGTGAAAGCTTGCGAAATCTCCTCTGCAAGTCTATGTGGTAGTGAGCAGGTACATATCTCTTCCTCAGATTGAACCTCATATCTCCCCAAGTACTGACTTGATCATGTCTATGCCTTCTTCTCTCTGAAACATCTCTGTCCCACCAAGCTAAGGCATTCTCAGTGAGTTGTGNTGTGGTAGTGAGCAGGTACATATCTCTTCCTCAGATTGAACCTCATATCTCCCCAAGTACTGACTTGATCATGTCTATGCCTTCTTCTCTCTGAAACATCTCTGTCCCACCAAGCTAAGGCATTCTCAGTGAGTTATGCAGCAGCAAGAGACACTATTCTTGCATCAGAATACTTGTAGTATTCAAATATATACTCCATTCTCCTCTCCCAATCCAAGTAAGCATTTGGATTGATCTTCCCAGCAAAGGTAGGGGCAGTGAGCTTGAGATCTTTGCCTCCATCTCTTGCATAATCATCTTCTCTGTTTCTATCTCTGGGGTATTGTTCTCTTTGATTATAGTTTCCAGCAGGATCAGGTGGTACTTGTCTTCTCTGATGGCGTGGAGGATCATCCTCTAAGTCTGGCATATCATCATCTTCCTCTTCCTGAGGATTCCTTTGTCCATTAACAACTCTAACAGGACCTCTGTGTGGTACAGGAGCAGGTGGTGGCTGCTCAATCCGGTTGATACGCTCTCCAAGCGTGGCCTGAGCATTGGTGAGCTGAGTGAGACTAGCCTGAATCCCAGCAAGGATGCGAGTGAAGTCAGCTTGCTCAGCAGCTTCTCCCATGTTTCCCTGTATTCACACAAAAACAACAAATAGATCAAGTGTAATAGTGTGGTATAAAGAGAATTTAATCAACAAAACCAGACTAGAAGCAATGAATGGTGAAACAAGTAATTTTTTTTTTGACTTTTTCGGTTTTTGAGTGAAAGCAATGCTCAAATAAAAATTCAAATGAATGTAAATGATGCAAAAGATCGTGAAAGTGCAACAAATGTTTAGCAAAACAAATGCAAATGACCAGTTATAGATGAAATGAATTCAAATGCAAGATGCAATGAATAGAGACGGTTTTTTTTATGGACTTGGCAAAGATCGAAATGTCAACATCAAGTAATGACTATGAGCAGCAGATATGATATGGCCGAAAATAAACCTTCCTAAAAAGAACAAAAACACGTTTGGTTAGCCACAAGAGTTGACTAAATGATTCAAATGACAAATGCTTTCTTTTTGGTTTTTTTTTTTTTTTTTAAGTGAATGCAGAGATATGACAAGAACAAATCGCAGAACAAGAACACAATGAACAAAAACAAACGGTTCCTTTTTTTTTTTATGATGCTAAATAACTTAAACAGAAACTAGATGATATGAAGAATGATAAGAAACAACACGCAATGCAACATGAACTAGATCTATATTTTTTTTTTTTGAGTTTTTCTGGAAATAAGAACACAAAGCAACTGCAGAAACAAGATCTAATCAAACGCATGGCAATAACATAAGCAAACAAAAAAAAATTTGATTTTCTGGAAACAATGAAGAACATAAAACGAAATACAGAAGTAATGGAGATAGATTCACCTGATTTGTAGCCTAAGCTCTGATACCAGATGATATAAGATAAAGGGGGTATGATCTTAACAGGATGGTGAATCAATGGAATCAGACAGTTGGTTGTGCAACTCTCTCTGTTTGATCAATGAATGGATCGATGTGAATAGAGGATGGAATCCGATTTGCTGGTTGTGTAACTCTCTCAGATTGGATCAAGTAATGAGATGGAATAGATTGGGGAATGAAAGACGCCACAAAGCTTTATGGAATAAGCAATGATAAGTCTAGAACTCTTAGAGAAAGGCTTCTCACACAATCTCAAGAACTCGGCTAAGAACAAAAAGTTTCTGCTTTATTGATAGGTTAAAAATGATACAAGACTTTGAGGGAACCTTATATATGGTTCAAACAGCTGTGTCCTTCTAGGGGTCTTGAAACAGATTACATTAAAATAAAACTATGCTAAGAATAAAATAAAAATGGCCAACATATGCCTTACTACTAAGAGAAATGTAAATAAACTTAAACAGAAATAAACCAAAGTTTTATTAGCCAATAATCATATGGAAATGAATATAAATGGACTTACCTTGATATTAGATGGTAGGCGTATTTAGCATAATGCTAAATAAGGTAATCCCTTTCTGCTCTTGAATGATAGACCACTTCTTGATATAATACATAATTTTCATGTCTCGACCGTTCCCTTTGAGTTCCTCTTGGTTTTCTAGCATGTCTTGAGATGCACTGTTACACCCCGACCTGGATTTCCTAGCCCGCGGCCGGACCACAGTAAATTTTCGCCTTTCTAACCGATATCCTAGATAAAGTCTAACACATTCCTTCCATCTAACAACTTAGCAAAGGCCATCCCATGGTCTTACTCAATCACGGCTTAACTAGCTACGCATTAGAATAATATCAAGCGTCAGCTAAACCATACCTTGGCCACATCGCATGATCAATGAACGTCCCATACCGTCCAGACCTCATCCACAACTTCAAACACGCTCCCGCTGACCCAGCCACTGTGCTGGCCAACCCACGAACACATCTCCCCCCCGTACTTAATCACTCAACCAACCATCCCCACATGACCAAGTACAGAAGAGAGACGGCTCGGATCCCCGATCCGTTGCACGCCCAGACACGATCCACACTGATCGCCAGACACGATCCACACTGATCGCCAGACATGATCCACACGGACCACCAGACACGATTGATATCTCTGTAATTTGCATGATTTTAGTACATGTTTCATGATAGTTAGGACTTCATTCTTGCACTTTAGTGATAGCTTGCATCACATTTTCACCCATGTTAGGATTAGATGCATTAGGTTAGGTTTCTGCATAGTCTTGCATGTTTGGAGTGTGTTCTCAGGTGCTTAGGATGATCCGAAGAAGAGACCAAGGAGGGAGGTCACAAATGGAGAAGGAGCCGGTAGTTTTTAGTTGTAAAGTCTTAGTCTTTACCCGATTTGAACTTGACTTATAACACCGATATGACCGTTATGTTCACTAACGCTCCCAAAATGGTTTGATACCCCATACGCTGTACTGCATTCGGTTGATAGTGTTGGGACATTGCTAAAAAGGCTATAAAAACCTTATTTGTCAATTGGCGCCGTTGCCGATTTGGGAGATAGTTTAGTCATTTCGGTATTAGGTCGTTATAAGGACAAGTTTTTATTTTTCAGTTTTTTAACACTCTACTCGTACAACTCTGTGTTGAAACAGGTACATGAAACTACGTTCACACGGTACAACAAACCTTGTTCCCCCAATAGACGATATCCACCTGCTCGAAAGATCAGCTAGACGAAATCGGGAACAAGCCGAACCAGTTAACCGTGTGACAATGGAAAACCAACAAGCTACTCAAGGAGCTGCGGGCGCAGCTGGTGCACAAGGACCACAAGGTCCACAAGGTCCACAAGGAGTTCAAGGACAGCATGGTGTTGCAGCTGCTCCACGAGCTGTGAGGCAAATCGGTGCCGGAGATGCCCCGATATCGACTGCAAGCCGACACGATATCCAGCCACCACCAGTGCAGAACAACAACTTCGAGATCAAAAGTGGTCTCATCTCCATGGTGCAGAACAACCGATTCTTTGGTCTGCCCTTGGAAGACCCACTTGATCATCTCGACCAGTTCGACCGTGTGTGCGCCATGACCAAGATCAATGGAGTAAGCGAAGATGGATTCAAGCTGCGTTTGTTTCCCTTCTCACTGGGAGACAAAGCAAACACATGGGAAAAGAAACTGCCACACGGATCCATTACCTCGTGGGAAGATTACAAGAAAGCTTTCCTGACGAAGTTCTTCTCCACATCGAGGACAGCCCGATTGAGAAACGAAATAAGTGGTTTCACACAAAAATCAAACGAGACTTTAAGTGAAGCTTGGGAGAGATTCAAGGGTTACACCACTCAGTGCCCTCACCATGGATTCAGCCAAGAATCACTCCTCAGTACACTATATCGGGGTGTCATTCCCAAGATTCGGATGCTGCTCGATACGGCGAGCAATGGAAATTTCCTAGCTAAAGACGTTGAAGACGGTCTTGAGTTAGTTGAAAACTTAGCTCAGAGTGACTCCTCTTACCACGAAGACTATGACAGATCCAACCGTGGTTCCAAAGAAGAAGTGGAAGGAAGCCGGAAGGTGATCAAAGAGCTCAATGAGAAACTCGACAAGTTACTACTTGTCCAAACTCAAAAGGAGGTCCATTTCGTGGAAGAACTCACTCAAGTCAAAGAAGGGGAGGACATTCAGTATGAAGATGTCAATTACATCAACGCTCAAGGAGGGTATAACAATTGGAGACCAAATAACAACCTTTCCTACCGGAGCACGAACGTCGCAAATCCTCAGGACCAGACCTACCCACAGCAACAAGGAGGAGGAGCAAAACAATTCGTGACCTACACGAATCCACAAGGCTTTGTACCACGGTTCCAAAACCAAAACGGCTATCCGCCACGACATCAAGCCGGTGCACCTCCTGGATTCCCACAACAACAAGGAAACCCAAATGCTCAAGCTGGCTTTGACTTGGAGGGAACTCTGAAGCAACTTCTACAAGGTCAAACACATATCCAGGCGGATATGCACAAACGTTTTGCTGAAGTACATAACAAGATTGATGGTGTCCACACGGAACTATCCGGGAAGATTGAAGACTTGACCGCTCGTGTCAAGACACTTGAAAACAACAAAGGCATTGCATCTACAAGCCAAGCAAGCAACCTTCCTGGAAAATCCGTTACGAATCCAAAGGAGTATTGCCAAATGATCACCACTTTCGACGAGGAAAAACGGGATCTTCCCGATATCACTTCTCCAAAACGGGCTCAAGTCGATGCGGACATCGACATCCTAAGAAGGGGAGGGAGTTCTAAAAATTTGGCGACCCCTGAAGAGAAAGCACCATTCCTGCGAGTTTACAAACCGCCAATGCCATATCCCCAGAAGCATAAAAAGCGTCTCATAGAAGAACAAGAAGCCGAATTAATTGAAACATTGAAGAAAGTTGAAGATCTCTTCAACAATACTGACGAGACCAAGCCTATTCCAGACTTCCTAGTGGCTTTGAAAGATAAGCTCTACGCTGATGCAATGGCAACAATAGGAAGGAATGCAGCAGCTCGTGAAGAGAAACCTAAGGAAGAAACCTTAGTAGTGAAGAAGCTCGAAGATCCAGGATCGTTCACTCTGCCGTGCACACTCGGAGGAATCACCTTTGATAACTGTCTGTGTGACCTCGGGGCAAGCATCAACGTGATGAGCAGAGCCACGGCTGAGCGTCTCGGCTACAACACTTATACCGACTGCAAGAAGCCGTTATCAATGGCAGACGAAAGTGAAAGGAAAACTGTTGGGAAACTGCTGGACCTACCCCTCATGATTGGGAATGTGCTACTGCCAAACGACTTCCTGGTGATAGAGATGAACAAAGATGTCAAGGAAACTCTCCTGTTGGGAAGACCTTTCCTAGCCTCTGCCGGTTGCATGTTTGATTGCAAAAGCGGCAAGGTAGAGCTGAGACTAACTGGAAGCTTGGTAATGCACTTTGACACCAAAGGGAAGAAAATCAATGAGAAGGAACACGCATATTCTCTTGAGCTCAAGAAGACAATTGAGAAGACCAAAGATCCATCCTTGGAAATATGTTATGATGGAGCCAGCTTTGATGGGGTCTGTCTCAATGCAATATTCGAGGGGCAACTAGAAGAAATTCAAGAAGAAACAAAAGAGGTGATCACTTGCAAGAAGTCCTACGTGAAAGGACCGACCCTCGGCGATCTTCTGGAAGGTATGACTCTCAAACCTGTTCTCTCGGCTGGTGGTGAGATGAGATACAAGCTGAGATGCAAGGGAAAAGTTAGACCCTTTGCTTACCTTAAGATGATGAAAGACACCGATTTGACCAATCAAAAGGGTTCTAAGGCAAGCAAAGAGGGAACTTCCAATGTATCTCTGGCCGATTTCATCTCGATGATCAAAGAAAGTAAGGATCCTCCCACATGATCGAGGGGTGTTCATTTCCCCCTTTCTCACCAAAAGATGACCAAGAAAAGTCAAGCTAAGTGACTCAAAACAAAGCGCTCTTGGGAGGCACCCTAACCTTATCCATGTACATATTAATGCTTTTTCTAGTCTAGTTTAATGTTTTCAGGATCCTATGAAGGATAAGGTGGGGAGACTTACACATAAGAAGAGCTAAACCCAATGTGAGATGCTGTCTAGCTCAATAACGGGATGTAATATCGGGTTAACACCACGATATTCTCCCTGGTTATTCCTTGTCGGGCAGGGACAACGGTGTGTACCCGATATGGAACAAAGCCCAAGATAGGCAACCTTCACCATGGGAAATATCGGGGACCAGCCGATATCCAAAAACGTCAGTCACACCATATCGGAGTCAGCCCGATATGACCGTCCAGGTAATAGGGTATTTGGGCTTGGCCAATCCGAGAAAAGCGCTCAAATTATGGCCCATTTTTCCGGATAAGGCATGAATGGTTGGTTGGGGTTAACCGACAATTATTCCCCAAACCAAGAAACCCTAGTCAAACCCTTCTCTTCCCCATATCTCCTCTTTATAAAAACCCTCACCTCTCGTTTTCATTCCCCATCACTCTCAAAACCAGAAAATTATCTAGAGCTTTTAAATTCGCGATTTAATTTCGGGCATCCTTCCAAAGGTTTTTCTGCAAATATCGTGCTAAGGTAAAAATTTGCTTTAGAACGANGTGTGTACCCGATATGGAACAAAGCCCAAGATAGGCAACCTTCACCATGGGAAATATCGGGGACCAGCCGATATCCAAAAACGTCAGTCACACCATATCGGAGTCAGCCCGATATGACCGTCCAGGTAATAGGGTATTTGGGCTTGGCCAATCCGAGAAAAGCGCTCAAATTATGGCCCATTTTTCCGGATAAGGCATGAATGGTTGGTTGGGGTTAACCGACAATTATTCCCCAAACCAAGAAACCCTAGTCAAACCCTTCTCTTCCCCATATCTCCTCTTTATAAAAACCCTCTCCTCTCGTTTTCATTCCCCATCACTCTCAAAACCAGAAAATTATCTAGAGCTTTTAAATTCGCGATTTAATTTCGGGCATCCTTCCAAAGGTTTTTCTGCAAATATCGTGCTAAGGTAAAAATTTGTTTTAGAACGATATGATTAACTATTATCTAGGATAGTTCGAATTTGCTGCATTAGGGATTTGAGAGTTGATGGAGGAATATTTGGTAGATAGTTTTTGCGTAAAACTTAGGGTTTTTTGTAGGATTTTCCAGAATTTTGGCATTTCCATTTTTGAAGAATAGCTTCACGGCTGAATTCTTTTGAAATGCTAAGATTCTAGAGATCCCCCTTTTCCACCTTTTTCTTAATGCATGTTTATCTAAAATCTGAATCTGTGAGATACAACTTGTTGAGAACATTTCTCGTCTTCTCGATTTAAGATTTTTCCCGATCTAGTAATTACTTAAATATGTTTGCTTGGGTCTCTTTAGTCATGAATAGAGTTACCCTAAGTATAAGCATGTATGCAAGATGATCTTTGCTCTTTGTGCTTTTCCTTGTACTTACACACTTTCGAGTGTTTTTGATTGCTAGGTACAATGGTAGGAGCAACAAGAAACGGAGCTATTCTTGGGAGATCAAGGGAATACCAAACGGAAAAAAGACAAGGAAAGAGACCAGTGGAAAGCCCAAGCCGAGCCGTCACAGTGCGCTCACCCACGCGTGCATCGGAAAGAAGAAGTGCTGGATCCCGACCCAGCCAGGCCGATATGCGTGCAGCATTCAGGCGAATGGAGTTCAAGGCCACGCGCTACCTCCATGAGGAAACCATGGCCGAGCTGGGCATTTATGAAGACTGCCAGATCCTTTTCAACGCGATGGAGATTTTCGCCATCCCCCACGCGGCCATGGGATAAAACCTTTATATAGACCCCAAAACCCTAGCTTGACCGTCTAACCACGGTTTATCCCACACGGTTTACTTTTCTCTCGGTCCAATTTAAGTTTCTCTCGACCAAACCGACCAACTTTCCTTTTTCTCTCGGCCAAACCTCAAACCGCTCGGCCATCATCGAGATAAATCCTTTTCCACTAAGGATAAACCGATTTCTCTCGAGTAAAACCACGGCCCACGGCCTAGTACCCTTGTCCCTCGACACTTAGACAATTTCCACAATATTTACTCGGTCCGACCACAGTACGGTCCTTAACCTCACAGACGCAGACACGGTACGGTCCTTGACCTCACAGACGTACCATGGTACATACATATTTAGAGAAACGGACGAACCTCACTCATACCAGAACGTATATACAATGGCCATCCCATGACCCGCACGACCATACTTAGGATTTCTGGTCGCGGATGCTACAATTCTCCCCAACTCAGTTTGGATTCGTCCTCGAATCCTGTTCTTCCTCAAGAAGTTTTTCAAACCATTTCGGGAACTTTGTACTCATCCTTGACTCTTTTTCCCAAGTCGTTTGCTCGTCGCTGTTACAGTCCCACAGAACTTTGATCATCTTGACCACTTTACCACGCTTAACCTTTTCCTTCCGGCCAACCACACAGATCGGTTTACCTTCCACGGTTAGATCATCTTGTAGCTCCGGAGGTGGTTCAGATATAACATTCTCACGTTTTGTCAGGTGCTTTCTCAGCTTGTGACACGTGAAACATATCGCGGTACGCATTCATTCCTGGCGCTAAGTCCAACTTATACACCACTCCTCCAATCTTTTCCAGAATCCGGTACGGTCTCATGTACCTCGGACTCAACCTAGCATCAAACGTTGCTCGGCTTTTCCCTTTATAAGTCATAGCCTTCAGATAAACCAGATCACCCACACTGAACTCCAAGTCCTTATGGCGCTTATCGACATAACTCTTTCGTCGGTCTTGAGCCTCTTTCAGCTTGACCATCAGAAATCGGATCTTTTCAGTAGTCGCCTCGACTCCTGCCAATCACAATACACTCCCCCACTTGGGTTAAACATAACGGTGCTCTACGCAACCCAACCGAAGGTAGAAAACTTTCCCAGTTACCACCCTAATCGAGCACTCCCGCTCTTATATGCCCTCCATTAGAACTTCGTGACGCCCCACGATATGTTCCAACGTTGACCCGGCCCATGCCCTTATCCAGATTGTAACACCACACTCTTTCTACTTAGAGTCGTTACCACGTCTGAGTCCCCATCCTCGGGCTCTATCCACTCTTAATTTAGTTGTACTAAACTCTTTTCCCAAATCGCAGCCTCCTCAAGACTCGATTCCAGATACTTGACCTTAGACCATCCCGGCTATGGTCCGGATTTCCACCACCAATCAGAATTCGTGTACGCCACATCTGGCCGAACACTAGTCTACAGAACAGCCTACACAGCTTTACCACGCAGAGCTCTTGTCCGAACACTTCCAGATCAAACAAACTCTTACCAGACATATTTCTCTTTCAACACTAGTCAACTCAAGACTTACCCCTTTTTGCTTTTCCATCATGCTAAACCCTTCCATTCTCTGGACAGTCTCTTGGTGTGCGTACATATCTTAGAAAACTTCTCAAGTTTCTAAGTATTTACACTCGCCCCACCTCAACTTCCTTTTAATCAGAATGCTTAGCATAATCTGTTAGCTTTGGACTTTTTCTAACAGCTCAGTAATCCATGATGATAGGTCATGCTTACGGTCAGTCCATCTTGGCCCATCGACATGTCTTAGCGAACTCTCGAGTTCCTAAGCGTTTGTCTCATCCTCGCTTCAACTACCGTTGACCGCCATCATAATTGTTAACCAAGATACACGGATCCTTATTAACGCAACTAACGAATCACTCTTGATTCTTTACTCGAGTTTCCAAAACTCTCTTAAGTTCCTCCTTAACTCTTTCCAGTTAGGAACACCCACTCAACCATTCACAACAATCCCATTGTTTGGAGTTTGATATTTCGTTTGGTCATTCTTTGACACCATGATCAGATTCTCATCCTCCTGTTAAGCCAGTCGGATCCTTGATAACAAATCAGCTTGATCCGCTGCTCCCGAACCCAACGGTTCTAACCTTTCAGTAAAGATATTTAACCGCAATGTCCTTAGTAGATTTACCATTCCATCTACTTTATTTTCAGATGATACACTAGCCTCCACCGGCTCAATGCATATGCAACCAGAATAGCCTTACCCAAATGATAAGCTATATCCACATCATAGTCAACGACTATCTCAATCCACCTATGTGGCCTCAGATTCCCGGATCACTCTTTGATCCTCGGATCACGCATTGATCCTGACAGACATGATTATCTTGGAGAACTCTTCTGGTTCCCAAGAACAATCTCACGGTCACGCCTTGCCTAATCCGCAGATTTCCACAGACGCTAACATCTAATCGCCTAGGCAACCCGCAGGTTCCTCCCTCACGATTCCAGTCATGCAGTGACGAACTCCTCAGTTCTCACCCACGCAGTCCTAGGTTACTCAACAGTTATCTTGCAACCAGCACGCCACAGTCATGTCTCATCTATACTCTCAATAAAAAGGGATCAATGACTCAGCCAGTACTTGGCACACCAAGCCATCAGTCGGCTCACAGGCGTCGGCTCACACGGCCATTACAAGTCCTCACTTGTATTTTCAGTTGGTACCTTGCCTTAACCAACAAGTACCCGGCACACTCGCCAATCAGTTCGTACATTGCTTAACAAGCAAGTACTCGGCACACTAGTCAATCCATTAGTACTGCCACACCACATTACTAATCCTACGATGGCGAACTCCCTTAGTCCCCACCGTCACAGTCATCACAACATATCCATTGCAAACTCAGGATCACATCATTCCTTGGCGAATCCACTTATTCTCACAGATGCTACCACAACCGCGCTTTGGCAAACTTAATGGTTTCTAAAGTCGCCTTCACTTTAGTCATGCATCGGCAAACCCACGGTTTCCAAATTGCATCTCAGAAAACATTCGTCTTGGCCAACCCTCTTGGTTGCAAGAACGAATCCCATAAGTATTGGCAAACCCACTTGATTTCCAATAACACCTCCCAGAAACAATCACACTTGGACAACCCACTTGATTTCCAAGGACTCATCTCAGAAACAGTCGCGCATGGACAACCCACTTTGTTTCCACGGACACATCCCAAAAACAATCACGTCCGGACAACCCACTTGGTTTCCTTGGACGCATCTCAAACACAGCCACGCCTGGACAACCCACTTGGTTTTCCTGGCCGTAACCCAGAACAGTCATGCTTTGGCAACCAACCCCGGTCCCAAAGCCGGAACACAGACAGTCACGCCTTGGCAAACCTACCTGGTTCCCAAGTCGTAACACAGAACCAGTCACGCTTGGCGAACATATCCAGTTCCCAAAGTCGTAACATAGAACAACCACGTCTTAGCAAACCTACCTGGTTTCCAAGGACGCCAGAACAGCGCACGGCTTACAAGCCCTTACTAGTCACACAGACTTTTACTACGGCTCACTAGCCTTTCACGGCACACAATGGCCTCGGTCACCCAGACCCTTATTGGCACCCAATGGCCCCGGTCTCCCAGACCCTTATCGGCACACAATGGCCTCGGTCGCACAGACCCTTATCGGCACGCAATGGCTCCGGTCTCCCAGACCTTTATCTCGGCTCCCAGCCTTACTACACTTAACCAGCGTGTCTTTGCTTAACCAGCAGAGCAAAAGAATGCAAGCAATGCATCACAGAACTTATATGATCATCTATCCTAACTCTGACCCTAGTCTTACGGACTCGGTTCCGCACTAGCGTGAATCACACATCACCCAGGCAAGAGACACGATCCTGCCTCGATCACGAGTTAGCTAGATTCCACAATTCTCGGGTTACCACAACCGAACAACAATCACATAAACAGGCATGATCATCTACAGTAACTCTGACCATCAAGTCTTACGGACTCGATTCCGCACTAGCGTGAATAGCATCACCTAGGCAAATGAAACGATCCTGCCTCGATCACGAGCTAGCTAGACACCATATCAGCCTCGATAATCACACATACCAACTTATTCTTATAACCAAAACCGATTCATCATAGTCATGAATACCTCCGAGAAGTTTCTTAATCATCAAACAAGTATTTGGTGAGGACACTTGACTCCCAATCTCTTGTTCTCTTTGATCTCAACTTTCGAACCGCACTCATACTATATGATTACTTAACAAGCACATAAACTGTTTAGTCCTATGATCATCTCAACTACTTGTTAAGCCTCACAAGGCATCGGTTCTACTCCAAGCGAGAATCACATATCCCTTGAACTAGCAACTCGATCTGGACATTCACACAGCTAGTTAGATACCACGTTTTGACCACTCGGTACCTTGTACCATTCCTATTCATTCACAATCACAAAAACAGGATGATCGTCTACCCTAGCTCGCGAACCATGACTTATGGACTCGGTTCTGCTCTGGCGTGAGTCACACATCACCCAAGCAAGACACTCGATCCGGCTATCCAAACGAGCTAGTTACACATCATGCATTCTCACGGTTCACACTTAACAAAATCACAATCACAGAACATTGACCTTGCTAAGCTTATTCACTAACTTACACAAGCAATCAATGAAAATCAGATAACCTAGCAATCATACGATCCTAGATGCCAGCCACTTAAGCAGATAAAACATTTATTCCCTTTACCATTTTCCGCGTCTACGTCATTCTAGACAAGCACAATTCACATTAAGACTATGTCCTAGAACCGACCACGCTCTGATACCAATTGTTACACCCCGACCCGGATTTCCTAGCCCGCGGCCGGACCACAGTAAATTTTCGCCTTTCTAACCGATATCCTAGATAAAGTCTAACACATTTCTTCCATCTAACAACTTAGCAAAGACCATCCCATGGTCTTACTCAATTACTCAATCTACCATGATCGCCAGTCAACCCAGCCACGATCAATCCTGATCGCCAGCCAGCCCAGTTATGATCTGCTTGACCATATCCATGTTTCTCATGACCACGGTCGTAGTCCTCTCGGCTATCTCTCGGTGAACCACTTTCTCTCGGTGAAACTCGACCAGAACAGAAATCTCTCGGTAAAAACTCTATCAGAACAGGAGTCTCTCGGACGTAGTCACGCATCTCTCGGACGCAGTCACACATCTCTCGGATCCAGTCGACACGTCTCGACTATCGCTCGGACATCGCCTTGCCCGATCAGAATCTCTCGGTTATCTCTCGAGCCGGTCGGATTTCCTCGGCACACTCGATCATTCTCTCGACAAATCGGCTATTCCAAGCCGATTCTCAAGGTCAGAATTCTCAGATCCAGAACGGAACACGCGATCTCTCGACGGCTCTAGAAATCTCTCGGACGAACTCGGCTTTGTCTCGGCCGAAGCTCCTTTCTCTCGGATAATTACCATAAAACTCAGAATCTCTCGAGTAATATCTCGGATTACTCGAACAACCTTCGGAAACGGTCACATCTCTCGGCTGTCTCACGGTAAAACCCCATTCCTCGGCCAATCTCTCGGTGAAACTTCTTTTCTCTCGGATGAACTCGGATTTCTCTCGGCGAATCCTGCTTTCTCTCGGGTGAAAATCGCCTCAAGGGTTTTCTCTCGGGAATTTTCGCCATCCTCCACGCGGCACGGGATAAAACCTTTATATAGACCCCAAAACCCTAGCTTGACCGTCTAACCACGGTTTATCCCACACGGTTTACTTTTCTCTCGGTCCAATTTAAGTTTCTCTCGGCCAAACCGACCAATTTTCCTTTTTCTCTCGGCCAAACCTCAAACCGCTCGGCCATCATCGAGATAAATCCTTTTCCACTAAGTATAAACCGATTTCTCTCGAGTAAAACCACGGCCCATGGCCTAGTACCCTTGTCCCTCGACACTTAGACAATTTCCACAATATTTACTCGGTCCGACCACAGTACGGTCCTTAACCTCACAGACGCAGGCACGGTACGGTCCTTGACCTCACAGACGTACCATGGTACATACATATTTACAGAAACGGACGAACCTCACTCATACCAGAACGTATATACAACGGCCATCCCATAACCCGCACAACCATACTTAAGATTTCTGGTCGCGGATGCTACATGCACTCTTTGGAGAAATAGCAAGTCTGTTGAGCTGATCTGTGATGTCTTCAAGCTCTCTTTGATTCATCAAGTTCTCTACAGCTTTGTTGAAGTGTTCACGCAATGCTTTGGTACCAGACCTTGTTCTTGGTGGCAATCTCATTGTAGGAATCTGGTCTAGTGGGTTGAGGTCCTCATCAAAAGCTTGTTTGATTTGATTGATAACATTGTTATTTTACCATTTTTAGCTATCATAAGTGAGCACTTTAATAAGTGTTTCACTCGGTTTTACATGCACTATTAGTTGTTTTTGAGTATTTGTGGTTTCAAAACTCTTTTCAGGTTTACTTAGCAAAAAGGATGCAAAACGGAGCAAAACAGACGTTTTCGAAACATGTGCGAGATGATAGAAGTTCAACATCAAACGAAGGCCTTCTCATATCTTGATCAAGATGATTTTTGGACACAAGATAGGCTGATCAACTACCTTTCACGCTGAAATCGTTTGACGACGAGCAGATGGTTGGATATCAAGTTACATGAAGTACAAGAAGCCCCGTTTGACCAGTAAGCCGGGAGTTCACCGACTGGCCAGAGGTCATCCCACCGATCCTCCAGCACTTAGCTGTTGGCGAAACACCCTTCCATCGGTAGCTAAGTACTCGGCTTGCTAGTGAGCCCAGAACATAAATTCTATGTGGTTCGACTCTTAAGTACTACAACGCACATTGTGCACTTATACGCATTTAGGGTTACAAATTTAAAACTCGAAACACAGCTCTAAACCCTATACATCATTGATCCATGAACCCGTAGAATTCCATAACTTCCAACGTCTTTAGTTCTTGAATTCCTTACATCTTTCATTCGTTATTTACTTGTTTGCTTTGCATTCATTACTTTCATTCATAACTTCAAAATCATGACAACAAACCAACCTCTTAATCGTTTAGGTTTAGAGAAAATATAAGTTTTTAGAAATCTTGAATACGACAATATATATGGATTCAATCTCTTAATATACTACCGTGATTTTATGCACTTGCAGTTATTTCTTAGGGATAAAACATGAAGAACATTTACCACCATATCACTCTTCTTCCACATTGTCTCCTCCATTTCGACTGAATCGTCGCATCCTTCCTTAGGATCCGTCTTATACTTACGATGCCGGTCAGATCACGCGTGTGTTCTACGGGTAGGTGTTCAGTTACGTGGCGTCCAGAGAATTGTTCTCGCAAAACCGGTTCCAACAATAATATTATTTTTAATATTGTCAACTTATATTTTTAATTTTAAAATAAAAATTGATAAAAAATATTTTTTTGCCTAATATATAAAAATAATATAAAATACAATATTTTCTATTTCATATTCATTAACTCTATAAAATAAAATAAAAATAAAAAAATCTATTTAGACTAAATGAAATCATACTACTATTTGCTTCTTCTTTTTTGCACATCATACTACTATTTATTATTGTATAAAATTATTTGGTTTTGTTACGTTTGCACAAAGTGCCAGACAAATACCTAGTACATTAACAAAATGACTAAAATTAAACTAGATGCGTAATGTATTTACCTAACAACTTATCAACGATTACTTGGTAAGCTTTTTCGGTTGGATGGTAACTGTCCCAAAAAATATAAGAAAATGAATTTTTGCATGTAAAAGGATTGACTTTGTTGCACAATATTACTACTTCAAGTAGTCCTGTTCCGCAACATCCTTTGTTTGACACTTCAAAACCTGGAAAACAAAAATAATTTTAGATAGTAATTAGGACAAAATATTCTCTCTGGTACTATCGATTGCCAGAATAGTTGAGATCAAATCTTGTTTGGTTTAAGGATATCGGAAGTTTATATAAGTAGATCTAAATAGTAAATTCATATAGCTGCAAAGCCAAATACATATAAAAATATATCTTAAATATTTTGGAGCAGTTAAACCTAAAAGAACAATTTTTTAAAGACCACAAAATAAAGTTTCTTAATCAAATTTAGTTTCATACGCTCATTTGTTCATAAATAGCATTCATTAAAGATAGGAAAGTCTTCCTAAATGTGTTTAACGGCTTCCTTACCGCTTCTTAAATTTTCATTAAAGAGAAAAATCTTGATAAATATGTCTAACAACTTCCTAAGTTTGAGTTAGGAAAGTCTTTCTAAATGTGTCTAACGGCGTATAACAACTTCCTAATAATTTTTAAATTGATTAACAAAATTTTGGGGGCTATTATTGAACTGAAAACTTAAAATGCGGCTGTTTGAGACAATTACTCAACCTAAATTAGATTTTTAATATATTCATTAGGAGGTATTTATTATAAATTAATTATGAAAATTGGTTTTTGAATTATCTAATAGTTTGGAGTTTATATTTATTAAATTATAATAAATTCTTTTATATTTTAAAATATTATATAATTATTAATTTTTTTTTGTCAACAACGGTAATTATTTATTTTACTTACATTATATAGATCTATATATTTACGGATATTTTAAAGTTTTAGAACGTATTTTGAACCAATAAATCTAGGTCCATAGATAGATACATAATTTTTTTTAAATATTTGATATGCGACCAACCTAAATGTTAACTTCTATTTCATGTTTGTCCATATTTTGATTTTTTCATAGGCAACATTTCAAAAATAATTAAGGGTATGACTCGTATGTGAGATGAATAGTAGAATAAAGTAATAACTGAAAGCTTGTCAGCGAGACAAACTGAATTTAATAAAAAATTTATTGAATAATTATAAAAAGATGAAAAGCTAGTTTTAGTAGATTTATCATGTTTTACTTTTTCTAGTTATATTTTTAACACGCTAGTTGTATACAGCAGAATCACTTATCAAAAATGTAATGTATGTATGATAAAAAGTAGCAAAATTACGTTTTCAAAATATGAAAACGTGAATAAGTGGTATACCATTCATCATCTAACTAACAAAGTTGCGTGCAAAAAGAAAATGAATGTGTATTCATACTTACCATAGTTTTTAGGGTTTTCAATCATGTCATAAAGAGTCTCATATACGTCAATAAAGACAATTTTACTCCCCAGTGACTCTTTTCCTAAAGCCTCCAATGCTGGAGATAGTTTTGCATTGAACTGAAGAGCCATTTTGTTTAATTTGTCTGAGCAATTTCGCTTTATTCCATGAACTGTTCTGCGTGCTGGTACACATCCAACTGGAACTGCACTAAATACTCCAATTCTTCGGGCTCCAAGTCTATATAACTCCTATATGATATAAATATTGTACATGAATCTCAAATTGATATTAGTAAAATATTGCTATAAATGATCAATATAAATTAAATATTTTTTGGTTTTAAAAAATGATTGTGAACTAAAAAAAATGCATTTTTTAGTGAAAAGGTTTATCAATACCAAAAAATAAAAATGCTTTTTACTACAAAGAAAAAAGAGAGATTGGATTACAAGGGCAAATTATTTTTATTTTTAAAAATCATTCGCTAGATGAAAAAAAAGTAAAAATAAAAAGTTGAAGATAAGAAAACTGGAGTATGATTTAGTCATATTTTAGACTTACTCGAACAAATTTAGAAGACAAATCAGCCAAATAATCAGGATATGCAGTCTTGTTGTATTTGATAGAGCGTGCCATATAGGTATGAGCTAAATCATTACTGCTGGCAACCACAAGATAAAGACTATTTTCCACCATAAAGTTGGCTTTTTCTTCCCCAAGTATTATCTTTATTTTTTCTTTGTATTCTTTAAAATATTTTAATTGATCCTCTAATGATACCACTTTCTGAAACGTTAGAAAAAAAATAGAATTAAACGTTAAAAATTAGAAAAATTAGAAAAATTAAACGTTAAAAATATTGTTGTATTATATAACCAACAATATTTGAAAATTAGAAGAATTATACAAACTTGTATCTAAAGAAAAAAATTATATTATACTAAAATACCACTATTTTAGATGTTAGCGGATCGTAACCCGAACCACCTGAAGCAAAATTTATACCCTTGAGAAGATCCTCATTTTTCAGCTTTGGATCTAAGTATGCTGGTATTGTCTTTGCTATTCCTAACCTCTCCGCTGCCATATATTTATAATACATATATATAACCATAATTTATCACAATATAAAGTCGTTGATCATATTGCAATGACCATCACGTGACACATTAGATAACTAAATGAAGCATACTAATTAAAAAGGAATATAAAAGTGAATTAAAAGAGATGAGATGAGATTTTACTAACCCACAAAATCAGACGGAACTCTTCCATCGCTAAATCTTCCAGTAGCAATTTTTGCCGGAAAATCTTTACCGTATGGAGGAAAGTTACATTTTAGTAGTGTACGGAGGTTGTTATTGTTTCCACTATCCACTATTGAGTCTCCAAATACTATGACTCCAGAAACGGTAACATTGGAGGGTAGTTTTATTGTAGCTTTTCATCAAAAATTTGAGCATATTAAGTCAATATAAATGGCAACAATAGTTTTTTAATAAATAATTTACTTATCATTAACGTTAAATATATTTGAGTATTGGAAAGTAAAATAAAATACTATTATTTCATTAATTTATATAATGATAATTAATACAAGTGAACAGATAAAAATGTTATAAAAAAAAGTGAACAAAAACAAATGTTACTCTTCAAAATCACTTAAAATCAATTTAATTCAGGCGATAAATTAAATAAAAATATAACATTTTTGATTAAATAGAACTAAAGCATATATTATTTAAAATCTAATAAAATATATATCAATTATTTTCTTATGATAGATCAATGATTCCTTTTTGCAATAAATAAAATATTTAAAGAAATTTATACAATTTGTAAACTAAATTATATAAAAACATAAATGTTTAAATGGAATGACATGAGTTGATACATGTTTTTACTAATTCAAGTCATTTTTGTAGACATACGTAGAATCTCTGTGGTTTGACCCATAAGTTACTATGAAAAATTACTAAATCATGTCATTCTTTTTTTTTTTTTGAATTAACTGTGAAAGTTCTGGGCCTTAGGCCCGTAATCTCCCACAATACCCAGAATTAGTCTTTTCTATATTCCGATTTAAAGAATATACCTCCGTCCCAAAGGGGGTTTGAACCCGGGGCACAAAAAAACCAACCTCCTTGCACTACCACTAGGCCACCACCTCTTTGGTATTCATGTCATTCTTGCAGACGTAGAATTTATGTTCTTCCATTTTTTACTAAATTATTAATAGAGAACATGAGTGAAATCATTAAAACCGTCTACAATATATATACAGCATTGGAATATGTTATAAGATTATGAGGTCAGATGACCATCAAAATTATTAAGATTTAACAAATTCACGCTAAAGTATAGGAGGCCCTTTAACACACAAAAAAACGCTAAAGTATAGAAAAAAAAAAAAAGAATTGGTGTAAAGCAATGCTAGTGACCTCGGTAAATTTTTGTTCTAGATTATTAATTTTGTATGAATTAACGTATATAAAAAAAACAAACGGATGAAATGGTGTAGAGCAATGTATGCATATGCATGTATAAATATATATACCTTCTAACTTGGACTCTGCTAGGTCGACTTCAGTATTTTGATGTAAAGTGTTCCTGCTAGCTTCTACCACTGCTAGCAAGAAGATTAAGTATACCAAACGTGACATTATAGAATTATATTTTTTTTTCGTTTTCTCGATTGTCTCAGTAAAGAAAAAAAAAAGAAAAGTAAAGAGTGGATTTTTTTTATTTTTTTATTTTTTCTTAAGGGATAAAATTTCCTAAAAAATGATAGTAACGATGAAAGACATGTTTATATAGTGATGAGACTTTTGCTGCTCTTAGAAAAATAGCATGGGATATTTTTGGCACTACCACATGTTCTCTAAATGCATGCATGTCCTTCTAAACAATCATTGTTCCGATAATTTTGCTTTCTTTTATGCTGGTGTTTGACATGTTCAATTTGAAAAAGACGAAATAGTAATTTGCAAAATGTTCCCAAAAGTGGTTAGACTTGTAGAAATCATTTTAGTTTGTGATTATTCACATATACGGCATATGCACAAATAAGAGAACTTCGTTAAGATAACATGATAATTATTCGGAAAAAACAACATTTGGCAAACAAGAAATTCTACGGCTTAAACTATCATTTTTGTAAGAAAATAATTTCCATTTACGCATGAGTTTAATGCCCTTGCCTTGTTTGTTTGGTGAGTTGAACGCGTTATTTGGATGCAAATGCAGGTTAATGTTCGTTTAATACTAAGAAAGAGCATGAACTGAAACCTGTATCCAAATCCGTTTCCAAAACTCATCCAAAAAAATCAAAATTTCTGGATGAGTTAAATCGGTGCGTTTCGCTACAGTAAATGCATCCAAAATTAATAAAAGTCGAAAATACCCTTATTTTTCACCTAAATTACAAAGTTTTATCCTAAAGTTCTAAACCTAAATTCTAGTTGCCGAAACTTCTTTCTTCGACTCTTCAATGGCGAATCTTCATCTCCTCTCTCTCGCGAATCTTCATCTCAGTCTCTCTCTCATTCTTCAACCCTAAATCGCAGTCTCTCCCTCTCTCTCGCAGTCTCTCTCTCGCAGTCTCTTCCTCGCAGTCTCTTCCTCGCAGTCTCTCCCTCACTCTCGCAGTCTCTTCCTCTCTCTCGCAGTCTCTCTGTATCGACAAGTTAATAGTTGTTTTTCGTCACATTTGGTCTCTAATTTAGATACCCTTTTGGAAATCTTATTGGTTTTGTTTTGCTTAGCATCAAAAATGGAGCTTTGAGTCTCTCTCTCACGGTCTACAAATATCTCTCCATATGTATAGTGTTTCGGATTTGCTTTATGACAAGTTCTTTTGCTTCATAAATTCACTTTTGCTTCAAAATCCGACTTCTGTGTTTTGTGATTCTGCTTCTCACTTGATTGAAAATAATGAAACTTGAACTGTCTTTGGAATGGTTTTGGTACTAGTGAGTTCTTACTACTTGTTAAGATACAGTGGCATGATTGAAATCTCTTGTTCGCAGATTTTGCAATCAAAGAGAAGACAATGGCATCCGTACCTGGCAATGATGTAAGTATTCTCTCGGGTCTTTCAAATGTGTTGATTATCTATTATGAATGATATTCCTTTATAATTATGTCCATGATTGATTGAAATAGTATATGGTAGTATTTAATGAATTTTATTGTTCATAGACTGTAATTTGGAATGATGAACAAACACGGTTTTATCTTCAACTAAGACTTGAAGAAAAACTGAAAGGCAATGTGAGAAATCAGTTAGTGAATGAAGCTGGGAGACATACGATTACATATAAGTTTTATGATGCATTTGGGGTGAGGCATGCATGGATAAAGTTTAGGAACAAGTTTAACTCTTGCAAAAAGCAATACGCAGCTTTGAAGAAGTTGACCCACAATAAAACTGGACTAGGATATCATCCAAATGGGTCAATAAACATGAGTGATGATTGGTGGGAACAGCGTTGTAAGGTATATATCAAACACTTTAGAATCTGTTACCTAAACACTCTAGGTTTATGTTAAAGTATAGTTTTTGATATTTGATTCTAGGAATGGCCTGGAGCTAGGAAATGGAAAGATAAGCCAGTGCCAAACACAGATTTAATGGAAGAAGTCTATGGTGCTGTTCATGTAAGTGGAGCTGAAGGATGGAGTGCTCAGCAGGGTGAAAACAAGTTAGACAACATGGAGCTACAGAATGATGATGCTGCATCTGAAGCAAGGCAAACCAATTCTACAAATCATGAAACAGATGCTCCCTCAGCCTCTAATGCTCCACGAGACTCCAATGCTCCCTCAGCCTCCAATGCTCCACGAGACTCCAATGCTCCCTCAGCCTCCAATGCTCCACGAGCCTCCAATGTCCCAAAGCCTAGTCGGAAAAGGCGTGCAGAACAAGCAGCAGAAGTTATTAGAAGTAGTCTTCAATCGCGTGATGAGATACTTTCTCACAAGAACCACCTAATAGAAATCCATCCAGATTTGAGTTGCAGTCAGCTTAAGGCTATGAGAGTCTTGCATTCACTGTCTAGTATAAAAATGTGGTCTCCATTGTACAAAGCTGCCATGAAACATCTCAAGGAAGCTGCTACGAATCGACAAACGTTCCTAAGTTATGAAGAAGATGAAAACAAGATTATCTATTTGGAGGAAGAGACCGGTGAAAGCAGATATGCATGAGGGAGATTAAGTATAGTGGTGTCTAAGTCTTGTGGTGTCTAAGTCTCGTGGTGTCTTTTGTCTCTTTTAAAACTGAAAGTCTATCTTGTGTTGTTTTGTCTTTACTTCTTGTTTATGTATGACATTTTCCATCGATGAAAAAGTATTAGTTTGTTTACTTGTTATATGTTATATGCTACGTGTTTGTCAACTTTTGATTATCTCGTTAATCTATTTAAAATCTCTTGGCAGATATGCAACGAGACAACAACACTAGATACATTTGCATTGCTAACTAAGGATGATGATATATATTTGATATTAGAGGAGGAAGAAGTTTATGGAGTTACTAATCTTCCTCCTCTTCCTCGACAAATACAGAGAACAAACAGAGGTGGAGGTTGGCGCCGTGTTCAACGCCTCATGTTTGAGAGTGAGAAGCAATGTTACGACATCTTTAGGATGACTCAATGTACTTTTATGAATCTATGCTTTAGGCTTGAAGAATACTACAAACTTGAAGAATCATGCCACGTCTATCATGAAGAGAGTGTCGCTATATTTGTTGAAATGGTTGCACAAGATCTAACAGTTAGAGTCTTGGCTGAGAGATATCAACGCTATGTGGATACAGTGAAAAGAAAATTAGATGATGTTCTAAGTGTTCTATTGAAGCTTGCAGCAAACATCGTTAAGCCATTAATAGGAGAGTTTACTACTCCTAGTCATGTTCTAGTAAACGATGATATGTATAAAATTTATGTTCATTCCTTCTTGTTTCAATGCTCTTATCAAAATGATTATGAATGTCTTGTTTGGATTATAGGTATATGCCGTTTTTTGAAGATTGCATTGGTGCTTTGGACGGAACTCACATATATGTCCCTCCTCCATCTGATAATGCGGAACCGTTCAGAGGCAGGAAAGGAGAACCAACAATAAATGTTCTCGCAATATGCAATTTGAATATGCGATTCATCTACGCATATGTTGGAGTTCCTGGTAGAGCACATGACACAAAAGTTCTTACACATTGCGCTACAAATGAACCTTTCTTCTCTCATCCACCAGATGGTAAGTACTATCTAGTTGATTCAGGTTATCCAACTAGAACCGGTTATCTAGGCCCGCATCGTAGAACTAGGTATCATTTTGATCAGTTTTCTAGGGGAGGACCACCAACTAGCACTAGAGAACTCTTCAACCGCAAACATGCTAGTCTACATTCTATGATAGAAAGAACATTTGGTGTTTGGAAGCGAAGTGGAGGATTTTAGATAGGAGACATCTGAAGTATGAGCTTAAGAAGTGGATGAAGATTGTGACAGCAACTATGGCACTTCACAATTTTATTCGAGATTCACATTATGAAGACCGTGATTTCACTCATTGGGAAACAGTTGATGTGTATGAACATCATGGTGACCAAGCAGTAGAAGATGAGCATACTCCATACTTTCCAGCTGGTGATAGAGCAATGGAGATTTGACGTGATATCATCACTGAAAAAAATAGCAAGAGGACGTGAACTTCGTATTAGCATCACAAGTGATGTAAGTACTTCCTTTTTTCCATTGGCTTTCACTGCACTTGAGAATCTTTCGGTTTGTTTGATTGTTAACCTTGAGAATCTTTCTGTTTGTTTGCACTGTTTTTCTGGAAGAAAACGTTTTATGTTTACCATTCTAAGATCAACATTGCTTAAGATTGTGCTGGTTTTTGGTAATTGCAGAACTTTGGGTTTGATGGTAAACTGGTGGACAATGATTCTGCGTTGCAGCGACAATGGTGGCGGTGCTCCTGCAGATGATACAAGTAAAAAAGCAGAGTGCTCTGCTGTTTGGTCTTTGCCTGAGCTGAAGCTGCTTGAGAACAGAGGAAGATGGTAGAGTAAAAGTCTTGTGTACTAGTGAATGAAGAACATGATTGAACATTGCGTATGGACAGATTCTGGTGGATTAAAAATGTAGTTTTATTTGATGTTATATGTTTGAAAATAATGTAGTTTTATTTGTTTGATACATTGAAAATGAAAATGTAGTTTTATGTTTTGGTGAACATTGAAAATGTAGTTTTATGTTTATATACAGGTTTAGACCAAAAAGTATTATATACACAGGTTTAGACCCCAAAAAAAAACAATGAGTTTTTGATCATTTGACATAAAAATGTGTTTAGATACAAATACAGAACATACAAACGAACATCATTTGACATTAATGACATAACTGCATCCAGATACAAATTCGGGACGCATGAACCAAAATTGCAAATGAACATCATCTAACTACTGCGTCCAATTACTGCACTCAGACGCTGCGTCTGGAAATCACATCCTCCTCACCAAACGAACAAAGCCCTTGTATAAATATTTATACTCAACTCAAAAGAAAACAGAGAACCGTGCGATCAGTGGTTCTTTTAAGAAAAGGAAAGAAATAGAAGAAACGACTTTTTAGTCGTTGCAATAGTGACCAAACCAAGGCATGTTACAGTACTTTAAATCCCTCATTCACAGGAAGAGATGTTTATTCCTTTTGTTTTCCTTTTTCTTTCTCTAGTCCTAAAGCTTAAAACATTGTTACGCCGTGAAATCAGCGACACATTATGCAATTCATATTTTCACTAGAGATATAGAGCAAATATGCTTTACTCTTTGATCCTTGAAGGCTCTCCAACCGTATTCTCCATTCGAGAATACCATTCGCCGATGCGTGTGTTGTCCACCATATCCTTACCCGTTCTTAGGTACCTTATTGGCCTCAGAACACCAAATACTGCGAGATCAGCTAAGTTTGGTTTTGAGCCACCTGCAAGAGAAGCTACAATCATTAACCAATCAAGAGAGTGGGGACTATGGTTTTGAAGTATTATGCTGTAAGTTGGACATACCGAGGTATGGACGCTCTTTCAGGGCATCGACCCATGTCTCAGCAGCATCATAAAGAGCCGCACGTTCATCTGTAATGTTGTATTTCTTCTTCAGTTTCTTTGACACAAAGTACATTGCCGTTGCTCCTGCATACTTTGCCACTAGTCTTTGTGTGTAGCTGAAATTTCCTGCATATAATTATCCAGGGCATTATATTACGACTTAGGCAAGATGTAAACTCCTACAAAACTTTCTCAACATGTTTATCATTATATAAAAAACTGGGAAACCCAAGAACTCATCTGGTTAAAACACTAGCCCATGCATATATTCCGAAAGATATAAATATCAAATGAGCATATAAAGAAGGAAGAAAAAAGAAGCAAACTCGACTCCAAACATACCATGGGTGGTGATGTAGTCAAAGGACTCCAGAGCCTCTGAAGTATTCCTGTATATGTTTGGGGACAAAAGATGCACAAGGTGATTGTCAACCCACCTATAACAGGTAGATTCATTATCAGCCACAGGTCCTGGGGTGTCACAAAAATCGAACTAGAACCAGTATCAGTCACTAAACTATGGAAAAAAATGATCATACTTGCGCCATTTCGTCTCTTCATCATCTTCAGACTTTGAAATTTCAGGGTGCATCCTTTGGAATAAGCTATCGATTATCGCTGCACCATACAAACAAAGATTACTCAACTAAGCTGGTACAAATTTGGTTCTGGAAAGAAGAATAAAGGTAAGAAAAAAAAGATGGGACAAACCTGAAGAATCAACCAATTGTTCACCATCCACAGTAAGGATGGGCACCTTCTTGTAATCAGACCATTTTATTTCTTTCTTAAACAAGGGCTCCACTTCAACAATTTTGTATGGAATCTTGTTGTAATCCAAGAACGCTACAGAGGATAAACGAACGCCCAATTATCATACAAACAAAATAGAGACATGGGTTGATCATCAATCTCTTAACGAATCACACAGTTGAATCACTTTTCCATCAAAAGTCTCCCTATGTTCAACCTATTCGGTAAAAAAACATTATATCCAATTCCAGCAAAAGATGTATTCATGAATTGCAATGTTCGAAATTTGATCAGATCCAAACATTTCCAGATTAATTTGCGTGATAGGATTTACCTTTGACCTTATTGCAGAAAGGGCAAGCCTCGTACTGATACAGAACCACTTCTTTAGGGTGGAATTTCTGGGCCAGCACCGACGTTTCCTTAGCGTGAACTTCCTGACCAAGAGACGATGCCGCTGCGGCGGAAAAGAACACAATCCCAGCCACTCCGCCGGCAAAAGAGGGAGTTGGTAGGCTACCGAATCTCGGGGATGGTGGCTCGGAGGATGAAATCGTGGTCATCATCACTGTGGTCTGAGCGAGCCGTGGATGGATTGCGACGGAGGATGAGATTCTGCGCGCAGCGAGTCCGGTAACTCTCCTCATGGCTCGTGGGGAAATGAGATCGGATCAGATCAGATCTAGGTCGTATTTGATTGTTCGTCTTTCTTCTTTCTGAAAGCGGTTTATTCAACGAAGAGGTTTTTAGGGTTTAAGTTGTGTCCACGATATTTCTCTCCTCTTCTAGATTATTTGCACTGTGAGAAAAAATCTCTTATACACTAGAAATTTTATATATTAAATTAATTTATATAATTATTAATTTATAGATTTTAATAGTTACTAGGTGGATGTCTGCACAAATGCGCGAACTATTGATTTTCCATTATATAAGTTGCGGATTCTAGGATGATGTTAGTCTTATAATTTATTTTAAATCTCTTCATTTAATTTGTTCTAAACAATTGGAAAACATTCTTGTCTTATTAAACATTTAAGCACATATTTAGATGCATACCAACAATAATATTTAATTTTCAATGGGAAAAACCACGTATAGATGCCAATAACAATACATGTCAATATTATATACACGCCAAATGTTTTCAATTATAAGTACTATCAAGAAAAAGATAATAAATATAGAATATAAATACCAAAGTTATATCATTCAAGTAAGAAAATGTAAACGCATGTACAAGCAAAAGAATATAAATACCATCAAGAAAAACATAAATAGAATTAATCAATAAGAAGCAAAAAAGGTTTCGGGAACACTTTTTCGTAAACAACATTCAACGTCTTCCGTTGTGGTTTATTATCTTTATCCGTTATCAAGATCTTCAACCCTGACCTCGTTGTTACTCTTGATAAAGCCACGTATAATTGTCCATGTGTAAAAACCGGTCTTGGTAGAAACACTCCTACTTTTGCAAGTGTTTGACCTTGACTCTTGTTTATGGTCATCGCAAAAGTCAAAGTGATTGGAAACTGTTTACGTCTCATCCTAAATGAAAGTCTCGTTTCCGTTGAAGACACGAAAATTCGGGGTATAAGAACCTTCTCTCCAACCTTATCACCCGTAATGACTCAAGCTTCGATAACATAATTGACCATATGGGTTATAAGCAACCTCGTTCCATTGCACAAACCATTCTTAGGGTCGATGTTTCGGAGCAACATTATTGGTGTACTAACTTTCAAACGCAGCTCATGGTTTGGCAATCCTGATATTTTCACTGAATTAAGAAATTCATCAGTATAAATCATATTGCCAGGTACACGTTCATTTTCAGGCCCAGAGCTTAGGGATGGAACCTCAGATGTCTCATTAGCATCTAACTCCCGATCGGTTGAGTCAATACTATCACAACTTTGATAGATTCTTTCGACACCTGGCGTATGCAAAGCAATCGTTATTATACATGTATAAGTTCAGTATAAATTGTTGTGATTAAAAATACGATTGGAACAATAACATGTAGCTATTTATGACTTCGACGTCATCGTTTCGTGAACTTAAATCGCTCTTTCTTGAAAAAACTTGGGTGCATACGATCGTCCATAAACTTCGGTGACGATTGCTTTAGGTGATGAATGTTTGTAGTTTTTGAAAGAGTTTTTGGCTTTTGTTTTTCAAAAACCATTTTATTTGCCAATCAAGTTTTTTGATAAATAGATTCCCTAAAATTTAGGGAAACTAGTTTTTAAAAATAACTTCCAATTTGTAAGCAAAAACCAAAATCTATATTTTTGGAGTTTTTCTCCCAAGTATTATCAAAAAACCAAAATCTAAAAACTAAAATCTAAAAACAAAAACCAAAATCCAAAAACCAAAAACCAAAATCTAAAAACAACACAAACATTCATCACCTTAATCGGATCTACATCATCCATAATCAGCATATCTACAAGAATTTCAATCTCGGATTCGCCTAAACTATTCCCATTTATCTTTCCGTCACCAACATCTAATATCCATTTTGAAAATTTTGTGAGATCATGCAATTCTTTACTATTATCTCCTGGTATCAGCCGCATATTTTTTGTTAACAGTTCACAATCTGGCCAAAGAGTGGACGAATTTAAAGTTGCCATGACAACTTCTACCCACCCACCATTCGTCATAACTGGCAAGATCTACCTAAAATCTCAACCGAAGACGATTACTTTACCACCAAACGGCTTATCACATTTTATGACATCACGTAGTGTCCTATATAGAGTCTTGAAGCAATCTTTGTCATCATCAATGCTTCATCCCATATTATCAGTTTCGTCTTCCTAATCAACTCTGCTAGATTAGAATCAGACTTGATGCAACACGTTGTAAACTTGTTGACCACGATAGGTATTCCAAACCTAGAATGAGCAGTTCTACCTCCTTGCAATAACAACACGGTGATGCCACTCGACGCAACATTGATAACAATCAGACTCTTAGAACGTAGAGCAGCACCAAACAAACTCCAGAGATACGTTTTTCCCAGTACCCCCAGAACCATACACAAAGAACATCACTCCACTATTTTTGTGCACAGCAGTTAATATCTTATCATAAATTCTTCTTTGCTCGTCTGTAATAGTTGCTAGCAACTTTTCGTGCCTACGCCGCAAAACCTCGTGATCGTAACTTTTCTCGTCTCTAATAAGTGGGTTACAGTGCGTTTTCATGACCATGTCGTTTGGGAACGGCATAGGGGTGAAATTTGCAAGAGAACTGCCACTGATAAGTTGCAATTTCTCTATTTCAACCAAGGCATAGTTCTTGATTTGGTCTTTTGAAAGAGTCAACTCTATATGAATTTTAGCAGATATTAGTTAACATAACAAATAACACTATACTAAGAATAGTATATATGTATAACTCTTAAGATTTACCGTACCTCGGTTCCCGGTGTCCTTTCTTTGCTGGTACAAAACGTCCCTCGCTAGGATCTGCCAATTCGCATCCCAAACTCTCGATGGTATGACAATACTATTCATAATCAGCATGATTACAAATAATCTACGAATATATTTCTACGACGCCTAATCATCGGCCTCGTTAATAGCATCAATGTATTCCTTATCATCATCCAACAAACCATAAGCATAGCAAGCCTCTTTGAAGCTTTGATATTAAGTCTCTTCCACGGTCTTTATATCCTCGTAACTCTTTGGCCCTCTCACTATGTTCAACAGAAGTCTCAAATAATAGGCTTCACCAATAGACATAGGGACATTCGTTACCCTACCCAGCGAAAATTTGCTCGAACCCTTGGCCTCCACATTCGTAAAGATGCAATCCATTTGAACTTAGTAGGAATTTCTGCGTATGTTAGAACCCTAGCTCCTCAAAGTTCTTGTTGCATTCCATCCAAGCGATGAACTTAGAATGATCAGTCGAACGACGTTTTACCACATCCTCTGTCGGATCATCTTCGTTAAAAATAACTTGTTGCTAGTTTGGTAAATGAAACGGAAATTTCACAATGAAAACCGTTCTAAAGTGTGTTGGGAAAGACAAAAGCCGCCATGTTGACTCACAAGCTGAGATATATTTGGCATACTGAAATATTAAAAATTAATAACGTGCCGATGACGCAACATATTGAGAATGATATAATAAGAAATTAATCCACCTGCAACTAAAATATTTCTTGATTTCATCATTATTGTCGTCATTCTCGACGGTGGCACGTACATAATCCGACCCTTTATGAATGTACTTAAAGAGGTACTTTACAGAACGTGACTGTATATACCATTCAACATTTATGGGGGCTCTATAACGGAGTGTTAGGACTTTGTTATAAGGGACCACATAACCATTATCACAATTGAAATCCTTTTTGGTAATAGACCTACCATCCTTGCGTCTCGAATATATAGGATAGCCCACGTCATCGATTTTAGTGTGTGGACTGAACGATTTTGGGAAGAACTTTGTACATCTTCCTTCTGCCATGCAAACACTACTCTTATTGAGTACACCACATGGTCCATGTATCATTACATCGCTAACAACGTCATCCAAATTTGGCTCGATCGTCTTATCAGGTATTTTCGCACAAATGATATTGTCGATATCGTGGGTAACTTGTGGCAAGACTTCATGAAAAGCACAATATGTGCGTGAGACAATCCTCTTTTCTACACAAATAAAAAGGATAATTCATAAAAAAATCTTATTGTTACTTAGTAGACACTAAACGCATTTGAGAATATAAATTACCAGCATACACGCCTCCTAGCACATCCTTCTTCATCAACTGATATATGAGGTCATCTACCTTCATCTTGAATATTCGGCAACATATGTTTGGCCCATCCTCAACTTTTAACCCGTGTCTGTCTAAGTGTCTAGTAATCTCAGCCCATTTGGGATTACACGTAAAATTTATAAAAAGGTCAGAAAAACCAAAGTGTTTGCATGTCGTCATTGCATCTAAGTAAGGATGCAATAAATACCTCGTACCACCAGTAAAAGATGATGGTATAAATATTTGTCGTCCTTGTCCCGAGATATCGGAACTACCCTTCACAACAGATTTTTAAATCTGATCATAATTCTCCGATCGTAGGTTTTGCTGGTTAAAAAAAAGATACTGAAGCCTGTTTGTTTCAACCATTGTGTATGTGTCCACCAAAAACTGTTGGTAAAGCCTCCCTGACATAACAATGATTGGTGATTCACCGAACCGTTCCTGAATGCGATAAGCAAAAATTCGTGCATTGTTACGTGTTTCCTTTTCCGTCCCTCCGTGTCGATAAACCCAATGTCTATTCCTAGCCTAAAACCGTCCTCACCACAAGGAAACAACAATGGATACTGCAGGGCTAAATACGTAGGGGGTGTAATTCACTTATTCTATGTAACTTTCCGGTATTAGTCTGGATAACTATATCCCGTGTTTTGGATCCAATATCGAAATCACCGAGGATTAAAGCAGCTACCTCGTCGGCGGAGGGAAGATTAGTAGTTCTTGCATCAGACTTCCTATCACACGATAGAGTTAACCTTAGACCATTCTTATTGTTCGCCAAATCAAGCCGATCCCGTGCACTCCGAAATGCCTTAACGTGACAGTTGTGTCTGTCCAACATAATTTTGAGCTGAGTAACAATCGTCTCTCTAATACCGCCAGTGGCTGCGCCTTTCCTGTACCAAACACAAATCAAGAATCTACATTGGTAATAACATCAAAATAATCTTATAAATTCGAGCATATATCAAGTACCCGTAAGGCGCAATCCTGTTAGATAATTTATTTGCAGTATCATGGATGTAAAGTTGCAAAAACGTTGAAGCTTTGCCAGGCGGTGGGAGTAAGTCACCTACCCTGTGATAGTTCTCTCCACACATTCTAAATAAGAAAGGCCCCATACCATTGTTGATAGAATGATCAATCTTTCCTCCAAGGGAAGTGAAAGAAAACATCATGTCATAAGCTCTCACGAATTCAAGAAAATGATTCCTCTCTTCACCAGTATTGTATAACAATACTAATAATGTTTTCGGTGGAGTTTTTAAGAGAGGAAGTACTTGTCCGCAACACATCGAGAACAAATGTACTGACTGTGCAAATCTTTTCCCAAGTCTTTCTCAGTACCACATGAAGGATTTAAAATTTTGACACACGTAAACAAGATCACCATCATCATAGTAACCTACAAAATCATAATCAACTGTTACAATATCTAGCGAACACTAGTAGTATACTAAGAACAATATTTATATCCAAACTAAGACCATTACCTTTATTTGTCAAACCGGGATCATTGCTCTTAAAGTCTGTCCTAGTTACCTCTTCATAGGAAACTTCTATGGGGTCACCAATCACCTTATCCTTTCTATGTGTCACACCCCGAGCCGATTTTCCTAACCCGCAGCCGAACCACATGAAATGTTTGCCTTTCTAACCTATATCCTAGATGAGGTTTAATACATTCCTTCCATCTAACAACTTAACAAAGTCCAACCCATGGTCTTAACACATTCACGGCTTAACTAGCTATGCATTAGAATCGCAATATCAAGCGTCAGCTAAACAATACCTTGGCCACTCTCAGCTTCGGACGTACCGGCCGAACTGCTTTGTTCTGCATGATCCCTTGAACGTCCTTTACCGCATGAACCTCCGTCACAGCTATGATATCTCTGTAAATTGCATCTTTTTAGCATACATTTCACACTAGTTAGGATCCCGTTCATGCACTTTTATCTCAGCTTTTATCTCATTTTCACTCATGTTAGGTCTAGATGCATTAGGTTAGGTCTTTGCATATTCTTGCATGTTTTGGAGTGTTTTCTCAGGTGCTTTGTGAATGAGGATGGTCCGAAGAAGAAATCATGGAGAGAGATCTTAAAAGGAGGGTGAACGGATGATATCGAGCATAGATCACGGCTCCTTAGCCGATATGGGCGAGCGTATGATGAACCTCGATGAGTAGCAGCGACTTGGTCCCAAAAGAAGTACCCCGGAACGAAGGTCCAGCAAGAGGATTTACTGAAAACGCATATCGGAGCAAGGCAGCGGGAAGACCCCAATCCAAGCAGAAAACAAGAGGAGTCATGATGGTTTGATCACGAAATACTTGCCCGATATGGAGGTTGCTCGAAGAATCACAAGAAGTTGGCATATCGGCTTGCTTCCCACGACGTGAAGCCGATTCGCTACAGTTCAAAAGAGTACCATTTCGGTAAAGTGGTCCCAACGTTTTAAAGGGCGACGGATCCACCAAAAGCGCCATTCCTGCGAGTCTACAAACCGCCATTGCTATATCCCCAGAAGCATAAGAAGCGTCTCATAGAGGAACAAGAGGCCGAATTGATCGAAACCTTGAAGAAGGTTGAAGAATTATTCAGCAATGTCGACGAGACCAAGCCTCTCCCTGCTTTTCTCGTAGCTTTGAAAGACAAGCTCTATGACAATGCAATGGCAACCATAGGAAGGAATGCAGCAGCTCGTGAAGAGAAACCGAAGGAAAAACCTTTGGTTGTGAAGAAGTTAGAAGATCCAAGATCGTTCACTCTCCCATGCACACTCGGTGGGATCACCTTTGACAATTGTTTGTGAGATCTCGGTGCAAGCATCAATGTGATGAGTCTAGCCACAGCGAAGCGTCTCGGTTACAACAGCTATACCGACTGTAAGAAGCCGTTATCACTGGCCGATGGAAGTGAAAGAAAGATGGTTGGGAAGCTGCTGGACTTGCCCCTCATGATTGGAAACGTACTGCTACCAAGCGACTTCCTGGTGATAGAAATGGACAAAGATGTCAAGGAGACCCTTCTGTTGGGAAGACATTTTCTAGCCTCAGCCGGTTGCATGTTTGATTGCAAAAGCGGCAAGGTAGAGCTGAGATTAACCGGGAGCTTGGTAATGGATTTTGACACAAAAGGGAAGAGGATCAATGAAAGGGAGCATGCATACTCCCTTGAGCTCAAGAAGACGATTGAGAAGACCAAATATCCATCCATGGAGATATGCTATGATGGAGATAGCTTCGATGGAGTCTGCCTCAACGCCATGTTCGAAGGACAAACAGAAGAGATCCAAGAAGCACCAAAAGAGGTGATCACTTGCAAAAAGTCTTATGTACAAGGACCAACCCTCGGTGATCTTCTGGAAGGTATGTCTCTCAAACCTGTGCTCTCTGCTGCTGGTGAGGTGAGATACAAGCTGAAATGCAAGGGAAAGGTTAGACCCTTTGCATACCTTGAGGTGATAAAAACACCAATTTGACCAATCAAGAAGGTTCTAAGGCAAGAAAAGAGGGAACCACCCTTGTATCTCTGGCTGATTTCATCTCTGTGATCAAGAAAAGTAAAGATCCTCCCACAAGTTCGAGGGGTGCTCATTTCCCCCTTTCACACTGAAAAAGAATCAAGAAAAGTCAAGATAAGTGACTCAAAACAAAGCGCACTTGGGAGGCACTCCAAGCTTATCCATGTACATATTAATGCTTTTTCTAGTCTAGTTTAATGCTTTCAGGATCCCAAGAAAGAATAAGGTGGGGTCACTTGTGCACAAAGAGGAGCAAAAACCAATGTAAAGATTGTCTAGCACGGCAACGGTATGAAATATCAGTTAAATCCCGTGATAACATCCCAGGGCATTCCATGTCGAGCATGCACAACGGTGTGTAGCCGATATGGAAGAAAGTCCAAGCCAAACTATCTTTACCAGGGTCAAATATCAGGAACAAGCCGATATCCAGACTGACAGTCAGCCATATCGGACTCAAACCGATATGGTCATCCAGGTATAATGGTGGGAGCAACAAGAAGCGGAGCTGTTCTTGGAAGATCGAGAGACTACCAAACGAAGAAGAGAGATGGAAAGAGACCAATAGGGAGTTCCAGCTGAGCTGTTACAGTTCGCTACACACACACACTAGCCGAAATGCGTGCACCATTCAGGAGAATGGAGTTCAAAGTCACACGCTACCCCCACGAGGAAACCATGATCGAGCTGGGCATCTAAGAAGACTGTCGGATCCTCTTTAATGCAATGGGTCTAAGGCGCTTCATGGAGAATGCTTATGCATCTCACGACGAGGCGACCTTCCAGTTCCTAGCATCACTGGAAGTAACGTTCTACGCCTTCGGAGAGGAGACTCCAGAGGTATATGGAAACGGCTACATACATTTCAAGTATGGATGCGAGACACACCGAATGTCATTTCGAGATCTCGAGTCGATATTCGGATTCAGCCAAGGCGATATGCGCGAGATGACCCTCAATATTGAAAAGGAGGAGCTGGAGGCATTGTAGTGGCACATTGGGGTAGGCACATACAAGCCCAGAGTAAACAAGAGCACCAGGATCAGGCATCCAGCCTTGAGGTATGTTGATATATCATGATTTTTACCCATTTTTAGACCATGATATAAGTGTTTTTATAGAGTCTTTTGGCTATTTTCGAGTCTATATAGAGTCTTTACAGGTTGAGGTACAATTGGAGACAAATTGGAGATTTGGATACATTTTGGAGCTTAATGGAATGAAGTCACGAAGTGATGAAGTCAAGACTGGAATTACACGCAAGGTGTCGATCGACACCATGTAGTGTCGATCGACACCAGGTTTTCCAATTTCCAGAATCGAGAAGTTTCCAGTTTTTGAAGAAAAGGAAATCTCCAAGACTTTTCCTAATCTTAAAAGGAATTGAAGACTCGTACCTAGGCCTATAAATATAGTTTTTTAGCCATTGTTTAGGCATTATCTCATACTTTAAGAATCATAGAAGTTTAGGTTTTTGGAGAGAAGAATTTGTCTCCTTAGAGCAAATTTGGAACTCCCTTTATTTATTCTATTGATTTCTTTTATGCTTTCTATTCAAGTTATGATTTCTGTTTCATTGATCATGTCTGAGTAGTTTGCTTGTTAGGTTTAGGGTTTTTCAAAGGTGATTAATGAATTGTTAGGTCGAATTAAATTGTTAGGATAAAATCATTAGAGTTCTTCATCTGGATTTGTGTTTAATGCTTATTCTAGCTTCGCGACCTAGAATCTGATCTTAGGTTAATTAATAGATGCGAGAGTATTATTGATTGCCTGAACTAATGTTAGATGAGCAAAATACCTATTCGCAAAGAGATTTGGTTTAGGGTTTTGTGAACAATTGAACCTGAACTTTAATGCTTGTTTGAATCGATAGGATTTGCAAAGAGATTTGGAATTCTAGGGTTTAGACATAGATAATCTTCGCAGCGAGAGTTGGTTGATTTTACATTAGTGTTTCGAGTTCTAGAACAGTTCTTCATAATTCCTAACATTCTGTCTAGACCTGCAATTTAGATCACCTGAGAATTTCCCTGAACCTAGCGTTTCGTCTCCTGAATTTACTAAGTTTTAAATTGCTTTCTGTTTCTAGTTTTACATTCTCACTTAGCCTAATTCGAAATTAGAAATTCGCTGTGTGACTATCCCTTCTCTGTGGATTCGATCCCTAAGTACTACAACTGATCTCTTAATTTGAGAGAGTTGCTTAGGGTAAATTTGACCCCTATCAAATTTTGGCGCCGTTGCCGGGGAAGGAGATTAGTTGCCTACAGATTTCTAGTATTAGGATTTTGTCTAGGTTTTTATTTTTGTTTTTGTTACTGATTTAGTTTCTCATCTTTGGTTTCAGGTGCATGCCCAGTACCAGAAGCAACAAGGAAGAGGAACTAGTCCCATTGAACCAGGAGCTCGGTCATCTCGAACGCACAAACCGAGCATCTGCTCGAGCGTCGATCGACACAGAGAGCATCGATCGACACCATACCTTAGTGTCGACCGACACCGCTTGTATCGATCGACACCAGACGCAGACTGAGATGGCAGAACCACTGATCCTAATGCGCAACGAGGCTGGCGACTTTGTCGACCTACAGGGCAACAGAAGGAACGCCCAAGGACATAGACTTGATGAGGCTGGCGCCGTCATAGTCGAACCGGCGATACAAATCGCCGGTGCAGAAGCTGGACGTGGAAGAACACTTGGCGAGTACAACCGCCCAGACCAGTTCTATGCTAATAGAGCTGCGATCCGTCCTCCTGCATTTCAGAGGAATGACTTCGAGCTGAAGCCTGCTTACTACACTTTAGTGGCTCAGCATCCCTTCCATGGTCTTCCTAATGAACACCCTATGGACCACGTTGAGAGATTCGAGGACTTAGCCTCAAGCATCAAGGCTAATGGAGTTACATATGATTATCTCTTCTGCAAGCTTTTCCCTTACTCGCTTGCTGGAGATGCATCATACTGGCTGAAGCAGCTGCCACCAGGATCCTTGACTACATGGGAAGATACAAAGAATGCATTCCTTTGCAATTTCTTTGATGATGCGAGATCCGAGGAGCTGAGGATGAAGATCACTACATTCTCTCAAGGACCCACTGAAGCATTCAAAGCTTCTTGGGTGAGGTTCAGATCTTACCAGAGGGACTGTCCACATCATGGATTCAGCGAGCCGCAGCTTATCGGTATCTTTTACCGAGGGATCGATTGGAGGTACCAGATGGCCCTAGATGCTGCGAGCAATGGCAACTTCAACACAAGATTTCCAGAAGGTGCGGTAGAGCTTATAGAGAATTTGGCCTCTAGTAACAGCACCAAGAACGCAGACTTCGAAAGAAGACAACACGCTGGAGTGAATGGAGGAGCCCATATCGCTGAAGTCAACAGGAAGCTGGACAACGTACACAATCTCTTGGTGGGAAAGAGGCAAGTTCAGTTTGCTGCAGAAGTGGAGACCTTTGAGCCAGAACAAGAAGAGGTTAACTTCATCAATGGTGCTGGATTTCAAGGTCAAAGGTTCAGCAATCAGCAAGGCTATGGTTCTTCTTACCAGAAGCCTTTTCAGAACAACAACTTCCAGAGAAGCTATGGTTCTTCTTCTTACCAGAAGCCTCCTGCACAAGACAACAAGATGGAATCTATGATAGAACAGCTTCTAGAAGGGCAACAGAAGATGACAGTGGCCTTTAATGGGAAGATTGACACATTATATCAAGATGTGACTGGAAAGATGGACGCCATGTACCAAGACTTGAATGGGAAATTCGAATCTCTGAACAACCATGTCAAGAAATTGGATGTTCAAGTTGCTCAAACCGCAGAAGCTGTTCATAGGCAAGAAGGATTTCTTCCTGGGAAGACTGATACAAATCCCAGACGCCATGTGAATGCAATCACGACAAGGAGCAGAAGCAAGATGGAACCAGAGGAGAAGGAGAATCTAAGTGCTGAAGACCTTGTGGAGTTGGAGGAAATTGAAAAAGAAGCTCCGGACGCCCCTGCAGATCCAGTGTCGATCGACACAGGAGAGTGTCGATCGACACCCGAAGAACATCGCGAAATCAAGAGCTCGAGCCCGTGTGTCGATCGACACAATGCTGGTGTCGATCGACACCATGCCCAGACTTCACCAAATCGCGCTGAACCTTCAAAACTCGAAGAGGAAAGGGTGTATAAACCTAAGATACCCTACCCCCTGCCTCCCAGAAATTTTAAACAGGAGAGAAAAGAAGCTAGATGCAAGGAGATGATGAGTAAGCTGATGGTTGAGCTACCCTTAGTTGATGCAGTCCGACTTTCACCTGCATTAAGAAGATATGTCAAAAGAATGGTTGTCAATGGCATTAGTCCTGAGGAAGGAGCATTGCTTACCAGAGAAGTGACTGCAATTCTCTTGAACATGGTTCCAAGGAAGAAGAAGAAGGTGTGGGTTTCTGAACAAGTCAGTGCTGTGATTCAGAGGAGGATTCCAGAGAAGTTACCAGATCCAGGGAACTTTGTGCTAGATTGCTCAATCTCAACAGGAAGGTTTCCTCGCTCTCTCTGCGATCTAGGTTCAAGCATCAACTTGATACCATACTCAGTTGCTGTTCGACTTGGAATGACTGTTTTCAAGCCAACCAAAATCTCCCTTGTCCTAGCTGATCGATCAAAGAGAATCTCAGAAGGTGTTCTAGAAGATGTTCCCCTGAAGATTGAAGGCTGCATGATTCCTACAGATTTTGTGGTTTTGAAGTATGATGAAGAACCTGCAGATCCTCTTATTTTGGGAAGATCATTCTTGGCTTCAGCTGGTGCCATTATTGATGTGAGGAAAGGGAAAATAGAGCTTGACTTGGGTGATGTTGTCATGAATTTTGACATGGACAAGTTAAGAGGACCATCCACCATTGATGGTCAAGATTTTTCAGTAGAGATGTCCGTGGAAGAAGATCCAATCAAAGAGGATTCAGATGACATTGCCGCTAGAAATGACAAGGAGCTGGATTCTAAAGAGCAAGTGAACAAAGAGGCTGTTCCAGAGGCATTGGATGGAAATTTTGAGGAAGTTGTGGAGCTTGAAGACTGGGGTGGAAATGATCATATCTTCAAGACTATGAGCAGCAAGGATGTTCAAATCAATGACAAGTTGATGGGGGAAGATGTGTTCATCATGAAAGCAAGGATTGCAGAGCTGAGTTGCAGAAAAAGCACAGAAACTCGAGCTGCAAGCTTGGTGTCGATCGACACCACTAGTGTCGATCGACACACCACACGGATCACACCAGAAGTCGCTTCCAATGCTGCAATTCCATCATCTTTGATCCAACAGATGCCTCCACATCCTACATACCATAAACCTAGAAGGAAGCAAAGGTACGCACTCCCTGGATTCAATTCCAAACCTCCTGATCTTCTCAATAAGAACATTAAAAGTTCAAAAGCTGCTTCACACTTATGCAAGCAACGACATTCTCGTAGAAGGCTTGGTGTTTCTTTTGATGTTGCTGCAGGAAAACGAAGTGTCCCACCCGAACTCAAGTCCCACCCTGTTGTTGTTCCTCATTTCCTTGGTCGCTTTCATGCACATAATTCTTATACACCACCATGGATGAGAAGACATTCGTCTGGGAAGCATTCAATGCCACCCTCTGATCCACCAGACGTCTGAACCCCGACACAGTCAAGCTAATGATTGAAAACGAGCGCTGAGTGGGAGGCAACCCACTGTTAGGTACGTTTTTCTTTATATTTTGTTTTGGTTTTACTTAAGTCCTAGTTTCAGTCAGTTGAAAAAGGAGACATTGGGCTCAACAAAGGCCAGTGTCGATCGACACCAATAGTGTCGATCGACACCAATAGTGTCGATCGACACCACGAGCAGACAAAGGTAAGTCTTCTATCTGGTCTTTTATGTTGTTTCTAATCCTTCTTTCAGCCAACCTCGGGCTTGATAACACTGGGAACAGTGTTGTTTAAGTCTGGGGGAGGTGATTACTGACTTTGTGTTTTGTTTTGAGAGTCTTGAGTCAAAAGTTTTCAAAATTTGTTTTATTGAGTCAAAATCAGTTGGAATTTTCGGTTTTTCTAGAAACTAACCACAGGAAGTTGACACTTGAAGAACCATTGTTAAGAGAGTTGATTGCAGGACTTACTAAGTAGAAAGCTGCAAGTGGAATCAGTCTAACAGGGCGAGTTCAGATCCCCTTATAAGAACTAGGTATGCACAGAACTTGATTCCTCTTTCAGTCCGAATAGATAGGCAATTGCAGTCTCTCCTTGATCTTCCCTTGAGAATAGAAAAGAAAGAAAAAAGAGTCTAAGTCTGGGAATAGTGCCTTTGTCATGAGCCTGTCTCCTCACAAGGAACAATATTAGTGATGCTCTTGAACACGTCTCCTCACAAGGAACACAAGTAGAGAGTAGCACTATTTCCAAAGATCCCAAAAGAATAAGAATAGTCAACGAAAAGATCTTAGAACACCCTGAAAATGGGAAGAAGTTGACTAAGGGAAGAGAGAATAAGGGAGCTGCATGAGAATGTCTTGTTCAGGCACTAAGGAAGGACAAAGAATCTGTAAAGTTCTGTGGCATTACCACTGTTAGAGTTCGAAACTTTTACCAAGGAAAGGATCTGAATTCAAACTGGGAGATTGCTAAGCTTGTGGTAAGTACACTGAACATTTCCTAATGTTGGCTCTATAACCTGTGGATTCAAGAAGTGTTAATCAATGTGGCGTTTTGAAGAAGTACTCGAAAGTTCCTGTTTTCAAACTTCTACTTCATTCTAAGTTTCTGTTTTGCTTGAGGGCAAGCAAAGGCTAAGTCTGGGGGAGTTGATATATCATGGTTTTTACCCATTTTTAGACCATGATATAAGTGTTTTTATAGAGTCTTTTGGCTATTTTCGAGTCTATATAGAGTCTTTGCAGGTTCAGGTACAATTGAAGATAAATTGGAGATTTGGATGCATTTTGGAGCTTAATGGAATGAAGTCACGAAGTGATGAAGTCAAGACTGGAATTACACGCAAGGTGTCGATCGACACCATGTAGTGTCGATCGACACCAGGTTTTCCAATTTCCAGAATCGAGAAGTTTCCAGTTTTTGAAGAAAAGGAAATCTCCAAGACTTTTCCTAATCTTAAAAGGAATTGAAGACTCGTACCTAGGCCTATAAATATAGTTTTTCAGCCATTGTTTAGGCATAATCTCATACTTTAAG
Organism: Alliaria petiolata; assembly: GCA_020283515.1. Lineage (NCBI taxonomy): Eukaryota > Viridiplantae > Streptophyta > Magnoliopsida > Brassicales > Brassicaceae > Alliaria > Alliaria petiolata. The sequence goes on from JAHZTW010000001.1 coordinate 429,963,998, forward strand.
AATCATAGAAGTTTAGGTTTTTGGAGAGAAGAATTTGTCTCCTTAGAGCAAATTTGGAACTCCCTTTATTTATTCTATTGATTTCTTTTATGCTTTCTATTCAAGTTATGATTTCTGTTTCATTGATCATGTCTGAGTAGTTTGCTTGTTAGGTTTAGGGTTTTTCAAAGGTGATTAATGAATTGTTAGGTCGAATTAAATTGTTAGGATAAAATCATTAGAGTTCTTCATCTGGATTTGTGTTTAATGCTTATTCTAGCTTCGCGACCTAGAATCTGATCTTAGGTTAATTAATAGATGCGAGAGTATTATTGATTGCCTGAACTAATGTTAGATGAGCAAAATACCTATTCGCAAAGAGATTTGGTTTAGGGTTTTGTGAACAATTGAACCTGAACTTTAATGCTTGTTTGAATTGTTAGGATTTGCAAAGAGATTTGGAATTCTAGGGTTTAGACATAGATAATCTTCGCAGCGAGAGTTGGTTGATTTTACATTAGTGTTTCGAGTTCTAGAACAGTTCTTCATAATTCCTAACATTCTGTCTAGACCTGCAATTTAGATCACCTGAGAATTTCCCTGAACCTAGCGTTTCGTCTCCTGAATTTACTAAGTTTTAAATTGCTTTCTGTTTCTAGTTTTACATTCTCACTTAGCCTCATTCGAAATTAGAAATTCGATGTGTGACTATCCCTTCTCTGTGGATTCGATCCCTAAGTACTACAACTGATCTCTTAATTTGAGAGAGTTGCTTTGGGTAAATTTGACCCCTATCATATGTGCAAAGAGCCATTGCACATACATTCTTTGCAAGAAAGGATTGTGGAGCTGTTCTGACCAAGGAGCTGGAGGTAATGGATGACGGTCTGGTAGAGATCATCCAAGAGACCCGGAATGGGACCAAACTAAGGGGAAGCAGAAGGAGCCCCGGTCTTATCACGATTTTGCTCAAGGAGCTCCTCCACTACAAGTCGTGGATGATTTTCACACCAAGCGAGAGGCCTCAAGTAGGCTGTGGAGGAGTTGTAACTGCCATCCTGAAGGGAGCTGGTGTCGATCTTGAGGAGCCAACGCTCGAGATCCGCGGGATAAACATCATGTACTTGGAGAAGTGTCAGTTCCTCGGGAAGTCATATCGGCATGGATATTGATATCAGTTCACCCTTCCATCGGAAAGAGCAGCCGTGCTATTCCTGCCAAACCCGTACTTGACCACAATAAGAGAACCTCAGCATCTGGATTTCGAGCCGCAGGAGGAACACCTTTTTCCCTATGGAGCTGACTTTCATGGGGACTACGAGGAGGAATATCGGGAGGAGGCCGATATAGTTTCTGAAGAGGAAGAAGCAGATGAAGAAGGCTATGAGGAGCCTACATATGAATATGGTTTTCCTCTCTATGGAGCGGAGCGTTACCATTTTGAGCCAATCACGAGTGCAACGCATCGAACCCTCAAGACGGCTTACGATCGGATCAACGTGCTTCAGCGGTACTGCGAATGGCAAGATCGCTCGATTAAGAAGCTAGTCTCCACGGTGAAGGGGATTAAGAGACACATGAGGGGTCTGAAGGGCCAAATCAAGTCACTCACCTCTAAGCTAAAGGGATCGACATCGTCACCACGGCTTGAAGCCGATATGTCACCTGGAGAGCCAGAAGGAGAAGAAGAGGAAGGGTCTGACGAAGCAGACATCTGAATGCTGCAAGAGAGGCACTCATTCTCGTTCCTGCCAAGGGAGCACGAGCCAAGTGAGCCAGGACGACATTTCTGCCAAGAGGGGAACATATCGAGGAAAAGACGTGCAAGCCAGTCCCCGATACCGGAATCGGACAACCCCTCGCTCTCGACCAGTGAGGACGTGGTGTCCTCACATCTCTGGCTGATTTCATCTCTGTGATCAAGGAAAGTAAAGATCCTCCCACAAGATCGAGGGGTGCTCATTTCCCCCTTTCACACGGAAAAAGAATCAAGAAAAGTCAAGGTAAGTGACTCAAAACAAGGCGCTCATGGGAGGCACCCCAAGCTTATCCATGTACATATTAATGCTTTTTCTAATCTAGTTTAATGCTTTCAGGATCCCAAGAGAGAATAAGGTGGGGTCACTAGTGCACAAAGAGGGTCAAAAATCAATGTAAAGATTGTCTAGCACGGCAACGAGATGAAATATCGGTTAAACCACGTGATAACATCCCAGGGCATTCCATGTCGAGCATGCACAACGGTGTGTAGCCGATATGGGACGCAGTTCAAGCCAAACAATCTTTACAAGTGTCAAATATCGGGAACAAGCCGATATCCAGACTGACAGTCAGCCATACCAGGCTCAAACCGATATGGTCATCCAGGTACAATGGTGGGAGCAACAAGAAGCGAAGCTGTTCTTGGAAGATCGAGAGACTACCAAACAAAGAAGAGAGATGGAAAGAGACCACTAGGGAGTTCCAGCTGAGCTGTTACAGTTCGCTACAAACACACACTAGCCAAAATGCGTGCAGCATTCAGGCGAATAGAGTTCCACGAGGAAACCATGATCGAGCTGGACATCTACGAAGACTGCCAGATCCTCTTTAATACAATGGGTCTAAGGAGCTTCATGGAGAATTCTTATGCATCTCACGACGAGGTGACCTTCCAGTTCCTAGCATCACTGGAAGTAACGTTCTACACCTTCGGAGAGGAGACTCTAGAGGAAGATGGAGACGGCTACATACATTTGGATGCGAAACACACCGAATGTCATTTCGGGATCTCGAGTCGTTATTCGGATTCAGCCAAGGCGATATGCGCGAGATGACCCTCAATATTGAAAGGGAGGAGCTGGAAGTATTGTGGTGGCACATCGGGGTAGGCACGTACAAGCCCGGCGTAAACAAGAGCACCAGGGTCAGGCATCCAGCCTTGAGGTATGTGCAAGGAGCGATTGCACATACATTCTTTGCAAGAAAGGATTGTGGAGCTGTCCTGACCAAGGAGCTGGAGGTAATGGATGACGGTCTAGTAGAGATCATCCAAGAGACCCGGAATAGGACCAAACTAAGGGGAAGCACACTACAAGAAAACAAGGGTTTTGAGACTACCAAAATCGTCCTAATTTTGTCACAAATGCTCTATTTAGGACTAGTTTGTAACAAGAATTATTAGTCGCTTATATTTGGTCGCAAATTATTATTGTATCAAAATGGTCGCTAATTTCCGACTATTTTGTGACATCTAGAGAGCGTCGCAAATAGCGACGTTGTTGAGACTAAATAGAGTTGTCGTATATTGAAGACTAAATAGTGACATCAACTCATTTGTGACATGATTCAATAGAGACTACGTTGAGACCCCTATTGTTGTCGTTGATTTGCATCTGTTCTTATTTGCAACCATTTTTATATAATTTTTTTTTTCAAATTTAAGAAACGAAAATAAAACTGAATTACTGAAATCCAAATATTGTATAACCAAAAAAGTCTTAAATCCAAATCGTACGCGAAACAAAAGAAACCAAACATAAAAATATGTTCCAAATTAGAAAACATCCCAAACAACCAAAGTAGTTTTAAGCTAAGGGAGAGGATGAAGTGGTTGGTGGTAGGTGGCTGGTGCGGTTCCGGTAGTTGACTAGCCATAAACGCTGCAATCCTGGGATCATTATTTGCTTCTAACATCTTATCCACCTCCATTGCTTCTCTCCTCTGAGATTCTTCAACCCTCCAACTATTTCCTTCTAACATCGTTTCTAGCTCCTCTCTTTCTCTCCAAGCTTGTTCCTAAATTAATTTCCCATTTTTTTTTGCTTTCAGCAAAGTATTGCAAAACCAGAAACCCAAACAAATAGAGCAGCAAATATTTAACAAACAACTAAACTTACTTCCTTTCTTCTGGCCTCGTTTGGAGCAGACTACCTTTTCTTTCTTCGGCTGTATTTCCACATCAATAAACATCTTTTTCATAGGCTTCCTTTGTCTTCCTTTATATTTCTGCTTTAATTTCTTTGGTTTTCAATCTTTCCTCCACGATTTTCATCACTGATTCCTCAATCCGCCGTGCTGTCTCTTGTTCTAGTAGTTTGAGTTCAGCCTCATGCTGCAATCTTAACTTAATAGGAAAACAGAGTTAAGAGATAGACTGAAAACACTAGCCTTTCCAAGAGAAATACTAGCCGAACGACAAGCTTAACCTGCAGAGAAGCTTCAGACCGACGAGGAACTGACCGCCTTGCGTCAATCGGAACCGGAACAAACATAAACACAACCACGCAAATAGGCAATCCTTACTTCAGGGCAAGCAGCCACAGATTCGAGAGCTAACAGCCTAGACCGAGAGAAAGTAAACCGGAGGAGAACTAACCTTCGGCAAAGCGAAGCCGGAGAAGGAAGAGGAGAGAGCCCACGGGGAGCCACCGCCACAGCGAGACAACATGAGAGAAGGAGACAAAACCTGAATCCGGCAAGGAGCTGTCCTCAAACTACTTAGCGCGAACCACAACCGCATCGATCAATCAAACCTAAAGAATGGTTATGCGACAACCACTCACGGCGCACCTGAAAACCGGCGGAGGACAAGGGACCTGAAGGCCTTGGCGATTTGGCTCAAGACACCTGGAGCGTTCCACAGTCCTCTAGCGGAGGCGAACCATGCTGGGCGAGACACAAGACGACGAGGGAGGATAGAGATCCAGTAACACGCGCTGGGGAGGCTAGCGAGAGACCCTCAGCTACAAATAAACCTGGAGAGAAACTTCCTGATCTACAGCTACTTGGAGGAAAAACCCTACCGAAGAGGAGACCGGAATAAAGAGGAGGAGGAGAGGGACCCACTCACGGCGGCGGTGAGATCCACCGCCCACCGGAGAGGGAGATCGACATTGAAAAAGAAACGGCGGAGAGAACTAGGATGGGTTTTGCAATCGCAATTCACCAAAAAAACTTAGATAGGTCGTATAATTTGCAAACACATAATAAATGATACTTAACATTTTTACCCGAAAAAACACATAACAAAGGATTTGAGAGAGAGAAAAACTTTCCTATCGGAAGTAGGCAGATACAAAACAATTGAGAGAAAGGGAAAGTATTTGATTAGTAAATATCGAAACGATCCTAAATTAGGCTTAAATGATTTTTTGGTGAGAGGATTTATTAAGGAAGAAAAAAATTCAAAAAAATTATTGACGTCACAAAGTATTCTCACATAAAATTGGTAGCAAATTAGTGGGAACAGGAGATTGAAAGTAGCAATAGCGTCGCAAAGTATGACTCTTTTGTGACATTTACAGCTATTCACAAATCTATGCCCTAAACCCTAAATATTCAGAGCCCAAAATACATATAATTTTACGATCATTCTTATTATGATTCTAAAGTAAAGCTATATGTTTATGTAGTATAATAAGATATGGTAAGTAAAATTTTGCAAAAATTAAATCATTCACTAACAAATCCTAAACTTTACATGTAACACATATACATGTTATATGGAAGATACAACATAGGTTTCAAATATTGAAAATATAAAGTTTATTATCTTTTATAACCAATTCAACATAAATAGTAGTTCAAATTTATGTAGAAACATTTAACTAACATATTTTCAAATCTATATTGTTGGTTTTCTATAGAAAAATCGATGAGAGTTGGTAAAATGAAGCAAATTGGTCAAGCTAAGTGACTCAAAACAAAGCGCTCTTGGGAGGCACCCCATGCTTATCCATGTACATATTAATGCTTTTTTTAGTCTAGTTTAATGATTTCAGGATCCCAAGAGAGAATAAGGTGGGGTCACTTGTGCACAAAGAGGAGCAAAAACCAATGTAAAGATTGTCTAGCACGGCAACAGAATGAAATATCGGTTAAACCCCGTGATTACATCCCAGGGCATTCCATGTCGAGCATGCACAACGGTGTGTAGCCGATATGGGACGAAGTCCAAGCCAAACAATCTTTACCAGAGTCAAATATCGGGAACAAGCCGATATCCAGACTGACAGTCAGCCATATCGGGCTCAAACCGATATGGTCATCCAAATATAATGGTGGGAGCAACAAGAAGCGGAGCTGTTCTTGAAAGATCGAGAGACTACCAAACGGAGAAGAGAGATGGAAAGGGACCAATAGGGAGTTCCAGTCGAGCTGTTACAGTTCGCTCACCCACACGTGCATCGGGAAGGAGAAGCACGAGTTCCCGACCCACACTAGCCGAAATGCGTGCAGCATTCAGGCGAATGGAGTTTAAAGCCACACGCTACCCCCACGAAGAAACCATGATCGAGCTGGGCATCTACGAAGACAGCCAGATCCTCTTTAATGCAATGGGTCTAAGGCGCTTCATGGAGAATGCTTATGCATCTCACGACGAGGTGACATTCTAGTTCCTAGCATCAGTGGAAGTAACGTTCTACGCCTTCGGAGAGGAGACTCCAGAGGAAGATGGAGACAACTACATACATTTCAAGTATGGATGCGAAACACACCGAATGTCATTTCGGGATCTCGAGTCGTTATTCGAATTCAGCAAAGGCGATATGCGCGAGATGACCCTCAATATTGAAAGGGAGGAGCTGGAGGCATTGTGGTGGCACATTGGGGTAGGCACGTACAAGCCCAGAGTAAACAAGAGCATCAGGATCAGGCATCCAGCCTTTAGGTATGTGCAAAGAGCCATTGCACATACATTCTTTGCAAGAAAGGATTGTGCAGCTGTCCTGACCAAGGAGATGGAGGTAATGGATGACGGTCTTGTAGAGATCATCCAAGAGACCCGGAATGGGACCGAACTAAGAGAAGAAGAAGGAGCACCGGTCTTATCACGATTTTGCTCAAGGAGCTCCTCCACTACAAGTCGTGGATGATTTTCACACCAAGCGAGAGGCCTCAAGTAGGCTGTGGAGGAGTTGTAACTGCCATCGTGAAGGGAGCTGGTGTCGATCTTGAGGAGCCAACGCACGGTATCCGCTGGATAGACATCATGTACTTGAAGAAGTGTCAGTTCCTCGGGAAGTCATATCGGCATGGATACCGATATCAGTTCACCCTTCCGTCGGAAAGAGCAGCTGTGCTATTCCTGCCAAACCAGTACTTGACCACAATAAGAGAACTACAGCATCTGGATTTCGAGCCGCAGGAGGTACACATTTTCCCCTATGGAGCTGACTTTTATGTGGACTACGAGGAGGAATATCGGGAGGAGGCCGATATAGTTGCTGAAGAGGAAGAAGCAGATGAAGAAGGCAATGAGGAGCCTACAGATGAATATGGTTTTCCTCTCTATGGAGAGGAGCGTTACCATTTTTAGCCAATTACGAGTGCAACGCATCGAACACTCAAGACGGCTCACGATCGGATCAACGTGCTTCAGCGGTACTGCAAATGGCAAGATCGCTCGATTAAGAAGCTAGTCTCCACGGTGAAGGGGATTAAGGAACATGTGAGGGGTCTGAAAGGCCAAATCAAGTCACTCACCTCTAAGCTGAAGGGATCGACATCGTCACCACGGCTTAAAACCGATATGTCACCTGGAGAGCCAAAAGGAGAAGAAGAGGAAGGGTCTGACGAAGAAGACATCCGAATGCTCCAAGAGAGGCACTCCTTCTCGTTGCTTCCAAGGGAGCACGAGCCAAGTGAACCAGGACGACATTCCGTCCAAGAGGGGAACATATCGAGGAAAAGACATGCAAGCCAGTCCCCGATACCAGAATCGGACAACCCCTCTTTCTGGACCAGTGAGGACACCACGTCTTCACATCTCTGGCTGATTTCATCTCTGTGATCAAGGAAAGTCAATATCCTCCCACAAGATCGAGGGGTGCTCATTTCCCCCTTTCACACTGAAAAAGAATCAAGAAAAGTCAAGCTAAGTGACTCAAAACAAAGCGCTCTTGGGAGGCACCCCATGCTTATCCATGTAGATATTAATGTTTTTTCTAGTATAATTTAATGCTTTCAGGATCCCAAGAGAGAATAAAGTGGGGTCACTTATGCACAAAGAGGAGCAAAAACCAATGTAAAGATTGTCTAGCACGGCAACAGAATGAAATATCGTTTAAACCTCGTGATAACATCACAGGGCATTCCATGTCGAGCATGCACAATGGTGTGTAGCCGATATGGGACGCAGTCCAAGCCAAACAATCTTTACCAGGGTCAAATATCGGGAACAAGCCGATATCCAGACTGACAGTCAGCCATATCGGGCTCAAACCGATATGGTCATCCATGTAAAATGGTGGGAGCAACAAGAAGCGGAGCTATTCTTGGAAGATCGAGAGACTACCAAACAGAGAAGAGAGATGGAAAAAGACAATTAGGGAGTTCCAGCCGAGCTGTTAGAGTTCGCTCACCCACACGTGCATCGGGAAGGAGAAACACGAGTTCCCGACCCACACTAGCCGAAATGCGTTCAGCATTCAGGCGAATGGAGTTTAAAGCCACACGCTACCCCCACGAGAAAACCATGATCGAGCTGGGCATCTACGAAGACTGCCAGATCCTCTTTAATGCAATGGGTCTAAGGCGCTTCATGGAGAATGCTTATGCATCTCACGACGAGGCAACATTTCAGTTCCTAGCATCACTGGAAGTAACGTTCTACGCCTTCGGAGAGGAGACTCCAGAGGAAGATGGAGACGGCTACATACATTTCAAGTATGGATGCAAAACACACCGAATGTCATTTCGGGATCTCGAGTCGTTATTCGGATTCAGCCAAGGCGATATGCGCGAGATGACCCTCAATATTGAAAGGGAGGAGCTGGAGGCATTGTGGTGGCACATTGGGGTAGGCACGTACAAGCCCAGAGTAAACAAGAGCATCAGGATCAGGCATCCAGCCTTTAGGTATGTGCAAAGAGCCATTGCACATACATTCTTTGCAAGAAAGGATTGTGGAGCTGTCCTGACCAAGGAGATGGAGGTAATGGATGACGGTCTTGTAGAGATCATCCAAGAGACCCGGAATGGGACCGAACTAAGAGAAGAAGAAGGAGCACCGGTCTTATCACGATTTTGCTCAAGGAGCTCCTCCACTACAAGTCGTGGATGATTTTCACACCAAGCGAGAGGCCTCAAGTAGGCTGTGGAGGGGTTGTAACTGCCATCCTGAAGGGAGCTGGTGTCGATCTTGAGGAGCCAACGCACGGGATCCGCTGGATAGATATCATGTACTTAAAGAAGTGTCAGTTCCTCGAGAAGTCATATCGGCATGGATACCGATATCAGTTCACCCTTCCGTTGGAAAGAGCAGCCGTACTTGACCACAATAAGAGAACCTCAGCATCTGGATTTCGAGCCGCAGGAGGAACACCTTTTCCCCTATGGAGCTGACTTTCATAGGGACTACGAGGAGGAATATCGGGAGGAGGCCGATATAGTTGTTGAAGAGGAAGAAGCAGATGAAGAAGGCTATGAGGAGCCTACAGATGAATATGGTTTTCCTCTCAATGGAGCGGAGCGTTACCATTTTGAGCCAATCACGAGTGCAATGCATTGAACCCTCAAGACGGCTCACGATCGGATCAACGTGTTTCAGCGGTACTTCAAATGGCAAGATCGCTCGATTAAGAAGCTAGTATCCACGGTGAAGGGGATTAAAGGACACGTGAGGGGTCAGAAGGGCCAAATCAAGTCACTCAACTCTAAGCTGAAGGGATCGACATCGTCACCACGACTTGAAGCCGATATGTCACCTGGAGAGCCAGAAGGAGAAGAAGAGGAAGGGTCTGACGAAGCAGACAGCCGAATCTTCCAAGAGAGGCACTCCTTCTCGTTCCTGCCAAGGGAGCACGAGCCAAGTGAGCCAGGACGACATTCCTGCCAAGAGGGGAACATATCGAGGAAAAGACGTGCAAGCCAGTCCCCGATACCGGAATCGGACAACCCCTCTTTCTCGACCAGTGAGGACACCACGTCCACACATCACACCGAACCATAAGGTACCACTCCCAAACCATTGTACATAAGCATTTTTCTTTTTCCTTTTTGCTTTTTGCTTGAAATTTTTTGCATTTCCTTTGGACCGTATTCCTCCTCTCTTCTATCACACAAGGACTGTGTGATTTAAGTTTGGGGGAGTACCTAGTACTTGCACTCACTTAGAATAGACATCATGATTTCATAAAAATTGCATAGAAAAACACACAAAAAAAAAATTGAAAATTTTTGAAAATTTATTCCACAAAAAGAATCATGTAGTTGCATTTCCATCTTAGGATTGAGTCTAGATGCATTCATTTAGGAATTCATAGCATTCGCATAGGGTGATAAGTATGATGAATCCTTGTAAATAGCTATTTTTAAGTCATGAATTCAATGCCTTAGTTCTTGTTTGTTTGATGCATTTTGAGTTAGACTGAGCTTAAGGCAGCACCACATTTGGAATTGAGCCTGTAAAATTCAATCTTAGCTAGATGCATTGCGATTTGAACCATTTCCCTAATGAACTTGAGCCATTAAAAGTGAAAATTTAATTATCTTGTTCATGCTTGTTCATCAACTCATAGATTTCACTTGGACTCTCTTTCCCTTTTTACCACTCTTCTGCTAGTCCAAGTACCAGACAACAGCTAAAACCTAAACCTTTGTTTAAAACCATAAACACTTTTGTGAGAGCATGTGAGGCCTTTGCATCATTTTCGAATCTTCTTAGGCAAAAAGTGTTGGGTTTAGGCTGACAAGGTTGGATTTCCATGTAGACGTTGGCTCACAACTCGAGTCAACACTAGGTTAGGTTGTCTGGATACTCAAACGGCTTGATACCGATATTATAGGCCGATATTGCTGGTTAGACTAGGAAGGGGTGGGCTCTAATTGTTGATATATTGACAGAAAAGGAAAGGAAGAAAACCACTGAGTCAGACGGGGGCATGTATAAGGAGATGGCGGCAACAAATGAGGCTCGAAACAAAAAGAAGAAAAGGCGATTCCAAAAAGAAGCAAAAGAGGGCCAATCAACAAAATCTAAGTCCGGCCAATGACACCAAAGGTGAAACACAAGGAATGCACATAAGGAGCCATAAAAGCCGAAACCAATCTCCAACTAAGAAGAAGTCCCACGAAAATGACCAGAAAAGGTAAAATCGAGGAGTAATAACGGGTATAAGGCGAAACGCCAAAGGAAAGGGTAGCTTAGGAAGAGACAGATTAGACTAAGGTAGAAAACAAATTAGGTGCTTGGGTAGATGAGAATTTATCCTTGTATGCATCCATTAGTTTTTACCCTTAGCATTTTGCATTAAGAAGGTTCATTTCATGAGTGATCCCACTTAAAACACTTAGCCCGTTCGCAATACGAGTTCATCTTTAGCTCGTGAACTTACCCTGAACCAAGTGAGTTGATTGATAGGCATGAATAAGATCCACGCTTTAATTTTTCTAATGAATGTCAAAGGGAATTGAGAATTTAAATGTGCATCTAAGTTGAGGTTGATTTTGCTTGATGTGTGATGAATGTGGCTAAGGCTTTTTGGATAGGTAGAGTTCAATCTGCATCCTAGAAACCTGAACTTAGACATTGACTTGATTTCTTTTAAATGGCGTTTTGAATTCAAACTTACACCTTTTCTTTTAAACCTCACCCCTCCGGTTGGCTTTTGCTTGAGGACAAGCAAAAAGGCAAGTTTGGGGGTGTTGATATCTCTGTAAATTGCATCTTTTTAGCGTACATTTCACACTAGTTAGGATCCCGTTCATGCACTTTTATCTTAGCTTTTATTTCATTTTAACTCATGTTAGGTCTAGATGCATTAGGTTAGGTCTTTGCATATTCTTGCATGTTTTGGAGTGTTTTCTCAGGTGCTTTGTGAATAAGGATGGTCCGAAGAAGAAATCATGGAGGGAGATCTTAAAAGGAGGGTGAACAGATGATATCGAACATAGATCACGTCTCCTTAGCCGATATGGGCGAGCGCATGACGAACCTCGATGAGTAGCAGCGACTTGGTCCCAAAAGAAGTACCCCGGAACGAAGGTCCAGCAAGAGGATTCACTGAAAATGGATATCGGAGCAAGGCAGCGGGAAGACTCCGATCTAAGCAGCAAACAAGAGGAGTCATGACGGTTTGATCCCGAAATACTTGCCCGATATGGAGGTTGCTCGAAGAATCACAAAAAGTTGGCATATCGGCTTGCTTCCCAAGACGTGAAGCCGATTCACTACAGTCCAAAAGAGTACCATTTCGGAAAAGTGATACAAGAGTTTTTATCTCTTGCAAGCAATTTCTCAATTGCTCATATCATTGCAATACTTGAGATATCAATCCATTTTGGGAGATGATTCAATAAGAATACAAAGTTTGGTTTAAGGTAAGCTAATTTAGCAAATTCAAGTAACAAGCAATGATTAAAAACAAAACACAAACTAAAAGAGACACTACAAGAGCAATAATATGAATCTAAGCCTTAATTACTACTAATGAAGCACTAAACAAGCGATTAGCTACTAAGCAAGATTACCAAATTAACTAAAACGAAACCTAGGGATGGAATCATTGATTTGGGCAATCAAATGGACAACCTTGCAATCATTTAAGCAACTAATCAAGCCTTCTCTATGCCTAGAACACTTAATAAAGACTAATCCATGATGTGTGGCACTAATCCCTTCACTAATCACCCTAATGAACTAATGATGTTTTAGCATTAAAATGATTAGCAAGCATTAATTACAAGTCTAAATGGCATGATAAACACCCTAGGCAACTAATATCTTAGGCTAGGAATGTAAATCTCTTATTAAGTTGGTTCAAGCATTTCATCAAACACTTGGTGGGTGTATGAAATGCTTATGATCCAAATAGCAAAAGATTAGCTATTTGGCATTAAGAACTACTTAATAAGAAGAGAGATGAAAGAATCTATCCTAGATTGCAAGATTGAACCATTAGAAAACCCTAAATCTAACCCATCCCCAAGTTCCTAAAGAACTACTCACTAATCATAGTTAAACCCATCAAATAAAGGATTAGAGAAAGGTTAAACATGATTAGAGAAAGATAACAAGAAATCGAAAAGAGATATTGCATTAAACTCAAAGATCCAAGCAAGAAACAAGGTTTTCTCCCAAAGTGGCTAAAAGTTTAAGTTTAGAACAAAGAGAATAAAAGTTGACATAAAAATTAGGTCTAAAAAGTATTTATAGGAGGGACCCATAAAGTGGACAAAAAAGATTCGTCTGGGTTCAGTTCGACGAGTTCATCGAACCATCTCGTCGAACTGAACCCCTGGAAATTTGGTTCGACGAGTCTTCATCGAACAGCTTCGTCGAACTGGCTCCCTGGTTTCTTGGCTCATCTTCTTGCGTCTGCGTTCGGTTCGACGAGTTCGCCGATCTATCTCGTCGAACCGAACCCCTGCCATCCTGGTTCGTCGTCCTTCATCGAACCGTCTCGCCGAACGGACGCCCTGGAAGTTTGGTTCGACGAGTTCATCGGACCAACTCGTCGAACCAGCGCCAGAAGTCTTCTGCTCCATCTTCTTGGTGACTTCTTGCTCCTCCAAGTGTTATGCCATCTTTCTCCAACTCCATCCATGCGTCCATAGCCTCCTTATCACCTGATCAAGACTCCAAATGCACCAATATATGCAAAGACTATGCAAATACACTTTAGAACCCTATATGATACAATGCAACACAATGATGCTTAATTAGGCTCCTAAATGATAAGAAACTTACACTAAATGGAGGGAAATATGATGCAAAATGTAGACATATCAACTCCCCCAAACTTGCCTTTTGCTTGTCCCCAAGCAAATGAAACACAAGCCAAGAAGAGAGGTTTGAAAGTGGGGACTCAAATCCAAAGGTGATAAGCAAATGAATCAATTCAATGGTCCTAGTTACTAGTTCTAGGATGCTCTTTATGCAAACTTCTACTCCAAAAGGTCTAGCCATACCCATAATCATTCAAGTGAACCCAAGCCTTAACCTACACAAGCATTCATTTTCACCAACTCTTTAACATTCATTAATGGTAACCATGGATCATGAATCATGCAATGCTAGCGAACTTGTTTGGTTTTTGGGTAAGGTATTGAGATAAAAATGATCTCAACTTCATAGGGTTCCAATGCAAGGGATCTCTCAATGAACAAGTGAACTTTGGCAAAATGTTAAGAGTAAAAAGCAACCTATGCATACAAGGACAAACTTCCATCTACCCTTTTGTAACACAAATGTCTTCACTCTCATTTTTTTTTAAGCTCACTCACCAAGCCCAACCTATGCTACCCATTACAAGGCAATTCGCCAAACCCATAGGAAGTTCAAACACCTTTTTCCTTTCCTTTTCTCTTTGAAACACTTAGGAAAAACTTCTTCTACAACCACAAGTGTTGGCACACTTTTACTTCAAGCTCTTTTCCTTTTCATTTAGCTATCCTCTTTCTTTATTATTTAGCCATATTTTTTCTTTTTCTTGGCTCTTTTACTTTTCAATTCTAGAGGACTTTCTTTTAACCACTTAGAGCATAATACATATTACCAACACTTGTCTCAAAATTTTCGTTTTCCCTTTCTCACCACCAAACTTTTCACCAAACTCATTTGTTTCAAACTCATTGTCAAGCTAAAACACCCCCCCAAGAAGCCTAACCTACACCCTAGCTCATTGTTTCGAGCTAGCTACATGGAAGCCTATCCTTGTCGCTCTAAACTCAACACTTTTTGCTAAGTTCACAAGAAGAAAAAGGCCTAATGCACTCAATAAGGAAGAGGTCTCAAAGAAGGCTTAGTTAGGGAGTTCGATTTTAACCGCTCTAAAGATGAGAGTCGGCTATTTGGGTTAATAAGAGTGGTAAAAGGAAAGAAGATAAACCAAATATGTATATGGTATCCACAAGTTCTCTAGCATTGCATAACCATGATAATTACTTGTTAAATTAGGTTCAAGTTCAAGAGAGTTGGTTTCTATTCAAAGCTTACTTCAATTTAGACTTGAATTGCAATTGGTGAGGTCCAAGTAGGGTTCAACTTTAACTTTCAAAATTTGCACACAAAGCATCAAACAACTACTAACTAGGGCCTTGAACTAATTCATGAGCTAAACACCTTACAAGGAAAAATCATCATTGTCCCCTATGCAAGAATGCAAATCTATATGGAAGCTAGACTCAATCCTACTTATGTGACAAATGCAAATGCAACTACATGCTAATTTTTTTTGAATTTTTTTTTTTGGTTTTTTTTTCTATGCCATAGATGCATGCATGAGAAAGAAAAATGATATCACAAAACACAAGATCAAATACACCATACTCTCCCAAACTTAAATTACATAGTCTCTTGTGTAATCCAAGCTTGGAAAAGATTTCAATATGCAAAAATAAAAACTAGATGATATTTATAATGGGATTTGGAGTGTTACCTAGAATTGGACTGAGGAGGAGGAGGATTCCTCCATGGAGTAGGAGATGTTGCTGGATTCCGGAGTTGGTGACCGCATCGCTCTCCTCTTCCTTCGGCGAGTCTCATAAGAAGAGGACCTTGGTGGATCCTCATGAGATGCACTCCTTTCTTGCACATGGAAAGAATGTCTCCTATCAAGTTCCATAGTACTTTCTCCCACGTTTTCCCCTTCATTGGCATCTCCTTGTGCAGCTCTTGAGGAAGACGCGCCCCCCACCTTGGACTTGAGCTCCCTCATTTGATTTTTCATCCCCTTAACCGTCTTTACCAACTTTCGAATGGTCTTGTCTTGCCATTTGTTCCACCTTTGGAGGATGTTGATTCGGTGGTGTGCTTCTCTCAAGGCTTGGTTAGGAATGGATGAATCATAGGCCTCAAAAAGTACCTTTGACTCCCATATGTAGGACTTGGGGGCGCTTCCTCTTGAGTTTCTTCTTGGGGGCTGCTTTCACTTTCCTTCCTAGGGGGGCCTCTTTGTTTCCTTATGCTTTGAAGTGGAGGTTCCCTTGAAGGATCGTAGAGCTCATCGGTGGAAGGACGGAAGTCGATGTGCCTTGGCGTGGCGAAGCTCGTCAAGTGTGGGCAAGGAAGTTTGACTCTTGCTTCTGTGGAGTCGCTGTAGGAAAACTTGTAGGCATAGCTTTGTCCTAACTTCC
Source organism: Alliaria petiolata (assembly GCA_020283515.1). Taxonomy (NCBI): domain Eukaryota; kingdom Viridiplantae; phylum Streptophyta; class Magnoliopsida; order Brassicales; family Brassicaceae; genus Alliaria; species Alliaria petiolata. Next base: position 429,980,036 of record JAHZTW010000001.1, read on the forward strand.
CATTGATGAATCTTGTCTTGCTAAGGTATTGGATGTCCATCCATTTCGGCTCACTTGTAACCTCTCCAAGATCCGCTCCACAAGCAAGTAGAATGGGTGTTACAACTCCTCCAATGCTGAGTTGTGGCGTGTAATCCGTAGTTGTCGTTGCCCACTCCTTGTAGCCCAACAACCTCTTCATAAGTAGAGAGATCAATCCTATGCCCGAGCTATCACCCCTCAAGATTGTTGTGTTCCCATCAACGCTTATGCTCCTTAGAATATCCTTGATCCCCATATCCAAGAGTTCCAGCTCATCTTCAAGAACATACCCGCACTCCTTCCTTGCGAAAAACGTGTGGGCGAGCACCTTGTGTGCATATCTTACTGCTGGATGGGTAATGGCGGCATCCTTGCTTATTCCAGGCCTGAACTTGCCAAATCCAATGTACCTCCATAAACTCGTAAGTTCACCTTTTGGGAACTCCATGATCTTCCCTCTTCTCCATCCTTCGGGGAACCCAAACACTTCACTAAGCTCCTTAAAGGACATCCTGTAGTTCTTTCTCCCCACCTTGAATTTTATATAACCATGCCCATCTGCTTCTTCCTCTTCGGTCGGTTCAGCACAAAGGGGATAGAACTCCACCTTCAATGTGGAAAGGAATTGGCAAAGAGGGACTTGATGTGTGGGGTGAGCCATTTGGAAGAATTGTCTCATTCCCATGTTGGTGAAGAGAGCTAACACATCCTCAAATATCCCGAGCTCCCGGAGTGTCTCCATGTGTGGGTACCTTGTCCCTTGGTGTTCCATGGCCATAAGAGCTTTGTAGATTTCATTGGCCGTGGGTTCTTTACCGGGAGCTTCTTTCGCACTTCCACTTCCACTACCGCGTACCATTTCTTGTTTCCCCTTTCTTTTAGCTTGCCTTTGCCTTTCGGTTTCCTCATCATTTGCACCTCTAATCTTTCCCATATTGGTACCTATAAAATAGATACCCTTGAGCAAGAGTTAGCACATTATAGTTTCAGCATAGCCATCAACAATAGGGGAAACCTATAAGCACAACAAGCATTGGCCAAATTCAAACAATTCCAACACTTAGAAAAAATTTCCCAAGAACTCAAAATTTCAACTTCTTAAAAATTGTTGGCTAACAAGTGCTAAGCATTATACATGATGAATGCAAGTGGTTGCAAGTGAAAGCCCCAAATTCTAACAAGAATCACAAGACTAATTGGCATTTTCGCACCTTTTAGAACTCATGAACCCTAATTGCTAAAATTTCAAAATTTCACCATTCCTACAATGAATTAGCCCACGAAATCAACATATGAACCATTCCCAAGTATAACCCAAGCCTTAAGCCACCAAATTCGACTATTATTGAGCTTTTACCTCAAGTTCCACAAAAAGGAAAAATCATGGAGATGGAGAGAAATAAGGAGAATACCTTGTTGGTGCAGAGAGAGAGAGAGCTCGAAATTGGATTAGAACTTGTTAGACAAGAAGAATTTGAACAAATGGTTTTTTGAATCACCAAAAAAATTGATGAAAATTGAGAGAGCTTTTGCCAAAAAACGTGAAAGTGGGTTGTGGGGAAGAAGAAATGAGTTTTGGGGAAGAAGAAGGGAGTAAACCAGACAAAATTCTGTAAAAATCGGTTTAGGAAAAGCTGGTTTACTCGAATTGGACCGGTCAAAGCCAGAAAAAGGAAAAAGTCAACTTACCTTTGGGGGTGCATCAGACTGTTAACCGATGCAACATACCGATGCCAAATTCGGAATGCGTTGCATCGGTCAGTTATCCGATGCACCTTGTCCGATGCGGTTCAGCAGTTTAAGAACGGAGGTGTTTACATCGGACAGTTGTCTGATGCGTCAGGCCGATGCAAAACGCAGGGTGTGTCGCATCGGTTTGTTGTCCGATGTGCAACATTCCGATGCGACCCCAACAGATTTTTACAACCTTCTTCCCTTTTCTCTTGTTTCTCTTATCCAAACCTGATGATCACAAACACTTAAAGACAGATTATTGAAACTAAACAATGCAAATATATACAAGGATACCATGGGAATGCCTCCCAAGTGCGCTTGTTTAAAGTCTCTAAGCTTGACTTTTCAAAACCCTTAGGCATGAGTGGGATCTTGAAGAGGACATGAGCTTGCCTCTTCCTTAGACTCATTCACCAAATATGGCTTGACCCTATGACCATTGACTGTGAAGTTCTCTCCATTCTTCCCAATCAAGGTGATGGCTCCATAAGATAACACTTCTTGAATCTCAAAAGGGCCTCCCCACCTTGACTTGAGCTTACCCGGGAACAACTTCAATCTTGAATTGTAGAGAAGAACCTTGTCACCAACCCTTAGCTCCTTCTTCACAATCCTCTTGTCATGGAAAGCTTTGGTCCTCTCCTTGTAGATCCTTGAGCTTTCATAAGACTCAAGCCTAATCTCCTCAAGCTCTTGGAGTTGGATTAATCTCTTCTCTTGGGCTGTCTTTATATTGTAGTTAAGAAGCTTCACAACCCACAAAGCCTTGTGTTCAATCTCCACAGGTAGATGACAAGCCTTTCCATACACAAGGTTGAAAGGAGACCTCCCAATTGGTGTCTTGAAAGCTGTCCTATAAGCCCACAAAGTATCATCAAGCTTGATTGACCAATCCTTTCTTGTTAGGCCCACAGTTTTCTCTAGAATAGCCTTGATCTCACAGTTTGAGACTTCCACTTGACCACTAGTTTGAGGGTGGTAAGGGGTGACTACCTTATGCTTGACACCATGCTTGCTCAACAACCCTTCGAAGACCTTGTTGACGAAGTGGCTTCCTCCATCACTAATCACATCCTTTGGAACACCAAACCTTGGGAAGATTATACTCTTGAACAACTTGACCATGACTTTAGAGTCATTGGTAGGGCTTGCTATGGCTTCCACCCACTTGGAGACATAATCAACATATACTAAGATGTATTGGTTTCCATAAGAAGATGGGAAAGGTCCCATGAAGTCTATGCCCCAAACATCAAACAACTCTACTTCCAAGATTGGGTTTTGGGGCATCTCATCTCTCTTGCTTATGTTTCCCTTCCTTTGACAAGGCTCACATCTCTTGATGAACTCATGAGTATCCTTGAACAATGTAGGCCACCAAAACCCACTTTGAAGCACCTTTGTAGCTGTCTTGAAGGTGGCGAAATGACCTCCATACTTAGACCCATGGCAACGAAAAATCACACTCTCAACCTCTTCTTGTGCCAAGCATCTCCTATAAATTACATCAGCACATCTCTTGTAGAGATAAGGCTCATCCCAATAGAAGTGTGACACATCTCTCATAAACTTTTTCTTGTGATAATTGTTGAGATGTGTTGGTTCTTCTTTGCATACCAAGTAGTTAACAAAATCAGCATACCAAGGCTCACTCCTTGCTTCCATGCCTTGAATCTCGTGAAGCATCTTTCCAACTTCATGTGCACTAGCAACACTCTTGATCATCATCAATTGCTCTTCCGGGAGTGAATCATTGAGTGGTAAAGCATCTTCAATCCTCATCCTTGACAAATTATCAGCTACACCATTCTCCACACCCTTCTTGTCAACTATCTCCATGTCAAACTCTTGAAGAAGCAAGATCCATCTAAGGAGCCTTGACTTGGTTTCCTTCTTAGCATAAATGTGGCGCAATGCAGCATGATCCGTGTACACTATCACCTTTGATCCCACCAAATAAGATCTAAACTTCTCAAAAGCAAACACCACAGCCAAGAGTTCCTTTTCAGTTGTAGCATACTTGGTTTGAGCCTCATCAAGTGTCCTACTTGCATAATAGATCACATGAAGCTTTTTATCTTTCCTTTGCCCAAGAACAGCTCCCACAGCATAGTCACTAGCATCTGCCATGATCTCAAATGGTAGACTCCAATCTGGTGCTTGCACAATAGGGGCACTCACAAGTGCTTTCTTGATTGTCTCAAAGGATTGCAAGCACTCTTCATCAAACTGAAAATCCACTTCCTTGCAAAGGAGTCTTGTCAAAGGCCTAACAATCTTTGAGAAGTCCTTTATGAACCTCCTATAAAACCCAGCATGCCCAAGGAAACTCCTTATGCCTTTAACATTTGATGGTGGCGCCAAGTTGATCATGACATCTATCTTGGCCTTGTCCACTTCTATACCATCTTCAGAAATCTTATGACCCAACACAATCCCTTGATTGACCATGAAGTGACACTTTTCCCAATTAAGCACCAAGTGAGACTCTTCACATATTTGTAACACCCTGCAAAGATTAGAGAGACATGCAGAAAAAGAGGCACCATACACAGAAAAGTCATCCATAAACACTTCTACCATTTCTTCAATAAGATCGGAGAAGATACTCATCATGCACCTTTGAAAGATAGCTGGAGCATTACATAACCCGAATGGCATCCTTCGATATGCAAAGGTACCATAAGGGCATGTGAAAGTGGTCTTCTCTTGATCATTTGGGTGAATGGGTATTTGGAAGAACCCACTATACCCATCAAGGAAACAATAGAAGAATTGGTTAGCCAATCTCTAAAGCATTTGGTCAATAAAAGGAAGAGGAAAATGATCTTTCCTAGTAGAAGCATTAAGTTTTCGGTAATCAATACACATCATATGGCCAGTGATGGTTCTAGTTGGTATTAACTCATTTCTTTCATTCTTAATCACAGTGATTCCACCCTTGTTAGGGACAACATGCACGGGAGAAACCCAAGTGCTGTCACTAATAGGGTAAATCACATTGGCTTCCAAAAGTTTCAAGATTTCCTTCTTCACCACTTCCTTAAGGTTTGAGTTTAATCTTCTTTGATGTTCAATTGAGGAAGTGTTTTCATTTTCAAGGTGAATCCTATGAGTACAAAGCATATTAGATATGCCCTTGATATCACTCAAAGAGTAACCAATAGCTCTCCTATACTTTCTCAACTCATTAAGGAGAGAGTTGAACTCATCATCACTCAAGCAATCATTTACAATTACGGGGTAAGTAGAGTTAGGGCCTAAGAAAGCATACCTTAGTCCAATGGGAAGTGGCTTGAGTTCCACCTTTGGAGCTTTGAGTGAACTCCAATCATCATCAAGGTCTTTGGCTAATTCGCCCTCCTCAAGCTCCTCTAGTCTTTCCTCTTGTCCTTGACTTAAAACCACAACCCTCATGGACCCCTTGTCTTGGTCAAATTCCACTTCACCCTCACATGAAGCTACCAACCTTGTAAAGCTTTCCTCCCCACCTAGTTCCTTGCGTGAATCAAGCATGAGCATGTATGTTTGTGTTTCCTCATCCAAGTAGCCATTCTCTCCATGTGGTTTAGTTAGAGCCACACTAAGATGGTCTTCTTGAGCTAGCTCTTCTAGCAACTCATCGGCCAACTCATCCATGGTTTCTATGTAGAAGGCTTGACCATCAATGGTTGGCTTCCTCAAGGTCTCCTTTATGTCAAACTTCAACTCAACCCCTTTTCTAAGATGCAAACTAATCTTCCCATGCTTCACATCAATGATAACACCATCTGTAGCTAGGAAAGGTCTTCCCAAAATCAAAGGATCCTTTGGCTCCTCATCCATCTTAAGCACCATGAAATCCGTGGGAATGATGAAGTTGCTAACCTTGAGAGGCAAATCCTCAAGAACTCCAATAGGCATCCTCACACTCCTATCCGCAAGTATTAGGGAGATTCCACACTCCTTGTACTTGGTGAAGCCAAGCTTCTTAGCTATTAAATAAGGCATGAGGTTAATGCTAGCTCCAAGATCACACAAGCAATTTTCAAACCCAAGAGGACCTAGGGAACATGATATAGTGAAAGAACCGGGGTCTCCAAGCTTCTTTGGTATCACATTGCTTTGAATAATTGCACTACACTCTTGGGAGAGCATCATAACTCCTTGGATATCCCTTGCTCTTTGTGCCACGGTATCCTTCAAGAACTTAGCATATTGAGAAATCATCATGAAGGCATCCACCAAGGGCATCTTGAGCTCAATGTCTTTGATTTGCTTGTCAAACATAGCCTTGTATTTCTCCACCAATTGTTTCTTAAACCTCCCGGGAAAAGGAAGTTTAGGCTTGTAGGGTGGGGGAATGAAGGCTGGCTCCTTTTGGTGAACATCCTCTTTTGGCTTCTCCTTTACCACTTCCTTGCTTCTCTTGGCAATATACACATCATCAAAAGTTATAGCATCTTGAGCTTTTTCAAAGTTATCCTCCCCATCTTGAATTTCAATGTCCTCATTGATCAAAGGACTTGTCCTTGGAGGCAACTCCTTTCCACTTCTCAAAGTAATAACATTGATGTATTCCTTGGGGTTTGCCTCACACTTTCCCGGTAGAGTACCTTGAGTATTGGAGCTAGAAGCCTTGCCTTTCTCAAGTTGCTTGAACTTTTGTTGAAGACCTCCTATTTGAGTAGCAAGTTCATTAAGTGAAGAATCCATCCTTGTGTTAATTTCAGCAATCTTCTTTCCCATATTAGCATCACTATTGGCTTGACCTTGAAGTATTTGTTGAAGCATAAGTTGAACATTATCTTGTGGAGGACCTTGTGAAGTTTGAGTAAAAC
>JAHZTW010000001.1:429988472-430002696 GCA_020283515.1 Alliaria petiolata
GGAATGTAAATCTCTTATTAAGTTGGTTCAAGCATTTCATCAAACACTTGGTGGGTGTATGAAATGCTTATGATCCAAATAGCAAAAGATTAGCTATTTGGCATTAAGAACTACTTAATAAGAAAAGAAATGAAATAATCTATCCTAGATTGCAAGATTGAACCATTAGAAAACCCTAAATCTAACCCATCCCCAAGTTCTTAAAGAACTACTCACTAATCATAGTTAAACCCATCAAATCAAGGATTAGAGAAAGGTTAAACATTATTAGAGAAAGATTAGAAGAAATCTAGAAGAGATATTGCATTAAACAAGAAGATCCAAGCAAAATACAATGATTTCTCTCAAAGTGCCTAAAAGTTTAAGTTTAGAACAAAGAGAATAAAAGTTGGCACAAAAATTAGGTCTAAAAAGTATTTATAGTGAATAGTGATCGAACCGGGTCAACCCGGAACAAACCGGGTGTTGACCCGGTTTTTGGCTCGGTTAAGTGTTCGCATCGGACTGTTGTTCGATGCACTCCTAACCGATGCGAACTTATGCGAGACGCCAAAGTTCGAGTCGTCGTGCATCGGTTTGTCTGACCGATGGGGGCTGACCGATGGGAAACTCTGCGTGCTTTGCATCGGACTGTTATCCGATGTACTCCTCTCCGATGCGAGCCTTGTCGAAACGCCAAAACTCGAGTGGCTGTGCATCAGTCTGTCTGTCCGATGGTGTGTGGTCGATGGCGAACTCCGCATGCTTCACATCGGTTTGTTGTCCGATGGGTTACAAACCGATGTGAAGCCAGACGATTCTTGCTTCCATTATTTCAGCTCCTCCTTGATTCTAGCTCATCCGCCAAACTCCACTTAGTCCTTCTAGCCTCCAAAATACATGAGAAATGCTTCAAATGCAACAAATATGCAAAGACTATGCAAATACACTCTAGAACCCTAAATGATGCAATGCAACACAATGATGCTTAATTAGGCTCCTAAATGATAAGAAACTTACACTAAATGGAGGGAAATATGATGCAAAATGTAGACATATCAGAAAGCGGTCCCCACATTTTAGGTTTTTCCTCTTTTATGTATAAATACTTTGTTCCCCACGCCTATCTCTCTCTCTGATGTTCCAGATTTAGTTTTTCTATCTTTTCTTGTGAACCGAAACTCTTAGTCTTTTCACAATTAAAGCTTATTTCCAAAGCTTGAATTTTTGATGATATTTTGAAGTTTACAAGCCTTGTTTCACAGCATTCTTGTTAAAGCTTCATCCTTTTCTTGTTTTTGACTATCTTGCAAACCATGAGTTACCTTCTTATCCTTATGGATCTTGAGGTTTCTCTTATGGCGCGTGAGTAGTCCTTTTAAGGATTTCGGTGGGTTAAAAGAACCAAGGGATTCTCGGATATAGATTTCTTGCTTAGCTAGAACATAAAGTTAGATTCTTTCTTGTTTATCATTCTCAAAAACTTAGTCTAGCTTGATCATATAATCTAAAGACTATAGGCGGCTTGACATGAAAATCACGTGCTTGCTTAGCCGGATCCATAAACAAGAGTTTGATTCCTTAGGCTCAGACGATCCATCTGTCTAAGGGTCTTACGGTTCAATAGGGACGTTTTAGCATGCTCGTTTCTTCTATTGTACCGCTAAGCGAGAGCTAGACTATGGTGATAGAGATTCAAAGAGTTTAGACCCAAAAACCATGGGCTAAATGATTTGAAGATGCCTTTACCTAAGAATCACCATCTAAGACCAAGTTTTGATGTGATCTAAAAGCTTTAGCTTGAGAAACAATCTGAGAGTTACCTAGTTCATGAAACCCATATTGATCCTTATTTTATTTTAGAAAGCTTATCTTTTTACCATTTTAATCTTTACTTCTCGCTCAATTAGTTTAAAGGTTACATATTTATGATCATGAGTGACACAAGATATAGTCTTTAGTCTTTTCTAGTAGTAAAGTCTCAACCTTTCACCATTTTAAGCTTGACTTTCAATACCGATATAAACGATCTGTCCACTAAATACTCCCAAAATGGATTGATAACCCATACACTATACTGCATACGGTTAACAGTGTTGGGTCATTGACCTAACAGGGTAAAAAGCCTGTTACCACTACGACAACAGATGCAGGAGATGGTTGTGGCTGTTAATCGAAGAGATGCACAAGATCAACCTAGAAGACGAAGGGTTGAGGCAGATGAAGCGTCTAGTAACAGCAGCAAAGGTTCTTCTCATGGTTCTGATTCTGATCGTGAAGAACGTGGTGGAAGGAGAAGAGACAACCGTCCACAACAGCAGCATCATCGTCGTGATGAAGAATTCAAAGTGGAGTTTCCCGATTTTCAAGGTAATCTGAATCCAGATGACTTTCTAGATTGGTTGAGATCTATGGAGAGGGCGTTTGAATATAATACCTATGACGATGAGAAGAAGTTTAAGGTAGCTACTTTGAGGCTGAAAGGTTATGCTACTCTTTGGTGTGATACTCTTAAGTCTAGACGTGTTAGAGAAGGCAAGACTCGTGTCAGGTATTGGGAGAAGCTATAGAGACTTATGAAGAGGAGATTTTTACCAGATGACTACATGCAAGATTTTTACCTGAAGCTTACACACTTGCAGCAAGAGAAACGCGCTGTTGAAGAATATACAAGGGAGTTTGATCTGTTACAGTTGCACTGTGATGTTCAGGAGCCAGAAGAGAGGACTATTGTGCGTTTTGTACATGGTCTGTGTGAGGAGATTGCATCTAAGGTGGAGTTGCAAACATACTGGACTCTTGATGACGTGAAAAAGCTTGCTATCAAGGTGGAGAAGCATGTTAAAATGGGAAAGAAGCCTTACACCAGAACTTACACTTCTGGTTCTTCATTGAATTCAAGAGGGAATTTTAAAGGTGATGCTAGCAGCAGTGGTAAGAAGATTGAAGTAAAGACTACAGCAGCACCTGCAGAAGTTGATATGAAGAAGAAGTGCTTTAAGTGTCAAGGATTTGAGCATTTCCAAGCTGAATGTCCTAATCGCAGAGTTATGACAATTCAAGAGATTCAAGAGATAGAAGAAGAAATAAAGCAATATTCTCTTGATTTGGTTGCAGCGGATCAGAAAGCTCAAGATGACGAAGAAGGGATCGTTGAGCAACCTAATGATGGAGAATTGTTGGTGATTCAGAGGGTTTTGCATTATGTTCCTATTGTAGAAGAAACACACCGAGAAAACATCTTTCAGACTCGTTGCACAATTAAAGGAAAAGTATGCAATCTGATTATTGACAATGGGAGTTGCACTAATGTGGCGTCTAGTACACTTGTGGAGAAGCTGAGTTTGCCTACTGTGAAGCATAAGCAACCATACAAGCTGAAGTGGTTGAATGATGGCAGCAAACTGCAGGTATCTAAACAAGTTCTGATTTCGTTTTCTGTTGGGAAGAACTATCAAGATGAGGTTCTCTGTGATGTTATTCTAATGGATGCGTGTCACCTATTGCTTGGGAGGCCTTGGGAGTTTGATAGGAGAGCTATGCATGATGGATACAGGAACACTTATTCTTTTCATAAGGATAAGAAGCATATCACGCTGGCACCATTAGTTCTTACTCTGTTACACATAACCGAGCAATTGAAAGAAAAGAGCTGCATGGAGAGTCTTTTCTTGGGAGAATCACATGTTGTGAGAAGCTTTCATGGTCTTCCTTCTTTCTATAGGCGATTTGTGCAGAATTTCAGTACTATCATGGCTCCAATAACTGAGTGCTTGAAGAAAGATAAATTTGATTGGAGTATAGCCGCACAACAGGCATTTGAAGTGGTGAAGCAGAAACTGTGTGAAGCACCTGTTTTGGCGCTTCCTGATTTTAATCAAGTATTCGAAGTTGAGTGTGATGCAAGTGACGTGGGAATAGGGGCTGTTCTTGTTCAGGGACAACGTCCTATTGCTTACATCAGTGAGAAGCTCACAAGAGCTAGAAAGAACTACTAAACTTATGATAAGGAGTTTTATGCGATTGTGAGAGCTCTTGATCATTGGGAACATTACTTGCGGCCATGGCAGTTTGTTCCTCATTCTGATCATGAAGCGTTGAAGTACATAAACAACCAGCATAAGCTCAACAGTAGACATGCTAAATGGGTGGAGTTTCTACAATCTTTCTCATTTGTGTCGAAATACAAAGCTGGAAAAATCAATATGGTGGCTGATGCACTCTCGAGGAGGTATGCTTTAATCTCTATTCTTGATTCAAGAATTATGGGATTTGAGATGATGAAAGAACTGTATGAAGGAGATCTAGACTTTACACAAGTCTACAATGAGTGCAAGAAAGGCGATGTAAATCAGTACCAGCTGCAGGATGGGTTTCTTTTCAAAGGAAACAAGCTGTGTGTTCCTAAGAGTTCTATAAGGGAGTTATTGATTCATGAGGCTCATAGTGGAGGTCTTTCTGGACATTTTGGGATCAATAAGACGTTGGATATGCTACCGGAGCATTTCTTTTGGCCTAAGATGAGCAGAGACGTTCATACTATAGTGGAAAGGAGTGAAACTTGTCAAAGGATGAAAAGTCATTTCCAACCTGGACTTTACACTCCTTTGCTGATTCCTACACAGCCTTGGGATGATGTAAGCATGGATTTCATTGTGGGATTGCCGAGAACTCAGAGAGAAAAGGATTCTATCATGGTTGTGGTCGATCGGTTCAGTAAGATGGCACATTTTATTCCTTGCCACAAGACGGATGATGCAAGTCAAGTTGCTGATTTGTACTTTAAGGAGGTTGTGTGTCTTCATGGAGTGCTAAAGACCATTGTTTCTGATCGTGACTCAAAGTTTCTAAGCTATTTCTGGAAGACTTTGTGGAGATTACTTGGTACTAAGCTGCTCTTTAGTACTTCTTATCATCCACAAACAGATGGCCAAACTGAGGTGACGAACAGAACTTTTGACTATGCTTTTGAGGGGATTGATTAAGAAGAACTTGAAGGAATGTGATTTGAAGTTGGCTCAGGCGGAGTTTGCTTACAACAGATCGATGAGTTACACTACAAAACGATCACCTTTCGAGGTAGTGTATGGTCTGAACCCTCTTACTCCTACTGATCTGATTCCATTGCCTTGTGAGTTCAAAGCAAGCTATGAAGCAACAGAACGTGTTAAGACAATGAAGAAGTTGCATGAGAGTGTTCGTGCTGAGATTGAAAAGGCGAATGAGAAATACAAGAAGAAAGCCAACAAGAATCGACGAGCTAAGTCATTTGAACCAGGAGATATGGTATGGTTGCATCTGAGGAAAGAGAGGTTTCCAAGCAGGCACAAGTCTAAGCTCATGCCGAGATCGGATGGTCCATTTAAGGTAATTGAGAAGTTTGGTGAAAATGCTTATAAACTTGAACTTCCAGGTGACTATGGAGTTTCAGCTACTTTCAACGTGGGAGATCTTTCTCGATACTTTGAGGATGATGAATTGCTGGATTTGAGGACAAATCCTTTCGAACCCGGAGTGACTGATGCGGGAGCATGCATGCAAGACAAGGAGGATACGCAAGAAGTTGAGAAACAGAATGGGCTGACTTACACTATGGTGTTTTTTAAGCAGACTTCTGAAAATACACAGCAGACTTACACAGCAGACTTGTGAATCAAGTCTTATAAAAAGCTTATAAATCTAAAGTCTTATAAAGTCCAATCAATAAGCAAGGGAGTTCGACCAGAAGGAAGCTAAATGATCTCAAGGGTCATTTTGAAGCCAAGAGTCATTCAACTCAGTTAGTCTTTGGTCTTGGTCTTCCTTATTTATTGTTACCTAGTTTTTACCACATTCTGTCTAGTTTTCTAGGCTTAATTAAGTAGTATTTTGATTTCTGGTCTTGACTACATTTATTGTAAGTCCAATGGACGAAAGTGCTTGTATTTCCTCTATATATTGAGACTCTTATGCATGAATAAAAATCACAGTATTGTCATGGAATTTGGAGAGTCTTTGTGACCCCTTTGGATCTGTTTAGATCTTTACCTTTATCCTTTGATTTTGGAAGAGTCATTGGTGGTGGTTTCGAGCGTCTTTATCATCTGGTGGTGGCGAATTTATCCAGTTGTGGTGTTAACTCAACGGGTTTCTTTATCAGCTCCGGTGCTTCAGTTTTACGAGTTGTGGTGATCGCGATCTTCCTATCTATCCGGTTACGTTTCGTGTTGATTACTCCAAATCGTTTTCACGAACTTTCGCAGCCCAAAACGTTCATTAACTTGACGTCAAAGCTGTCCTTTTTTCGATCTATATTGTTCACTCCAAATCGCTTCCTGCATAACGCAACACAAACAGCAACAAAACAACTTCTAAACAGTTAAATGAATGCAATGAATAAGTCAATGCTGCAGGATGGACGAATGCAACAAGATGAATGAATGATTTTTCTGTGTTTATTTTTTTCTTTTTTTTTGTGATGAAAGATGATACAAGACTCGAAATCGCTTCAAGTAATGCTCCTTTGAAATCGGACCTTCAAGCTGAAGTTGATGGAAGATTGGTTTGATGATTGATAAACCGATTTGTGTTTGAACTCCAAACACCAAGAGTTAGACTCTAGTTCTTCAAGGGCTAATTCTTACAAGAACAACTAGATTCTACACGCCCCACAAGCTCTCTGAATCCTTCAAAAGAACTTAATAAAACGCAGGAACAAGTTGTAAACAAAGATGATCTTTTCTTTGAAACAAAATAGAACTTTCTTGATTAATAATTTGGTGAATGAAAAGTACAAAGGAAATGAGCTTATATACTGCTCAGAATGAAAGAAAATAACGGTAACAAGAATTAAAAACAAGGAAAAGATCAAGCTAAAAATATTGGGGAAAACATCTTCTAGCCGTTGGTTTAAAGGCTCCTAGCCGTTTGGCCTTAAATGAGATGAGATCTTGACTTGTTCTGGTGTGGTAAGGCTCGTGTAGGCTACAGTGGACAGAGAGGGGGTCGAATATAATGCCTTGGGTAGACATTTATACACGGTTTCCTTATATAGCTCGGCAGATGCTTCTTTTGGCCGGTTTGGGGGTTTTGGTGGATTGGATGGATCTTCTTGGTTAAATGTGGGTTGGGATTGAACCAAGGACGGTTTGTGGATCTCCTTGGCTTCCGTGAATGATAAGAGTGGATCGAATGATATGTTGGTATAAAATATGTTCGGACTTTCCTCAAATAGCTCCTTTGGTCTCTTCTTTGGTCTCTTCTTTGGTTTTAAGACCTTCTTCTTCAGTTCTGGGTTGATTTTGACTTGGTGTTGCTCGGTCAGGGGGTTCTCCTGAGTATAATGACTGGTGTCGTGTTGTCCTTAGCTCCTTAACTTCTTCAGACACAGCTACAAAGACTCCTTCTCCCTCAGCTACAAGCTTAGCTCCATCCCTTCTAGCTCCACAGCTCCTCTCCTTGTTAGCTCCTGAGGTATAAGCATCCATGCTTATATCATACTCTCACTCTTGAAGAGGTTTTGTCTTCAAAACTATGGAATCTGCATCAAACAACCTTAAGTTGGTGTTTGGACAATGTTTAGAGTTTAAGAACTTACCTTGGTGTTTACCTTGTAGATGCTCAAGTAGCTGAATGAATGGAATATTTTTGGCTTTCTCAAGCTCTAGTGTGGGTTTAAACTTCTGTAAGGGCGGTTTCTCCTTGTGATACATCATGTTTTCAGCCTTATACATCACATTTTCACTAGTGTTGCTCATGCTATGCTCCTGGACTTTGATCTTTTGTTCTTTAAAACCTGCAAAACAATCTTTTGGCAAAGACAAGTGCATTATATCTGGTGGATCAAAGTTTAAAAACTCTTGAATAGCAAAATAGCTAGCCTTTTCCTTAGCTCTGTTTTGTAATACTCTAACATCTTTCTGTGCTAAAGGAGCAAGAATAAACTTACAATGATTAAATGAGAATGAATACTCATTTGTGCGCCCATTGTGTGCAAAATTTCTGTCATATTGCCATTGCCTTCCAAGCAGTACATGCCCAGCTTGCATAGGCACCACATCACATGAAATCTGATCCTTATACTGGCCAATGGACAGAGGGATCTCGACTTGTTTGGATACTTTGAGCTCTTCTTTGTCATTAAGCCATTTAAGCTTGTATGCCCTTGGATGTGGTTTAGCTTTAAGCCCCAGCTTCTCTACTAAACAAATGCTAGATATATTAGCACAAGAACCACTGTCAATTATCAAATGACATACCTTGTTCTGAATGCTGCATCTGGAATGAAAGAGATTGTCTCTTTGTTCCAAATCCTCCAAAACTGGCTGAGAGCTTAGAGCTCTTTGAATGACTAGTAACTCGCCTTCTTCAGCATATATGGTTACTTCTTCTTCTGATTCTTCAGCCATATCCTCATCTTGTGAATCATATCCACCATCTTGTCTAAGAATCATTGTCCTCTTGTTTGGACATTCTCTTGAAACATGACCTCTGCCTTGACATTTAAATCAGATAATGTCATGATGTCTAGTTGAATTACTAGACTTTCCTTGCTCTTGGGTATGGGATTTGAAGCGTGATTCTATGGCAAGTCCTTTCCTTTTATCTATGAATGGCGTGGGGGTTGGCTGCTGCTCATGCTAAGTTTGTTGAGCTTGTTGATTCCAAGCTGCATTGTTGCTATTGGAACGGTTCCTAGTAGTTTTCTTCTTTATTTGCTTTTCTCTTTGAACAGTGATAGGGCTCAGGTTTTACCCTAATAAAACTACTGCAAGTGCACAACAAATGCAATCGTAGTATAAGGGGTATCGAAATCCCAAGGGAAGTAGATGCTACACTAAGGTTTCTAAGTTCGAATTATGCTAGGTCGAATCGAATGAAAGTAAAACAAAGCAAGAAATAAACGAGTATCACGAAATAGGTTCTTAAAATCAGGAGACTAAGGCGCTAGGTTCAGGAAAATTCTCAGGTGATCTAAATTGCAGGTCTAGACAGGTTGTTAGAAATTATTAAGATCTGTTCTAGAACTCGAAACACAACAATAAAATCAACCAACTCTCGCTGCGAAGATTATCTATGTCTAAACCCTAGAATTCCAAATCTCTTTGCAAATTCTAACAATTCAACCAAGCATTAAAGTTCAGGTTCGATTGTTCACAAAATCCCTAAACCAAATCTCTTTGTGAATAGGTATTTTGCTCATCTAACATTAGTTCAGTTAATCAATAATACTCTCGCATCTATTAATTAACCTAAGATCAGAGTCTAGGTCGCGAAGCTAGAATAAGCATTAAACTTAAATCCATATGAAGAACTCTAATGATTTAATCCTAACAATTTAATTCGACCTAACAATTCATCAATCACCTTTGAAAAACCCTAAACCTAACAAGCAACCTACTCAGACATGATCAATGAAACAGAAATCATTATTTGAATAGAAAGCATAAAAGAAATCAATAGAAGAAAATAAAGGAGTTCCAAATCTGCTCTAAAGGAGTCAAATTCTTCTCTCCAAAAACCTAAACTTCTATGATTCTTAAAGTATGAGATTATGCCTAAACAATGGCTGAAAAACTATATTTATAGGCCTAGGTACGAGTCTTCAATTCCTTGGAAGATTAGGAAAAGTCTTGGAGATTTCCTTTTCTTCAAAAACTGGAAACTTCTCGCTTCTGGAAATTGGAAATCCTGGTGTCGATCGACACTCATCGTGTTTCTTCAATCCGACTTCATTCCACTAAGCTCCAAAATGTATCCAAATCTCCAATTTATCTCCAATTGTACCTGAACCTGTAAAGACTCTATATAGACTCGAAAATAGCCAAAAGACTCTATAAAAACACTTATATCATGGTCTAAAAATGGGTAAAAACCATGATATATCAACTCCCCCAGACTTAGCCTTTGCTTGCCCTCAAGCAAAACAGAAACTTAGAATGAAGTAGAAGTTTGAAAACAGGAACTTTCGAGTACTTCTTCAAAACGCCACATTGATTAACACTTCTTGAATCCACATGATATAGAGCCAACCTTAGGAAATGTTCAGTGTACTTACCACAAGTTTAGCAATCTCCCAGTTCAAATCCAGATCCTTTCCTTGGTAAAAGAATCGAACTCTATCATTGGTAATGCCATAGAACTTTTCTGATTCTTTCCCTTCCTTAGTGCCTGAACAAGACATTCTCATACAGCTCCCCTATTTTCTCTTCCCTTAGTCAACTTCTGCCCATTTTCAGGGTGTTCTAAGATCTTTTCATTGACTCTTCTTTTTCTTTTGAAGTCTCGGGAAATAGTGCTACTCTCTACTTGTGTTCCTTGTGAGGAGACGTGTTCAAGAGCATCACTAATATTGTTCCTTGTGAGGAGACAGGCTCATGACAAAGGCACTATTCCAAGACTTAGACTCTTTTTCTTTCTTTTCTTTTCTCTTAAGGGAAGATCAAGGAGAGACTGCAATTGCCTATCTGTTCGGACTGAAAGAGGAATCAAGTTCTGCGCATACCTAGTTCTTATAAGGGGATCTGAACTCGCCCTGTTAGACTGATTCCACTTGCAGCTTTCTACTTAGTAAGTCCTGCAATCAACTCTTATAGCAATGGTTCTTCAAGTGTCAACTTCTTGTGGTTAGTTCCTAGAAAAACTGAAAGTTCCAACTGATTTTGACTCAATAAAACAAATTTTTGAAAACTTTTGACTCAAGACTCAAAACAAAACACAAAGTCAGTAATCACCTCCCCCAGACTTAAACAACACTGTCCCCAGTGTTATCAAGCCCGAAGTTGGCTAAAAGAAAGATTAGAAACAACATAAAAGACCAGATAGAAGACTTACCTTCGTCTGCGCATGGTGTCGATCGACACCTAGTAGTGTCGATCGACACTGGTCAAGGTCGAGTCCAATGTCGCCTTTTTCAACTGACTGAAACTAAGACTTAGTAAAACTAAAACGAAATATAAAGAAAAATCGTACCTAACAGTGGGTTGCCTCCCACTCAACGCTCGTTTTCAGTCATTAGCTTGACTGTGTCAGGGTTCAGACGTCTGGTGGATCAGAGGGTGGCATTGAATGCTTCCCAGACGAATGTCTTCTCATCCATGGTGGTGTATAGGCAGTAGGTGCATGAAAGCGACCAAGGATTTGAGGAACAGCAGCAAGGTGGGACTTGACTTCGGGTGGGACACTTTGTTTTCCTGCAGAATCATCAAAAGAAACACCAAGCCTTCTACGAGAATCTCGTGACTTGCATAAGCGTGAAGCACCATTTGAACTTTTAAAATTCTTATTGACAAGATCAGGGTGTTTGGAATTGAGTCCAGGAAATGCATACCTTTGCATCCTTCGAGGTTTCTGAGCTAAAGGATGTGGAGTCGTTTGTTTGACCAAAGATGATGGACTTGCAGTATTGGAAGCGACTTCTGGTGTGATCCGTGAAGTGTGTCGATCGACACTAGTGGTGTCGATCGACACCAACCCTGCAACTCGCATCTCTGCACTTTTTCTCCAATTCAGCTCTGCAATCCTTGCTTCCATGATAAAAACGTCATCCTCCATCAACTTAGCATTGATTAGAACATCTTCTCTGCTCATAGTCTTGAAGAGATGATCATTTCCACCCCAGTCTTCAATCTCCACATCTTTCTCAGAATTCTCAGCCAATGCCTCTTGAACAGCCAGTGTTTCATTTGCTCTTTAGAATCCAGCTCCTTTTGATACCCAGTAGTAATGTCGTCTGAATGCTCCCTGTTTGGGTCTTGATTCATGGAAAGCTCTACTGAAAAACATTGACCATTGATGGTGGAAGGTCCCCTTAACTTGTCCATGTCAAAATTCATGACAACATCACCCAAATCAAGCTCCATTTTCTCTTTTCTCACATCAATGATGGCACCAGCTGAAGCTAAGAATGATCTTCCCATAATAAGAGGGTCTGCAGGTTCTTCATCATACTTCAAAAACACAAAGTCTGTGGGAATAATGCAGCCTTCAATCTTCAAAGGAACATCTTCTAGAACAGCTTCTGGGATTCTCTTTGATCGATCAGCTAGGATAAGAGAGATTCTGCTTGGCTTGAAATCAGTCATTCCAAATCTAACAGCAACAGAGTATGGTATCAAGTTGATACTTGAACCTAGATCACAGAGAGAACGAGGAAACTTTCCTGTTGAGATTGAGCAATCTAGCACAAAGTTCCCTGGATCGGGTAACTTCTCTGGAATCCTCCTCTGAATCACAGCACTGACTTGTTCAGAAACTCTCACCTTCTTCTTCTTTCTTGGAACTATGTTCAAGAGAATTGCATTCATGTCTCTGGTAAGCAATGCTCCTTCCTCAGGGCTTATACCATTGACTACCATTCTCTTGACATACCTTCTTAATGCAGGTGAAAGTTGGACTGCATCAACTAAGGGTAGCTCAACCATCAGCTTACTCATCATCTCCTTGCATCTAGCTTCCTCTCTCTCCTGTTTAGATCTTCTGGGAGGCAGGAGATAAGGTATTTTTGGTTTATACACCTTTTCCTCTTCAAGTTTGGAAGGTTCAGGTTGATCCAGCGAGGTCATGGTAGGGTGTCGATCGACACTATGGAGGTGTCGATCGACACTGGCTTCTTGTGTCGAGGATGCTTTTTCGATCGAACCCGATTCCCTGAGTTCCTCTACTGGTGTCGATCGATGCCCGGTGGTGTCGATCGACACCTGCTCTGTAACGTTAACATCTTCATCATCAGTATGAAACTCCACGATTTCTTCAGCATTCAGGCCCTTTTTCAGCACTTGTTGAAGGCTTCTTCCATTTTGAATCGTGATGGCATTCACATGGCGTCTCGGATTGGTATCAGTTTTCTCTGGAAGGAAACCTTCTTGCCTATGAACAGCTTCTGCGGTTCGAGCATCTTGAACGTCCAGCTTCTTCATGTGAGAATTTATGCTCTCAATCTTTCCATTCAGATCTTGATACAGTGAATCAATCTTGCCATTGAAGTCCACTGTCAACTTCTGCTGTCCTTCCAAAATTTGCTCCAACATAGCCTTGTTGTCTTGCGCAGGAGGCTTCTGGTAGGAAGAAGAACCATAAGTTCTGTTGAAGCTGTTGTTCTTAAAAGGCTTATGGTAGGAAGAATCATAGCCTTGCTGATTGCCAAATCTTTGACCTTGAAAACCAGCTCCATTAATGTAGTTAACTTCTTCTTCCTCAGGCTCAAAAGTTTCCACTTCATTAGCAAAATGGACTTGCTTCTTTCCCACCAAGAGATCCAGCTTCCTGTTGACTTCAGCAATTTTGTTTCCTCCAGTTACTCCAGCGTTTTGTCTTCTCTCAAAGTCTGCGTTCTTTGTGCTGTTACAAGAGGCCAAATTCTCTATAAGCACCATTGCGTCTCCTGGGTATCTGGTGTTGAAGTTGCCATTGCTTGCTGCGTCTAAGGCCATCTGGTACCTCCAATCAATCCCGCGGTAGAAGATACCGATAAGATGCGGCTTGCTGAAACCGTGGTGTGGGCAGTCCCTCTGGTAAGCCTTGTGTCGCACCCAAGAAGCCTTGAATGCTTTAGTGGGTCCTTGGAAGAATGTAGTGATCTTCGTCCTCAGCTCTTCTGATCTCGCGTCATCAAAGAAATTGCATAAGAATGCATTCTTTGTCTCTTCCCAAGTGGTTAGTGAGCCTGGATCCAACTGCTTCAGCCAGTATGATGCATCTCCAGCAAGCGAGTAAGGGAAAAGCTTGCAGAAGAGATAGTCGTAGGTCACTCCATTGGTCTTGATGCTTGAAGCTAAATCTTCGAATCTCTCAATATGGTCCATAGGATGCTCATTAGGGAGACCATGAAAAGGATGCTGAGCCACAAGAGTATAGTAAGCAGGATTCAGCTCGAAGTCATTCCTCTGGAATGCAGGAGGACGGATCGCAGCTCTATTGGCATAGAACTGGTCTGGGCGGTTGTACTCGCCAAGTGTTCTTCCACGTCCAGCTTCTGCAGGGGCGATTTGCATCGCTGGTTCTATGATGACGGCGCCAGCCACATCAAGTCTCTGGCCTTGGGCGTTCCTTCTATTGCCTTGTAGGTCAACAAAGTCGCCTGCCTAGTTGCGTATCATGATCACAGGTTCTGCCATCTCAGTCTGCGCAGGGTGTCGATCAATGCTAGTGGTGTCGATCGACGCTCGGGCAGATTTGCGGTTCGTACGTTCGAGACGGCCTAGTTCCTCGTTCAGTGCGATTAGTTCCTCTTCCTTGTTGCTTCTGGTACTGTGCATGCACCTGAAAC
>JAHZTW010000001.1:430003374-430028616 GCA_020283515.1 Alliaria petiolata
CCCTAAACCAAATCTCTTTGCGAATAGGTATTTTGCTCATCTAACATTAGTTCATGCAATTAATAATACTCTCGCATCTATTAATTAACCTAAGATCAGAGTCTAGGTCGCGAAGCTAGAATAAGCATTAAACACAAATCCAGATGAAGAACTCTAATGATTTAATCCTAACAATTTAATTCGACCTAACAATTCATCAATCACCTTTAAAAAACCCTAAACCTAACAAGCAAACTACTCAGACATGATCAATGAAACACAAATCATTATTTGAATAGAAAGCATAAAAGAAATCAATAGAAGAAAATAAAGGAGTTCCAAATCTGCTCTAAAGGAGTCAAATTCTTCTCTCCAAAAACCTAAACTTCTATGATTCTTAAAGTATGAGATAATGCCTAAACAATGGCTGAAAAACTATATTTATAAGCCTAGGTACGAGTCTTCAATTCCTTGGAAGATTAGAAAAAGTCTTGGAGATTTCTTTTTCTTCAAAAACTGGAAACTTCTCGCTTCTGGAAATTGGAAATCCTGGTGTCGATCAACACTCATCGTGTTTCTTCAATCCGGCTTCATTCCACTAAGCTCCAAAATGTATTCAAATCTCCAATTTATCTCCAATTGTACCTGAACCTGTAAAGACTTTATATAGACTCGAAAATAGCCAAAAGACTCAATAAAAATATTTATATCATGGTCTAAAAATGGGTAAAAACCATGATATATCAAACAGCTAGATGCAAGAGTTCTGGCAGTGAGTGGTAAGGCTGCATCTCCACCTTTCTCTGAATTCGGTCTTGAAGTCCATCCATGAATTGGGACATCAAGGACTCCTATGTTTCTTCTAGAGCTAGCTGACTCCTTAGAAGATCAAATTCTTCATAGTATTCTTTCACACTCCTAGAACCCTGAAATAGAGATCTAAACCGTTTTAGTAAATCCCTATGATAGTGTGGAGGCATATACCTTCTGTTTAGCTCGAATTTCATGTCACTCCATATGGTGATTTGTGGATATCTGAGCCTCCTCTTTTCAGCTACTTCTTTGTCCCACCAAGCTAAAGCATGGTCAGTGAGACTAGCTACGGCAAGAGCAATCTTCTTGGGCTCTGTATAGGCATAGTATTCGAAAAGGTGCTCCATTCTTCTTTCCCATTCTAGATAGGCTACGGGATCAAGGTTTCCAGAAAAATTTGGCGCAAGCAGCTTCACTTCTGGTGGTAAGTTCCGATCTTCATTGTATGGCCGGTTTCTCTCATTGTTTCTTCTGTTTAAAATGTCTTGAGCTTGTTGTGCCAGATTTGGAGCTGGCGGTGGTGGTTGTACATCAGGAGGATCTCTTGCTCGGTTTGCATCAGGGGGAACACCATTGATATTTCTTCTTGGCAAGAGAGGAGGGGGGGCATTCAGGATTCTCTAGCCTTTGCATCCTGGTGTTGGTTTCTTCTCTTAATGTAGTGATGTTTTCAGTCAGGGCAGCGAATTGGGTATGCATCATTGCCATCATGGCTTGTAGAGGGTCTGCTGGTGGCATATCTCCCATGGTACCTTGCAATTCAAACAAACAAATCAGAGAGGTGTTTAAATGATAGCAAAATACAAGATCAATCAAGCAACTGTTCTGTTCCTTTTTTTTTTTTTTAAAGAATGCAAATGCTCAAATAAAATTCAAAGGAATGTAAATGATGCAAATATGAAGATGTGCAAGGTTGGACCGTAATGACTTAGGACTAAGTATGCAAATGACTTAATGCAAACGAGTAATGAAGTCAAATGAGGTGCAGTGAACAAAGTCAGTTTACAGATTTGGCAAAGATGGAAATGGTATCAAACACGCAATGAATATGAGTACAGAGTTGGAATGGCCGCAAATACACTTGCCAAAAAAGGAACCACAATCACGTTTTTATGGCTAGCAAGTTGACTAAATGATTCAATGCAAAGGCTTTCTTCCTCTTTCTTTTCGTTTTCAATGGATGCAGGCTATGAAACAAGAACACAAAGTGCAGGAATGATCAAGCAATGCAGAAACAATGGGAAACACTTTTTTTTCTTTTTTTTTTTCGGTATTGAAACGATAAGAGCAAGAACAGAACAAGCAAGGCAATATTTTTTTTTGATTTTCAAGAATGAAAACAACAATAACAGAATCAAATCAAGCAAAACAGAAGCAATGAATTTTTTTAATTTTTTTTATTTTTAAGAATGAAACAGATTGCAAAAACTTGAAAAAGGAATAGAAAACACCTGGGATAGGAGCTTTTAGCTCTGATACCAATGACACAAGACTGGAAATGCTCCAAGTATTGTTTCTCTGGAAATCGTCACTTGAAGCTGAATTGATGGATGAATGGTTTTGATGATTGAAAGCCGGTTGTACTTGAACTCCAAGTACTAAGAGTTTAGACTCTAGTTCTTCAAGGGCTAATCCTCACAAGAACAACTAGACTCTACACGTCTCACAAGCTCTCTGAATCCCTCAAAGAACTTAATAAAAACGCAGGAACACTTTTAATGCAAAGAGGAACACTCAGAATGACAGAAAAATAATGGTAACAAGTATTAAAACAAAAGCAAAGATCAAGCAGAAATGATGTAGAAAGGATCTTCTAGCCGTTGAGTTTTAACGTCCTAGCCGTTTGGCTTTAAATGGAATGAGATCTTGACTTGTTCTGGTGTGGTAAGGCTCGTGTGGGCTTCAGTGGACAGAGGGGAGGTCGCATATAATGTCTTGGATAGACATTTATACATAGTTTCCTTATCTAGCTAGGCAGAGGCTTCTTTTGGACGGTTTGGTGGTTTTGGTGGATTGGATGGATCTTCTTGGTTAAATGTGGGCAGCGATTGAACCAAGGACGGTTTGTGGATCTCCTTAGCTACCATAGATGATGAGAATGGGTCGAATGATATGTTTTTATAACATATGTTCGGACTTTCCTCAAGTAATAGATGCTTCTCGTTCTACTATTAAGAGCCCCAAATGACTATTTCTAGTCTAGTTACTCCATTTTGATTCTATGACTCACTAAAAGTCCGTTTTAAGCATTTTCGGCTATATACATCTGTTTCGGATCTTCATAGGACCCTTTTAAACTTATAATCCCCATTTGAACTTACTGATGAGTAGAGTTTTGATTTCCTCAACGGAATGAGTAACAAGTAATAGATGCTTCTCGTTCTACTATTAAGAGCCCCAAATGACTATTTCTAGTCTAGTTACTCCATTTTGTTTCTATGACTCATTAAAAGTCCGTTTTAAGCATTTTCTGCTATAAACATCAGTAACGGATCTTCATAGGACCCTTTTAAACTTATAATCCCCATTTGGACTTACAGATGAGTAGAGTTTTGATTTATACAACGGAATGAGTAACAAGTAATAGATGCTTCTCTTTCAACTATTTTGCCCCTGGAGCAGCCCTTACTAATCGCCCAGCCTACCGAACTAACCTTATGGAGACAAAAGAACTGCAGAAACAAGTGGATGAGCTACTGGAAAGGGGTCATATCAGAGAAAGTATGAGTCCCTGCGCCGTGCCTGTTCTGCTTGTACCTAAGAAGGATGGTAGCTGGCGCATGTGTGTGGATTGCAGAGCCATCAATAACATCCCGGTGAAGTATCGATACCCCATACCTAGGCTAGATGACATGCTAGATGAGTTACACGGTTCCTGCATCTTCTCTAAGATAGATTTAAAAAGTGGATATCACCAGATTAGGATGAAAGAAGGAGATGAATGGAAAACTGCCTTTAAAACTAAACATGGGCTGTATGAATGGTTAGTTATGCCCTTTGGATTAACAAACGCACCTAGCACTTTTGTGAGATTAATGAATTATGTTCTTAGAGCATTCATAGGCGTGTTTGTTGTAGTCTACTTTGATGACATCCTAGTTCATAGTAAAAGCCTAGATGAGCATGTTGAGCATTTGCAATCTGTTTTAGGTGTGCTTAGAAAGGAAAAGCTCTATGCCAATCTCAAGAAATGCACACTCTGCACAGATAACCTTGTGTTTCTAGGTTTTGTTGTAAGTGCAGAAGGAGTTAAAGTGGATGCAGAGAAGGTTAAGGCCATCAGCGATTGGCCAAGTCCAAAGACAGTGGGCGAAGTGAGGAGTTTCCATGGCCTTGCTGGGTTCTACATGAGGTTTGTGAAGGACTGTAGCACGTTGGCAGCCCCCCTCACTGAAGTCATAAAGAAGGACGTGGGATTTTAATGTGATCCTGGTTAGGATCCTCCGAAAACCGTTACTCTTGAATGTGGGGATAAGCTTTGCAACCGCAAAATCCAGGGATTGTGAGGTTCAAAGGATGGGGATTGAAGGGTCACACAAAGGCTATGGAAAGACCTTTGATTTACCACTGATCTTTCTTTGGATATGACACACCAAAGGAAGAACAGCATTTCTTGTGGATATTACACACCAACAAGAGAGAAGACTAACTTCAAAAACGTTTTCATAAAAGGGAAGGTTGATTGATTGCCTTTCTAAAGAGAGTTACAAGAGTTTATATAGGGAAAACGCCCCCTTGGCTCTCACTTTGGTCCAGGAGACAGAAAACACAATTCCAGGAACAGAAAACATGGTTCCAGGAAATAAGGTGGTCTCCCCCAAAGAAAGTCTAGAAAACAGAAAAAACACAGTCCAGAAAACATGGAAACACTTCCAACAAAGTTTAGAAAGAAATAACAATTAAAGATAGTTTCGAAAATCCCCTTTGCTCCTTCTTTGATCCTTGGTCGAATCTTTGATGGAATTGGGCTTCCAGTTTAACACATGGGCCATTAAGAGGTGCTGGGAATACCTCATTAAAAACCTTGTCAAGAAAACCCAGTGGGATAAAACTTGACAAGGGAAAAAGAGTATAAACCCAACACTTACCCAATTGTTAAAATCATATAGCTTGAATCAAAACAAAAGTGTTTTGACAAGCTATCTTGTAGTCTTGATCGTCGGGTTCTTCTTTGTGATTGAAAAATCCTCCAGCAGCTTGTTTAAACAGCTTTGCCTTTGAATGAGTCATTGGCCCAGTAGGCACAATCAAAGTTTCTCCTTCTCCTAGCTCAGGTTCAAGGCGCTCCTCTGGTTCAAGCTGCTCCTTATCCTCCTTCCCATGTTGTCCATTTGTTAATTCTTGGATCAAAAACCAAGGAGGTTTAGGATCAAGCGTCTCCCATTTCGGCTCAAGTGTAACTCCAGCACTAGCTGCATTCTCAGCTACAAGCTTCCCTTCAGCTACAAGTATGTTTCCAGCAGGTTCAAGCTCTATTTCTTTAATGCTGGTCAGGATCATATCAGATTTGGTAACAAGTAATNCCCATTTGAACTTACTGATGAGTAGAGTTTTGATTTCTTCAACGGAATGAGTAATAAGTAATAGATGCTTCTCGTTCTACTATTAAGAGCTCGAATGACTATCTCTAGTTTAGTTACTCCAATTTTTTCTATGAACCATTAAAAGTCTGTTTTAAGCATTTTCGCCTATAAACATCAGTTTCGGATATTTATAGGACCCTTTTAAAATTATAATCCCCATTTGGACATACTGATGAGTAGAGTTTTGATTTCCTCAACAGAATGAGTAACAAGTAATAGATGCTTCTCGTTCTACTATTAAGAGCTCCAATGACTACTTCTAGTCTAGTTACTCCATTTTGTTTCTACGACTCACTAAAAGTCCGTTTTAAGCATTTTCGGATCCAAACATCTGTTATGGATGTTCGTAGGACCCTTTTAAACTTATAATCCCCATTTGGACTTACTAATGAGTAGAGTTTTGATTTCTTCAACGGAATGACTAACAAGTAATAGATGCTTCTTTTTTTTTTTTTGAATTATATGTCAAATTAATTCAAGAAAAACTGTTTTACATCAAAATGCAGCTTTTATATGATACAGATTTTTTGAAATTTTTTTTAAGAAGAAATTGAAAGGTAAAGGTAAAATTTTAACCATAAGTAGCGAACCACATCTGAAGAGCCTTCTCGTATGTGGTATCTCGCGATCTTCTAATCGATGATATTTTATTTCTGATATGCTTGTCAATAGACCGATACAGCACCTGCAGAGCAGAGGGTGCTTTTCCGTTTCTTCTTTCATTCCTTTCTCTCCATATGCTGTAAACTGCAGTCTGAAGTACCGAGCGAAAAAGGAATCCATGTATCCTTTCCAGGTTCTTATCCGCTATGTAGTAGATTATATGTTGCCATTCTGCCGAGAAACTTGTCGCGAAAAGCTGCCTAGCGAGCTTTGTCCATACTAAGAAAGAGAAAGAACATTTAAAAAAAAAATGTTCCCTCGATTCCAGCGTCTCCGAACATAGTACACAGGCTGGGTTGATTCCGACATTCCAACTAAGCATTCGATCCCTTGTAGAGAGCCGGTTTTTTATCGCAAGCCATGTGCAAAAAGAAAATTTTGGTGTCGCATGATTAAGCCAAATTCCCTTGTGCCATGCAACTTGCAATGAGGTTTCTCGGATGGTCTCCCACGTATCCTTGGATCTGAATACTGTTCTGAATTTATCGGCTTTATTCTTCCAAAGCATAATATCCTCCTCGTCGCTTCGTCTCTGTTTTTGCCTCGCCAGAGCAGTTTCCATATCATTCAAAACTTCCACTCGATGCCTACGACCACGACGGTGTTCCCAAGCCGAAGCCACTGAAGCACGAAGTGAAATCCCCATATCTATAACTCCCCGGGGACCTGTAATCTCCATCAAAGGATCGAGAGATGACCAATTACTGAACCAGAAGGATGAATTTTTTCCATTTCGAACCTCAACTTTGTACAGCTTCTTTGCACTCTCTCGGGTTTTAAGCATCTTTTTCGACATCCAGGACCCCAGGCTTGAGCTCTCTTTAATCGACCAGAATGATTTTCTTTTTAGTAGATATGTCGTGATCCACTTCACCCATAGCGAAGACTTGTTTGACACTAATTTCCATATCAACTTTAAGCAGCAGACCTCATTTACTTCTTTCAATGGCCTAAGTCCCGAGCCACCTTCATCTTTCGGCTTACAAACCTCAGCCCACGAGATCTTGGCCTTCGCTGGTTTTAGTTCAGGTCCAGACCAAAGGAACGCCGAACACATTTTGTCTATTTCCCGTAAGAAGTTACTCGGAAGTCTAAAAGCTTGAAGCCAGAAGTTTGTAATACTCCGGAGGACTGCGCTTATGAGGTTGAGCGTACCAGCAAACGATAAAAACCTAGCTGTCCAAGATGCAATTCTGTTTCGAATCTTCTCTAGCAAAGGTGTGTAATCGTTTGTAGACATGCGCTTAGTAAGTAGAGGTAGCCCCAGATAATGTACCGGGAGCTGTCCGGAATCGAAAGGAAACTGAGAGACCATATCTTCTCGAGCTGCAACCTGAATTCCCGCTAGATAATTGTGGATTTCTCCATACTTATCCGCAGACCAGACATCTTAGCAAAGTCATCAAACACCTTTATTATACCCTCTACTGACCTGACATTCCCATCTGTAAGCACCATTAGGTCATCCGCAAAACTTAGATGCGTTAGTCCAATTTTCTTACACTTGGGATGATATCCGAACTGATTTAGATGCGCTGCTCTGTCCATAAGTTTAGATAAAACATCCATGCTGATCACAAACATATATGGAGATAGTGAGCATCCTTGACGAAGCCCTCGTGCACTATCAAATAAACCCGCTTAGTTCCTCGTTTACTTGGACCGAGAAGGAAGCCGTCGTGACACACAACGAAATCCATTTGATGAATACCGGAAGAAAAGCCATAGCCGAGAGAGCATTCATGATGAAAGGCCATTGTACCGAGTCAAAAGCTTTGCAGATATCGATTTTTAGAGCACATCCAGCTGAAATATTCTCTTTGTGATAATCTTTGACTAGTTCCGTAGCTAGCAGAAGATTTTCGATCAACAAACGGTCTTTGATGAAAGCCGACTGATTCGCAGATATGAACTTCGGGAGGATTTCTTTGAGCCTGTTTGCGATAATCTTCGATATGACTTTGTAGATTACGTTACAGCAAGATATCGGTCGATAATCTTTCATCTCAAGCGCTCCTGTCTTCTTAAGTATCAGTGCTAGGATTGTTGTATTTATTCCTTTTGGTAGGAAACCCTTTACAAAAAAAGATTTTATCGCCAGAATAAACTCATCCCCGATTAAGTGCCACACCGAGATATAGAATTCAGCCGTAAACCCATCTGGTCCGGGAGATTTATCCTTTGGCATCGCGAATAAGACCCCTTTAATCTCCTTGGGTGTGATTTCGCATAGAAGCAAACCCTCATCAACTTCTGTACATCTAAAAGTTAACAAATTCTGAAGGTTTCCAACCGTTACCCCTTCAAAATCGTCTGGCTTGTGCTGTAAGAATTCTTTGAAATGTTGAACTGCTTCCTGTTTGATCTGGTCCCCCTGTGAAACCATACGCCCATCTTTACATTTGATTTCACGGATTGTATTTGAGGCTGCCCTTGTGGTTACTGCACGGTGAAAAGTCTTATTGTTTTTGTCTCCAACTCCGAGCCAGTGCATCTTGGATTTATGCTTGAGATATTTTGCCTCTAAACCTGAGACAAAATCCCAACGCCTATAAGCTTCATTCTCTGTCTCCATAGCTTGAGTGGACGGATTTAATAAATTCAACTGTTGTTTCTGGCATAAATCTTCGTAAGCTTCCTTCGATTTCTTTACTAAATCCCCCATCCTTGTTTTAGCTAAATTCCTGATCAATGGTTTTAGACCCTTTAGCTTTTTCGAGAATCTATGGAGAGAAGAAGTCGATAGGTGGATAGGCTATGTTTCCTTCCAATAGTTTGTAATCAGCGTCTGGAACTCCTCCAAATCAGTCACTACATTTACAAATTTAAAAGGTTTTCTAGGCTTAATGATGTTGGCGCTAATCTGAATCCTTCCTCGCAAATGATCTGAGCACCCCCCTGCCTCAAAAACATTGTACGATTGTGGAAAAATTTGGCCCCAAACATCATTTACAAGCAATCTATCCAGCTTCTTCGAGATCAATCTGTTTGCCCTTTTGTTTGACCAAGTAAAAAGAGGTCCATGATATGCCAAATCAGTGAGAGAGCAGTAACCTGCCATGCTTTGAAAATCCCTCATCCCGGCTATAATATGTAGAGCATTTTCGAACTCAGAGTGTTCCTCACCATCTAGTATCTCGTTAAAATCTCCCGCTAACATCCACGGCTTGTTTTTGATTATGGGAGAATCATGATGATTCCTGAGATCCCCCCATAACTCCTTCCGTTCCACCACACAGTTTGAAGCATAAATGAAAGAACAGAAGAACTCAGCTGCTTGCTCTTCAAGCTTTACCGAAACTGTTATCATCTGACCATTCTTATAAAAAGGAGTGATTCAAACATTTTCCTTCCAAACCACCCAAATCCGCCCTAGGCGATTGTACTCATAGTTTGTTAAAACCGACCAATCTCTGAAGATAGTGCTACTCAATCTCTGGACTTTACTTTCCTTCACCCTTGTCTCCAACAGACTACCAAACCGTAAACCTTCTCTGTCCACCCAGCTCTTTATTATGGAATTGGTATGAACCTCGGGTAGATCGAGATTCAATGAGATGGAATCGAACGTGCTGGTCTAGAGACTCTCTCACGTTGGATCGTTTAAGGGGATTGATGGGGGATCGAACGCACCACAGAGAGGATGAGGGGCTCTCTGATACAGCAAACACTCGAGCTAAGAGTGAATCCACACACAAAGAACGAGCAAAGGGTTTCAAGACTTGACTTGAAAGAAGAACTGCCGATTTTATTGATATGAAGGTAAAAAGTTGCGGACTACAAGGCCGTAAAGGAGCTTTATAAATAGCTCGGCGGCATGACCTTCTAGGGTCTCCCCTTATGGCAAAATAAAAAGGAAAAACACAACTAAAACACAAAAGAAAATAAAGAAAACAAAACGGCAAACACCTAATACAAAGAAAAGGAAAATACTAGCGTTTTAAACAGAAAAGGAAACAAACTTAAACCAGCAAAAATAAACATGCGGCCAACACTTAGACATTTTCCTTCTCTCCCTCTGATGTTTCTGACTTAGGCTGGAGGCTCTGAATCGTAGCTTGAACCTGCATGCATTATAGAAATTGAAAGTACCTTGCTATCGCATAGAAGCGGCCAGGCTTGTTGTTGCACGATCTTGATGGTTTCTGGTGTGGCCTTGGTGAGCTTTCTCTGGTCTTGGACAGTCTGGAGTGTTCTTGATGTCTTGCTTTTGAAGTCTTCACTGGGACGGTCTCCGTCGTCTTCTAACTCTTCCGGAAACGCCAAATGCTTCTTCTCGGCTTCTAGACTTGTGTTCGCAGCATCTTGAGGCTCGATGATGGTCTTTTCATGTTTCTTGTTAGAATGTGTTATGGACTCAGTTAGGAAAGGGGTCATTGTAACATCCGCGATCTTCGGATCAAGCGGTACGGCCGCGGTACGATTCTTGGTACGGATGCGGTACGAGTCTTGGTACGGCCGCGGTACGAGTCGAGGTACGGATGAGCGGTTCGATTGAGAATCAGATTATTAAGGCAGGAATTAAGAAAAATCAGGGGGTTAGCTGAGAATCCGAGTGTTTGAGCTGGCTAGAAGATTAGCCGAGTGATTGGGCAAGTTTGCCGAGCAAAAATCAGAACAACCGAAAGAAAAATGAAGCTGTCCGTGAAAATCGTAACTGGCCGCAAAAATCGGAGCGTGGTCGGATGGGAGCTGGACTTGAGCTGGGCGAGAGCGGCTCGGACAAGTGAATTTCGGACAGTCCGTGTTTTTCGGAACACTTGGTCGGAATTCGGACAGGACGGTTATCATGGTCTGAGCTGAGCTGGAATATCCGAGAGTCTTAGTGGATTATTCGGATGGAAACAGAAATATCCGCTAAGTTATTCGGATAGCCGAGCGGGAACGGTTATGGCCGAGAGAAACGTTAAGTGCGCGGCTAAAGTAAGCGGGAACGGTTAATTGGCTTACTGAAGCGAGTTTGGCCGAGTAAAAGTGCGGGAACGGTTACTGGCATTTGGACGCTCGAGCAAAACGCTGCGGATTGATTAATGAACGGTTTTGGAGCAGTTTCTCACCAAAATCCGTCAAAGTATCATTTCTGCAGCATATCTTCGAGAAAACACAGAAAGACTCGAAAGAAAAATACAGAGAAAGTCCGAGAGAGAATTCGTCCGAGAGAAAGAGAATTGCCGAGAGATTGTTCGAGAGTTTCGGATTCGATCGAGAGATAGCCGAGTGATTTCGACTGTCGCCGAGAGAGTTCGAGAAAAGTCCGAGAGAAGCGTGTTCGGATCGAGAGATCATCGAGAAACCGTCGACTAAATTCAAGATCTTTCTACAGCCGATTGACTAAGGTGAGTGCGTGACCGCGGGCTTCATGTCTAAGGTCGTTTTCATGCATAGATTCGATAGTCTTGATTGCTTGATTTAATCCGTGAGTTTTTACTGTTTGATTCATATTTCTGCGGAAATGGTAAAGGCTCGCAAGCCATGGTATAAGGCTCGGAAGCCAAGTAAGGCTCGATGGCCATGGTTAGGCTCGTGAGCCGATTTGATTGAATAAGCGTGATTGATTGATTGGATTGATTGCTTGGATGCGATTTTTATATATGTGGCTAAGTGGGTCGGGATGACCGCCTCACTAAGCAATTCGTTTGCTTATGCCTCCTTTGTGGATGCAGGTAAAGAAGTTCGTGAAGGGAACTGATCTTTTGAGCCGCGGCATGATGATGGCAGGAAGGAAGGGATGGATTATACTTGGGTAGAATAGGTCGTTTTTATGCAATGTAATAGCTTATTAGCGAACTCTCATTGTATGACTCGAACCTCAGTTTTCTATCTAAGTTAATTATGCTAAGAACTTGTCCGAATCGCTCAAAATCTCTAAGTCTTGGAAAAACACGCTGAAATTTGACTAAGTATGGAAAAAGTTAAAAATTACCCGAGGCCGGCCAAGTAGTGGCCGAGCCAGATTGTACCGCGGTACACAATTTCCGGGTTAGGGCTTTTCAGTCATACCTTGGCTGTGTGGAGGGGACACTTGTATGATGTCTTGCTGGGGTAATTCCTCCTGTTGCTCCTTCTCGGGTCCTTTGGATCTTTCACGTGCGGTTGATTGAGGTGGGTCTATGGCTTCCGGATCAAATACACTTATGATCCTTTCTACAGCTAGGTTGAACTTCTGGCGTAAGGACTTAGTCTTGGAACGAGTCATCCTGCCCTATATGGCCGTGGGAACGTCTCCCTCGGTTTGCTCCGGCTCGGTGGTTCCACCATTCCCTCCCTCTTGAGAAGGTTTTGCCTTCAAAACCGTTTCTTCTGCATCAAAGGGGGATAAATCAGCAACATTAAAACTATGTGAAATATTAAACTCACCTGGAAGTTCCAGCTTGTAGGCGTTGTTGATTCGCTCTAGGACTTTAAACGGGCCGTCTCCTCTTGGCGCGAGCTTAGAGTTCCTTTTCTGTGGGAAACGTTCAGGCCTCATGTGTAGCCAGACCCATTCTCCTGGCTCAAAGACAAGTTCTTTGCGTCCCTTGTCTTTGTTTCTCTTATACTCCTCAGTCTTCTTCTCTATGTTTTCTTTAGCCTTTAGATGAAGGTTCTTGATGAACTCTCCTCAGTTAAGTCCATCCATGTTGATTTGTTCAGCTTGCGGTAATGGCGTGAGGTCTATTGGCACCAGAGGGTTAATACCATAAACAACTTCAAAAGGGGACAACTTAGAGGCAGAGTGAGTAGCACGGTTATAAGCAAATTCGATAAATGGAATGCAATCCAACCATGTTTTCATATTTTTACCAAGCGTAGCTCTAAGTAAAGTGGAAAGAGTACGGTTTACCGACTCGGTTTGGCCATCCGTTTGAGGGTGGCATGTAGTAGAGAATAGTAGCTTAGTGCCCATCTTCCTCCAAAGAGTTTTCCAAAAGTGGCTGAGGAACTTAGTGTCACGATCAGAAACGATTGACCTTGGCACTCAATGTAGACGCACCACCTCCTTGAAAAACAAGTCTGCGGTCTGAGTTGCATCATTCACTTTGGCGCATGGTATGAAGTGTGCCATCTTGCTAAATCGATCCATAACCACAAAGATCGAGTCCTTGTGCCTGATCTTTGGCACTCCTAATACAAAGTCCATGGAAATGTCTACCCAAGGGGCGTTAGGTATTGGTAAAGGAGTGTATAAGCCGTAGGGATGTAACCTGGACATGGCCTTACGGCATGTGATGCAGCGAGAACAGAACTTTTTTTACATCTTTCTTTAATTGCGGCCAGAAGAAGTGATCAACAAGCACAGCTAGGGTCTTGGCGATGCCAAAATGTCCCATTAGGCCACCACCGTGAGCTTCTCGGATCAGCAAGTCTCGGATTGAGCTTTGAGGAATGCACAGCCGCTTGTCCCTGAATAGAAACCCATCAAAGATGTAGTATGTGCTAAAAGATCCTTTGCCATGCTCCTTGTAGCTCTCTCCAAAGTCAGGATCTTCCTCATACAAACCCTTGATCTGATCAAAACCCAAAACCTTAGCCTCCATTGTAGAGATCAGAGCATGCCTCCGAGACAATGCGTCGGCTACCACATTTTCTTTCCCCTTCTTGTATTTGATTACATAGGGAAATGTCTCGATGAAATCCAGCCATTTAGCGTGCCTCCTCTTTAGTGATGTCTGTCCTCTTAGGTGCTTCAAGGTCTCGTGGTCAGTGTGGATAATAAACTCCTTGGACAACAAGTAATGTTGCCAAGTTTCCAATGCTCTAACTAGTGCATACAGCTCCTTGTCGTAGGTCGGATAATTCAGTGTGGCTCCACTCAGCTTCTCACTAAAATAAGCTACTGGCCTGCCTTTCTTGTGTAGGACAGCTCCTATGCCTAACCTGAAGCATCGCATTCCACTTCAAACATAACTTCAAAGTCTGGTAAGGCTAAGACAGGTGCTCGCATTAGACGATCCTTGAGCGTGTTGAATGCAGCTTCCTGAGCTTCTCCCCATGAAAATGGAACATTTTTCTTGATAACAGCGGTGGGTGGGGCAGCCACGGTGCTGAAATCTTTAACAAACCGGCGGTAAAAAGATGCTAGGCCGTGGAAGCTCCTAACATGACCGATGGTACTTGGCGTGGGCCACTCTTGTATAGCCTTGATCTTTTCTCCATCCACTTGTAATCCCTGCTCACTTACTACAAAGCCTAAGAAAACAAACTTGTTAGTACAAAAGGAGCACTTCTTTAGGTTAGCATATAGGCCTTCCTTCCGAAGTGTTTTTAAAACAAGTTCTAAGTGAGTAAGATGGTCCGATAAACATTTGCTATAAACAAGTATATCATCGAAGTATACTACTACGAATCGGCCAATAAAAGATCCTAGAACCTGGTTCATGAGTCGCATGAATGTGCTAGGGGCATTGGTGAGGCCGAAGGGCATCACTAACCACTCGTATAGCCCTTGTTTAGTCTTGAAAGCTGTCTTCCATTCGTCGCCTTCACGCATCCTTACTTGATGATATCCGCTTCTGAGATCTACCTTTGAGAAGATAGTTGCTCCACTAAGCTCATCTAACATATCATCTAGGCGCGGTATGGGATGCCTATACTTGATGGTGATGTTGTTGAAGGCTCGACAATCAACACACATCCTCAATGTGCCGTCCTTCTTAGGTACTAGCAGAACTGGAACTGCACACGGACTTAGACTATCCCTGATGTATCCCTTGTCCATCAAGTCTTTTACTTGCTTCTCAAGTTCCTTGGTTTCTTCGGGATTCATACGGTAAGCAGCTTTGTTGGGCAATGCAGAACAGGAGAACAAGTCTATTTGGTGATCTATTCCACGGAATGGAGGCAATCCAACTGGAATCTCTTCTGGGAAAACGTCATTAAATCGATCTAAGACAGCTTGTACTTCACTTGGAAGTTGTAAATAACCTGAACCTGTGCTTAGACAATCTTTGAAAACCATTAGTAGCACGGTGCCACGGGCACTCATGGTTTTAAACACGGTATTACTTGTAATGTACAAGTTGGATTTACTTACCTCGGTTTCCTTAGCCATATGAGTTTGCATTTGATCCACTTCGGTGGGGCTTAAGGGAGCTAAGTTGTGCTTGCGGTCCTTGTAAGTGAAGGAATAGAAGTTGGACCGGCCGTTATGAGTTGTCGCTCGATCAAACTACCACGGCCTTCCCAGCAGGAGATGACCAGCTTGCATCGGCACGACATCACATGTCACTTCATCTTGGTACTTTCCCACGCTAAACGGTATTATGACTTGTTCCGAGATTCTCAACTCAGTTTGATCATTTAACCATCTTAGCTTGTAGGGTCTCAGATGCTTAGTCTTCTCCAGACCTAGCTTCTCTACCATATACTTAGAACCAACGTTAGTGCAAGAGCCACCGTCTATTATAAGATTACATACCTTGTTTCGGATGGTGCATCTTGTATGAAAGATGTTCTCTCTTTGCACTTTCTCCTCTGGAGTAACTAGAACGCTCAGAATCCTCCTGGTGACGAGCATCTCGCCATGGTCAGGATAGTCTATCTCGCCCTCTAGTTCATCAGCATCATCGTCCTCCTCGTCTTGAGATTCATAATCTCCACTTGGGGTCAAGATCATGGTTCTCTGGTTGGGGCTTTCCCTCGACATGTGGCCTCTTCCCTGACATTTAAAACAGATTATTTCCCGAGTTCTAGAGGTGCTAGGGAACTTACCTTGTTCTGGCCGTGTGGTTTTGGGGAGTTCAGGGGCTTTTCCCTTGAAACTTGAGTCAATCTCTACTGCTTTCCCCTTGTCCAAAGGCTTAGGGTTGCTTGTATTCCACGGGTGAGGGCCTCGGTTTCGGTTGGATAGGCTAGTCTTGTGCTTGATTTGTTGTTCTATTTGCACCGGAAGATGTAGAAGCTCGTGCATCCCACTGTATTGGGTCTGCTCCACTTTCCTGGCAATGCGTTCTTGCAATCCATCTATAAACTGAGCCATCAAAGCTTCTTCGGACTCTTCTAGCTCCAACAGATTCATTAACTTCTCGAACTCTTCGAAGTACTCGTCCACGGTCCTAGTTCCTTGGGAAAGCTTGCGGAATCTCTTATGTAGATCCCTGTGGTAGTGGTTAAGGACGTATCTGGACCTAAAGAAAAACTTCATGTCTCTCCACATGGTGACTGGTGCAAAGCGGTTCCTCCTCCTCTCGGCCACATTTCTGTCCCACCAGGCAAACGCATTATCGGTGAGCTGTGCAGCCGCTAAGGCAACTCGCTTGCGGTCTCCATACCCATAACACTCGAATATGTATTCAAGCCTCCTCTCCTAATCCAGGTACACGGCCGGATTTGACTTTCCATCAAAAGTAGGTGGAGTTAGCTTGACATCCATGTTCCCTTCTCTATGCTCTTCCTCTCGCGCTCTCGGCCTCCGAAGAGGGTCTTGTGCACGTTGGTGTTGTTGTTGTAATGGGTCAGGGGGAATGTCATCCTCAAGCTCAGGCATCTCCTCCTCAGGTTCCACCAGATTTCTCATTGGGGCCCTCGGTGGCACAACAGCAGCTGGGACAGGAGGCGGTGGTTGCTGTTCCAAGCGCACCATGCGTTCACCAAACTCCTGTCTCATGGCTCGCATCTCCTCTCTGAAAGCAGTCATCATCTGCATCACAGCGTCTTGTGGAACTTCCTCACCCATGTCGTGTTTAAGACGCTTGTATGGTTCCTGTAATCCAACAAAAACAACAAACTATAAAAGTACCACAATAGATGAAATCAAACCAACAAAACAGCTTAGACCGAAATCACACAAATCGGCGAGCTAAACAAAACGAAATAAAACAACTTCTTTTTATGGTTTTTGGTTTTAAAACTTAAGGAACAGAAACAAAACTAGCAATAGATAATCAAATCAACTCGCACAATCAAAGGAAACCACTTGACTATAGCAACTTAACCGGATCTATCTAAGAACAAAACTAGACTAAGGCAAACGGAAACAGCAACGATTTTTATAGGGTTTTCTTTAATGAAACAGAAACAACAAAGTAGCAATAAACCGAAAGGTAATAGGCATAGATGTCACCTGATGTAGGAACCTTTCGGCTATGATACCAGATGGTATGAACCTCGGATAGATCGAGATTCAATGAGATGAAATCGAACGTGCTGGTCTAGAGACTCTCTCAAGTTGGATCATTTAAGGGGATTGATGGGGGATCGAAGGCACCACAGGGAGGATGAGGGGCTCTCTGATACAGCAAACACTCGAGCTAAGCGTGAATCCACACACAAAGAACGAGCAAAGGGTTTCAAGACTTGACTTGAAAGAAAAACTGCCGATTTTATTGATATGAGGGTAAAAAGTTGCGGACTACAAGGCCGTAAAGGAGCTTTATAAATAGATCGGCGGCATGACCTTCTAGGGTCTCCCAATAGGGAAAAATAAAAAGGAAAAACACAAGTAAAACACAAAAGAAAATAAAGAAAACAAAACGGCAAACACCTAATACAAAGAAAAGGAAAATACTAGCGTTTTAAACAGAAAAGGAAACAAACTTAAACCAGCAAAAATAAACATGCGGTCAATACTTAGACGTTTTTCTTCTCTCCCTCTGATGTCTCTGACTTAGGCTGGAGGCTCTAGATGGCCGTTTGAACCTGCATGCATTATAGAAATTGAAAGTACCTTGCTATCGCTTAGAAGCGGCCAGGCTTGTTGTTGCACCGTCTTGATGGTTTCTGGTGTGGCCTTGGTGAGCTTTCTCTGGTCTTGGACAGTCTGGAGTGTTCTTGATGTCTTGCTGTTGAAGTCTTCACTGGAACGGTCTCCATCGTCTTCTAACTCTTCCGGAAATGCCAACTGCTTCTTCTCGGCTTCTAGACTTGTGTTCGCAGCAACTTGAGGCTCGGTGATGGTCTCTTCCTGTCTCTTGTTAGATTGTGCTATGGAATCACTTAAGAAAGGGATCATACCTTGGCCGTGTAGAGGGGANGGTGTGGCCTTGGTGAGCTTTCTCTGGTCTTGGACAGTCTGGAGTGTTCTTGATGTCTTGTTGTTGAAGTCTTCACTGGGACGGTCTCCGTCGTCTTCTAACTCTTCCGGAAACGCCAAATGCTTCTTCTCGCCTTCTAGACTTGTGTTCGCAGCATCTTGAGGCTCGGTGATGGTCTTTTCCTGTTTCTTGTTAGAATGTGTTATGGACTCAGTTAGGAAAGGGGTCATACCTTGGCTGTGTGGAGGGGACACTTGTATGATGTCTTGCTGGGGTAATTCCTCCTGTTGCTCCTTCTCGGGTCCTTTGGATCTTTCACGTGCGGTTGATTGAGGTGGGTCTATGGCTTCCGGATCAAATGCACTTATGATCCTTTCTACAGGTAGGTTGAACTTCTGGCGTAAGGACTTAGTCTTGGAACGAGTCATCCTGCCCTCTATGACCGTGGGAACGTCTCCCTCGGTTTGCTCCGGCTCAGTGGTTCCACCAGGAATGTTTTGTAGATTTGTTTAAGCCGCATACATTCCAAAAGAACCCCGACATACTTAATTCTTCTTTGATTTTATTTTTGCCGAACCATTTGGGACACATCCCTTATGAGTTGCGGCTAAATTTTGGTTTAAGAATTTGGCTTCACCCTTAGTAGAACGTGATGAGGACATCGATTCAGCTCAAGACATTAAAGACAAGCTTCCTACCATGAGAGATCCACCAAGGACAAGATCCGGTACAAGAAGACTTCAAGAGGAGTTTAACCAAGCTGTAAGCACTCTAATGAATCAGCAAGAGCTTGAAGACATCACTGAGAAGCTAGACAAGCTCGCCATCACTCCTACTCAAGACCAGCAGAACGCTCATACATGTCCAGAAGAGATAGCATATGACGGTCCAAGCATCAACTTTGATACATACACTCAGGAATGGCCGGTTATATCAAAGAGACAAGGAGTTTCCATTTTCACTATCTCACCTATTTAAGTCTAAACCGTGTGATGGCTAAGGTATGAATTTTTATTTCATTTGCATATGATTATTTGACTAATAAAAACTTTGGTTTATCTCTTTTCTGTCCAAGCTTAGCTGTTTATTTCATTTAGTAGTTAAGGCATATGTTAGCCAAGTTATTTACATTTTATTCTTAGAGTAAGGCATTTGTTGGCCAAACTATTTCATTAGTATAGTTTTTATGTAATCTGCTTCAAGACCCCTAGAAGGGCACAGCTGTTTGGACTCTTATAAAGTCCCCTCTCACAGCCTTGTATCATTTACCCTAGAATCAATAAAGCAGCCGTTTCTTGTCTAAGAACAAACCCTTGTATTCTTTGAGCTTTGTGAGATTCATTGCTCTTGAGTATTTAGACTTATCATAGCCTAGTTCCATAAGGTTGTGTGGCGTCTCTCGATCCGTCCCTCAGTCCATTCCATCCCTTGATCCCTTCTGAAAGAGTTCTCAAACCAGCAGAAAGGATCCCATCTCATTCCCCATCGATCCATCATTTGATCTAGCAGAAAGAGTTTTCAAACCAGCTGCTTGATTCCATAGATTCACTATCTCTGTAAGAACATACCCCTTGTTCTTACATCATCTGGTATCAGAGCTTAGGCTCCAAGTCAGGTGAATCTATCCTTTTTACATTTGTTATAGTTTCTGTATTTTTTATTTTTGTGTTCTTCATTTCCAGAAAATCAAAAAAAATTATCTAGTTGTTTCTGTTTTGCTTGATCTGCTTCTGTTGTCATTGATTTCATAAAAAANTGCAGGAAGCGATTTGGAGTGAAAAGGATAGATCGAAAACAGGACAGCTTTGACGTCAAGTTAATGCACGTTTTGGGCTGCGAAGGTTCCTGAAAACCGATCTGGAGTAACCAACATGAAAACGTAACCGGATAGATAGGAAGATCGGGATCACCACAACTCGTAAAGCCGAAGCACCGGAGCTGATAAAGAAACCCGTTGAGCTAACACCACACCTGGATAAAGTTGCCACCACCAGATGATAAAGACGCTCGAAACCACCACCAATGACTCTTCCAAAATCAAAGGATAAAGGTAAAGATCTAAACAGATCCAAAGGGGGTCACAATGACTCTCCAAATTTCCGACAACTTCTGTGTGATTTTATTCATGCATAAGAGCCTCTTTATATAGAGGAATACAAGCATTGTGTCCTTTGGACTTACAATAATTGTAGTCAAGAATCGGAAATCAAAATACTAGAAAACTAGACTGAATGTGGTAAAAACTAGGCAACAATAAATAAGGAAGACCAAGACCAAAGACTAGATGAGATGAATGACTCTTGAGCTGCATTCCTTTCCTTTGGCAGAATCTTGACTACGAACATGTAGACGACTATGTTGATGAACTATGTAGACGACTATGTTGATGAACTATATAGCTGACGAATGTAGCTTGATTATGTAGTTCGACTATATAGCTTCACAAGTCTGCCGTGAATTCTCAAGTATGCTTTGTATCTTTCAGAAGTCTGCCAAAAACACCATAGTGTAAGCCAGTCCATTCTGCTTCTCTACTCCTTGCATATCCTCCTTGTCTTGCCTCCTTGCTCCCGCATCAGTCTCTCCGGGTTCGAAAGGATTTGTCCTCAAATCCAGCAACTCATCATCCTCAAAGTATGGAGAAAGATCCCCCACATT
Organism: Alliaria petiolata; assembly: GCA_020283515.1. Classification (NCBI taxonomy): domain Eukaryota; kingdom Viridiplantae; phylum Streptophyta; class Magnoliopsida; order Brassicales; family Brassicaceae; genus Alliaria; species Alliaria petiolata. The sequence continues at coordinate 430,024,022 of JAHZTW010000001.1, forward strand.
GAAAGTAGCTGAAACTCCATAGTCACCTGGAAGTTCAAGTTTATAAGCATTTTCACCAAACTTCTCAAGTACCTTAAATGGACCATCCGATCTCGGCATGAGCTTAGACTTGCGCCTGCTTGGAAACCTCTCTTTCCTCAGATGCAACCAGACCATATCTCCTGGTTCAAATGACTTAGCTTGTCGATTCTTGTTAGCTTTCTTCTTGTATTTCTCATTCGCCTTTTCAATCTCAACACGAACACTATCATGCAACTTCTTCATTGTCTTAACACGTTTTGTTGCTTCATAGTTCACTTTGAACTCACAAGGCAATGGAATCAGATCAATGGGAGTAATAGGATTCAGACCATACACTACCTCAAAAGGTGAACGTTTTGTAGTGTAACTCATCGATCTATTGTAAGCAAACTCCGCCTGTGCCAACTTCAAATCCCATTCCTTCAAATTCTTCTTTATCAATCCCCTCAAAAGATTAGTCAAAGTTCTTTTTGTTACCTCAGTTTGACCATCTGTTTGTGGATGACAAGAAGTACTAAAGAGCAGCTTAGTACCAAGTAATCTCCACAAAGTCTTCCAGAAATAGCTCAGAAACTTTGAATCACGATCTGAAACAATGGTCTTTGGCACTCCATGAAGACGCACAACCTCCTTAAAGTACAAATCAGCAACTTGACTTGCATCATCCGTCTTGTGGCAAGGAATAAAATGTGCCATCTTACTGAACCGATCGACCACAACCATGATAGAATCCTTTCCTCTCTGAGTTCTCGGCAATCCCACAATGAAATCCATGCTCACATTATCCCAAGGCTGTGTAGGAACAGGCAAAGGAGTGTAAAGCCCAGGTTGGAAATGACTTTTCATCCTCTGACAAGTTGCACACCTCTCCACTATAGTATGAACGTCACTGCACATCTTAGGCCAAAAGAAATGCTCCTGCAGCATATCCAACGTCTTATTGATTCCAAAATGTCCAGAAAGACCTCCACCATGAGCCTCACGAATCAATAACTCCCTTATAGAACTCTTAGGAACACACAGCTTGTTTCCTTTAAAAAGAAACCCATCCTGCAGCTGGTACTGATTTACAACGCCTTTCTTGCACTCATTGTAGACTTGTGTAAAGTCTAGATCTCCATCATAAAGCTCTTTCACCATCTCAAATCCCATAATTCTTGAATCCAGAATAGAGATTAAAGCATATCTCCTCGAGAGTGCATCAGCCACCACATTGATTTTTCCAGCTTTGTATCTCGACAGAAATGAGAAAGATTGTAGAAACTCCACCCATTTAGCATGTCTACTGTTGAGCTTGTGCTGATTATTTATGTACTTCAATGCCTCATGATCCGAATGAAGAACAAACTGCCCTGGCCTCAAGTAATGTTCCCAATGATCAAGAGCTCTTACAATCGCATAAAACTCCTTATCATAAGTTGAGTAGTTCTTTCTAGCTCCTGTGAGTTTCTCACTGAAGTATGCAATAGGACGTTGCCCCTGAACAAGAACAGCTCCTATTCCCACGCCACTTGCATCACACTCAACTTCAAATACTTGATTAAAATCAGGAAGCGCCAAAACAGGTGCTTCACACAGTTTCTACTTCACCACTTCAAATGCCTTTTGTGCAGCCATACTCCAATCAAATTTATCTTTCTTCAAGCACTCAGTTATTGGAGCCATGATAGTACTGAAATTCTGCACAAACCGCCTATAGAAAGAAGCAAGTCCATGAAAGCTTCTCACATCAGATTGTGTAGTTGGAACTGGCCAACTTCTCATAGCTTCCACTTTGCTTTCATCCACTGAAATTCCATCTCCAGAAACGACATATCCAAGAAACACAACACTAGAAGTGAAGAAAGAACACTTCTCAGACTTAGCATAGAGTTGGTTTCTGCGTAATACCTCAAAGACTTCTTGTAGGTGCTGTGAATGATCTGCTTCGTTCTTGCTATACACCAGAATATCATCGAAGTACACTACCACAAACTTTCCAATAAAGTTTCGTAGTACTTGATTCTTCAGCCTCATGAAAGTACTAGGAGCATTAGATAAGCCGAACGGCATGACCAGCCACTCAAACAAACCACCCTTTGTCTTGAATGCTGTTTTCCATTCATCTCCTTCTTTCATTCTGATTTGATGATATCCACTCCTCAGATCAATCTTCGAAAACACCTTTGATCCATTAAGCTCATCCAGCATGTCATCCAATCGTGGTATAGGATAACGATACTTGATAGTAATCTTGTTTATAGCTCGGCTATCCACACACATCCTAATCGAGCCATCTTTCTTTGGAACAAGTAGAGCTGGAACAGAACAAGGACTCATGCTCTCTCTCACATAACCCCTTGAAATAAGCTCTTCCACTTGTCTTTGCAACTCCCTAGCTTCTTTTGGATTACATCTATAAGCTGGATGATTTGGTAGAGGCGCACCAGGTGACAAATCGATTTGATGCTCAATACCTCTAATAGGAGGTAATCTAGGTGGTAAATCATCAGGAAACACATCACTGTAATTCTTCCCTGCTCCATCATTCTTCTCAACCACCAGTAGTGCAAAAACCTCTTTCCCCTCATCAAGCTTCCTCACAACACGTGATTCTCCCAAGAAAAGACTTTCTCTGCAGCTCTTCTCTTTCAATTGCTCTGTTCTGTGCAACAGAGTAGGAACCAATGGTGCCAGCGTGATATGCTTCTTATCCTTATGAAAAGAATAAGTGTTCTTGTATCCATCATGCATAGCTCTCCTATCAAACTCCCAAGGCCTCCCAAGCAATAGATGACACGCATCCATTGGAATAACATCACAGAGAACCTCATCTTGATAGTTCTTCCCAACAAAAAATAGAATTAGAACTTGCTTAGATACCTACAGCTTGCTGCCATCATTCAACCACTTCAGCTAGTATGGTAGCTTATGCTTCACAATAGTCAAACCCAGCTTCTCCACAAGTGTACTAGATGCCACATTAGCACAACTCCCGCTATCAATAATCAGATTGCAAAATTTTCCTTGAATTGTGCAACGAGTCTGAAAGATGCTCTCTCGTTGTGCTTCTTCTACAATAGGAACAGAATGCAAAACTCTCTGAATCACCAACAATTCTCCATCATCAGGTTGTTCAATGATTCCTTCTTCTCCATCTTGAACCTTCTGATCCACTGCTGCCAAATCAAGAGAATCCTGATTCATCTCTTCTTCTATCTCTTGAATCTCTTGAATTGTCATAACCCTGCGATTAGGACATTCAGCTTGGAAATGACCAAATCCTTGACACTTAAAGCACTTCTTCTTCATATTATCTTCTGAAGGTGCTGCTGTAGTCTTTACTTCAATCTTCTTACTACTGCTGCTAGCATCACCTTTAAAATTCCCTCTAGGATTCAATGAAGAACCAGAAGTGTAAGTTCTGGTGTAAGGCTTCTTTCACATCTTAACCTGCTTTTCCACCTTGATAGCAAGCTTCTTCACGTCATCAAGAGTCCAGTATGTTTGCAACTCCACCTTAGATGCAATCTCTTCACACAGACCATGTACAAAACGTACAATAGTCCTCTCTTCATGCTCCTGAACATCACAACGTAACTGTAATAGATCAAACTCCCTTGTATACTCCTCCACAGTGCGTTTCTCTTGCTGCAAGTGTGTAAGCTTCAGGTACAAATCTTGCTTGTAGTCATCTGGTAAAAATCTCCTCTTCATAAGTCTCTGTAGCTTTTCCCATGACCTGACACGAGTCTTGCCTTCTCTAGCACGCCTAGACTTAAGAGTATCCCACCAAAGACTAGCATATCCCTTCAGTCTCAAAGTAGCCACCTTAAACTTCTTTTCATCGTTATAAGTGTTATATTCAAATGCCCTCTCCATGGATCTTAACCAATCTACAAAGTCATCTGGATTCAGACTTCTTTGAAAATCAGGAAAATCCACTTTGAATTCTTCTTCACGACGATGTTGCTGCTGTTGTGCACGGTTGTCCCTTCTCCTTCCACCACGTTCTTCGTGATCAGAATCAGAACCATGAGAAGAACCTCTGCTACCGTCACTAGACGCTTCATCTGCCACAATCCTTCGTCTTCTAGGCTGATCTTGTGCATCTCTTCGATTGACAGCCACAACCATCTCCTACATCTGTTGTCGTAGTTCTGCCATATCTCTGCTAATACGTTCAGCATAGGCTTGATCAAGAGTCAATCCTCTGGGTAGATCCATCGCAATGATTATCAAGAGGATAAACGAAATACTTCACTCCAGCAACCTGGATTTGCTCTGATACCACTTTGATGCGTTTTCTGCAGGAAGCGATTTGGAGTGAAAAGGATAGATCGAAAACAGTAACCAACATGAAAACGTAATCGGATAGATAGGAAGATCGGGATCACCACAACTCGTAAAGCCGAAGCACCGGAGCTGATAAAGAAACCCGTTGAGCTAACACCACACCTGGATAAAGTTGCCACCACCAGATGATAAAGACGCTCGAAACCACCACCAATGACTCTTCCAAAATCAAAGGATAAAGGTAAAGATCTAAACAGATCCAAAGGGGGTCACAATGACTCTCCAAATTTCCGACAACT
>JAHZTW010000001.1:430037378-430092338 GCA_020283515.1 Alliaria petiolata
GATATGAGATACAATCTAAGGAAGAGATATGTACCTGCGCATTACCACAGAGACTTGCAGAGGAGATTTCGAAAGCTTTCTCAAGGAAACAAGTCTGTAGAGGAATACTTTGAAGAATTTGAGACCCTCAAGAACAGATTGGAAGTAGAAGATACTCCAGAAACATTGATGGCTCAGTTTCTGGATGGACTTCAAGACAGAATTGCTAGAAAGGTGGAGAGGCAGAGCTACCACGATTTGGAGGAGCTACTGCATCTAGCAATCCAAGCTGAACAACATATCAAGAGAAAAACAGCCTCTACAAACAGAAGTAAGAGTACTTGGATTCCACAGGCTCAACGGAACATAGACAAAGGAAAGTCTATAGAAGTGGATTCAAAGTTTAAGAAACCTGCCCCAGAAACCTCTAAGGGATTCAAACTAGAGCAAGGTAAGTTTCAAACTCAACAAAACACTAGAGCTCGTGACATTACATGTTTTAAGTGTCAGGGAAAATGACATTATGCAAGAGATTGTCCAAACCAGAGAATCATGATTCTCAAGGACAATGGAGAATATGAATCTCAGGATGAGATGGATGAGGAACAAGGAGGATCAGAAGACGACATCATCAACTATCCTGAAGTAGGGGATATTCTCGTTGTAAGGAGAGCTCTCAGTACACTCTTTGAGCCTGAAACTGTTCAAAGAGAGAACATTTTTCACTCCAGATGGACCATAAACTCCAAGGTATGCAGTTTAATCATTGATGGAGGTTCCTGTACTAACGTTGCAAGCAAGTATTTGGTTGAGAAACTAGGATTACAGAGAACTAAGCATCGCCATCCCTACAAGCTGAGATGGCTCAATGATGAAACCGAGCTCAAGATAGCTGAACAAGTCACCGTCCCATTCAGCATAGGCAAGTATACAGACCGAGTGGTGTGTGATGTAGTCCCTATGCAAGCTGGTCATCTATTGCTAGGAAGGCCGTGGTAGTTTGACAAAGAGGCAATGCACAATGGGGGGACCAACTACTACAGTTTCACTCATAACAGCCGCAAGCATAACTTGGCGCCTCTTACTCCACAAGAAGTGCATGAAAAGCAAAGAGCAATGGCTAAAGGATCAGCGGTAAGTAAGACTAACCTCTATGTTACACCAGCTACTGTTTTAAAATCTCTTAACTTGAAAGAAACGGTGCTGCTAATGATCTTTAAGGAGGGTTTGTTTTCAGGGCAAGATGAAAAAGAAACCCCACCAGAAGTACTTAAGCTATTAGATAGCTTTGTAGATGTCTTTCCAGAGGAGATTCCACCAGGATTACCTCCTGTGAGAGGCATTGATCATCAGATTGACTTGGTACCAGGCGCACCTCTGCCCAACAGAGCAGCATACAGAGTCAATCCAGAGGAAGCTAAATAGATAGAAAAACAAGTACAAGAACTCATGTCAAAGGGCTACATCAGGAAGAGCTTGAGTCCTTGTGCAGTTCCTGTTCTACTCGTGCCTAAGNATCAGAAATGTCAATGTGCCTTCCAAGGCATTGCGGACTATCTCGTTCCTGTAGTAGACCCGCGCTGTGGAGATGAACTGGCGAACTAGATCGGGGTAAAGGTCATAGTGTCTGGTCGGAATAGTTCCCAGCCCAATCATGTTCAGCAATTGCAGGACGTCATCCTTGATGCCTAACTCAGACATCGTCTTCTCATCAGCCACACGAGTTGGTGCGATCTCCACTCGCAGCCATGCATTGTAGAACAAGGTGTCATAATCATCCCAAGTCTCGTTGACACCTCTGTAAAGACACTTGTCCTTAGCAACCTCCTTTGTTGGTGAATCTTCCCAGTTTTGTTCCACCCGAATCCTTGCGTTTTCACGCTTAGACCAAGGAGCAAAACTCAGAATCGCTTCATCATTAGCAGTCCCAGAGGCGGATGCTTCAGTGCGGCGTGGTCTCTTGCTCACTGGAGGCATCTGCAAGCAAAATAAAAACCAAAATTAGCATCCAATGTCTTCAAATAAACGACTGAGTATTGTCTGTACAAGGTGTCGATCGACACAATGTGGTGTGATCGACACCAGGCACGAAATTTCAAATCTACCCGAATCCATGAGCTTCTACCCAAATTGTGCATCAATTAACCGTTCACACATAATAAACATCACGAATCGACCAAGTTCTAACCATAAAACCCAAGAAAAATCCTCAAATTTGCAACATGCATCATAAATTCCCAAATTTCGAAAATTTTAATTTTTTGCAATTTGAAGGATGAAAAACAGTTGGGTAATGATCTAAACCATGGTGGACAACCTAAATAAGCATCATTCAATCAAGAAATCAAGCTATATCGGTCGGATTCGAGAATTTTCACCTTAGGGTCGAAAATGAAATTGGAAATTTGAAGAACATACCTTGGCAGATCGAACAAATGAGTAATGGATTATGAAAGAGGATGAAAAACCGCACGGATTAGGGTGTTGATCGACACTGCCTGTGATCGAGCTTCCTCTTCTCTTTTTTTTTGTTCCTTCTAAAAACCAAGTTAATCTAAGTAAAACCAAAACCAAAATAAAATAAATACGTACCAGTGGGTTGCCTCCCACTAAGCGCTCGTTTTACGTCAATAGCTTGACTGTTCATGCGTTTAGGCAGTTGGTGCATCATCCAGAGACACAATGTGTCCTTCTGGAATCTCGGCTTGAGCCCAGTAGTGTTTCACTCTCTGTCCATTCACAGTGAACTCTTCTCCTTTGGAGTTTGTCAAGACAATTGCTCCATATGGTCTGACCTCTTTGATGGTGAAAGGACCTGACCAACGTGAACGCAATTTTCCAGGAAACAATTGCAAACGAGAGTTATACAGAAGTACCAGGTCATTTGGCTCGAATTGTCTGGAGACAATCTTCTTATCATGATATGCCTTAGTCCTCTCTTTGTAGAGCTTTGAGTTCTCATAAGCATGATAGCGAAGTTCGTTTAGCTCATGGAGCTGTAGTAGGCGTCTTTCTGCAGCTGGCTACAAGTCGAAATTCATCTTCTTGATAGTCCAATGTGCCTTGTGTTCCAACTCCACTGGAAGATGGAAAGCTTTGCCATAGAGTAGCTGGAAAGGTGTAATCCCAAGTGGCGTCTTGTAGGCAGTCCTATAAGCCCAAAGTGCATCATCCAACTTCGCAGCCCAATCCTTTCTTGTTTTGCTCACTGTCTTCTCCAGGATTTGCTTGATATGTCTGTTTGAGACTTCAACCTGTCCACTCGTTTGTGGTTGATAAGGAGTAGCCACTCGATGTTGAACTCCATGCTTCTTCAGCAGCTTGTTGAACACTTTGTTAATAAAGTGAGAACCACCATCACTTATAACAATCTGAGGCACTCCGAATCTTGGGAAGATAATGGTTCGAAACAGCTTAAGAACCAGAGCAGCATCATTGGTCTTAGAAGCAATTGCTTCCACCCAGTTAGAGACATAGTCCACAGCAACCAAGATGTACTTGTTCCCAAAAGATGAAGGGAAAGGGCCCATGAAGTCAATACCCCAACAATCAAAAATCTCCACTTCAAGGATGAAGTTCTGTGGCATTTCGTGTCTCTTGCTAATCTTGCCTCTCCTTTGACAAACATCATATTGAGTGATGAATAGCTGAGCATCCTTGAACATAGTAGGCCAACAGAAGCCTGCTTGAAGAACCTTGGACAATGTCTTAAAAGTACCAAAATGTCCAGCATACTCAGAACCATGACAATGGAACATCACATCTCGAACCTCACTCTCTGCAATGCATCTTCTGTAAACATTGTCAGCATACCATGGTCGATTCGTATCGTTAATGGCAAAGATTGGCTGTCGAAACACTTCGTCCAAGATCCTGCGAACTGATGATGGTCCTTGGTGTCGATCGACACTACAGACAGTGTCGATCGACACTTGTGAAGTTGGTAGACTCTGAAGTGTTGAATCGTGACATCTGGTCAAAGCATCTTACGGGGTGTCGATCGACACTACCCTAGTGTCGATCGACACTGGGCGTATCAGCTCCGAACACATAGCTTGGAAATGACTCTCAACAAAGTAGACATTCTCTTCTGGCAGAAAATCATCAATTGGTACGTCATCTTCAATCCTAATCCTTGAGAGATGGTCAGCAACTCCATTTTCAACTCCTTTCTTGTCTTTGACTTCTATGTCAAACTCTTGTAGAATTAGAATCCACCTTAACAATCTTGGCATGGCATCCTTCTTCTGCAACAAGTACTTCAATGCAGAATGATCAGTGTGGACAATCACCTTCGAGCCAACAAGATACTGGCAAAATTTCTCAAAGGCAAAGACCACAACTAGAAATTCCTTATCTGTAGTGGCATAATTCTTCTGAGCATCATCCAACGTCCTGCTGGCATAGTAAACGGCATGAAACTTCTTGTCTTTCTTCTGTCCCAATACCGCGCCTACTACAAAGTCACTGGCATCACACATTACCTCGAAAGGTAATTCTCAGTCTGGAGGTTGAACAATCGGGGCACTCACTAAGGCTTGATTGATCTGTTCAAAGGCTGAAAGACATTCTGCAGTGAACTCGAATTTCACGTCTTTGCAGAGAAGAGCAGTGAGTGGCCTTGCAATCTTGCTGAAATCCTTGATGAATCTTCTATAGAAACCAGCATGACCCAGAAAACTCCTCACTGATTTCACAGAATCAGGTGCTTGCAAAATCGTCATCACTTCTATCTTTGCGCGATCCACTGCGATTCCTTCTGCTGAAACCTTGTTTCCAAGTACAATCCCATCTGTGACCATAAAATGACACTTTTCCCAGTTCAGGACTAAGTGTTTCTCTTCACATCGCTGCAACACCGCGCATAAGTTGTCCATGCAGTCTTTGAAAGATGACCCATAAACAGAGAAGTCATCCATAAAGACTTCCATAAACTTCTCAATCATGTCAGTGAAAATTGACATCATGCATCGCTGGAAGGTCGTAGGAGCATTACAAAGTCCAAATGGCATTCTGCTATATGGAAATGTACCATAAGGACATGTAAACGTGGTATTCTCCTGATCATCTGGATGGATTGGAATCTGGAAGAATCCCGAATAGCCATCAAGGAAACAGTAGTAGGGATGATTCGCCAATCTCTCCAGCATCTGATCGATGAAAGGCAAAGGAAAGTGATCCTTTCTGGTCGCGGCATTCAGCTTCCTGTAGTCTATGCACATCCTGTGTCCAGTCACAGTCCTTGTAGGAATCAGCTCGTTCTTCTCATTCTTCACCACTGTGACTCCTCCTTTCTTAGGAACCACATGAACTGGACTGACCCAAGCACTGTCTGAAATGGGATAGATGATCCCTGCTTCCAAGAGCTTCATGATCTCCTTCTTGACTACTTCCTTCAGGTTCGGATTCAGCCTTCTTTGATGCTCAACTGATGATTTCGTCTCATCCTCAAGGTGAATCCGATGCATGCACAAGTCTGGTGAGATACCTGAAATGTCATCAAGAGAATAGCCAAGAGCTTTGCGAAATTTGCGCAGCTTGCTTAGCAATAAAGTGAGCTCTGCATTGTTTAAGGAAGCATTCACAATGACAGGATAAGTTGAATTAGGACCAAGAAATGCGTACCTTAGCCCGGCAGGGAGCTGTTTAAGCTCAACTTTAGGTGCCTTAGCCTCACTCCAATCGGCAAGTGTGGCTGCTCTCGTTGTGCTCGCAGGGTGTCGATCGACACTCGATGGTGTCGATCGACACAAGTTCTCCTGAGCGACTAGTTGCATGACTTGCTTACTTTCGTCCATCATCTTCGCGTATCCAGCAGGTGCATCGTCCAAGCTCTCAATATCCTTCGTAGAAATGGTCAATGCTCGCTCCAAAGGGTCTGTAGGATGGTCTTCTTTGAAAATCTCCTCAGCAAGGTTGGTGAGTGAATCGACATAGAAGGTCTGTCCATTAATTGTTGGCCTCTTCATCAGCTTCTCTATGTCAACATTCATCACCAAATCACCAATATTCAGTGTGATCCTCCCCTTTCTCACATCAATGATTGCTCCAACTGTATCCAAGAATGGTCTACCAAGTATGAGAGGGTCTTTTGGTTCCTCATCATATGCTAATACCACAAAGTCTGTGAGAATCAAGCAATCTCCCACTCTGATAGGAACATCTTCCAAGACACCTTCAGGGATTCTGACAGATCAATCAACAAGAACAAGAGAGATTCTGGTGGGTTTGAAGTCTGTCATATCCATCCTAAGAGCAACTGAAAGAGGCATCAAGTTGACACTTGAGCCCAAATCGCACAGAGATCTCCCAAACTTGTCTGAAAAGATGAAGCAATCTAAAACAAAGCTTCCTGGATCGGAGAGTTTCTCTGGAAGTCTGTTCTGAATAACAGCATTGACTTGCTCTGATATCATCATCACTCCTTCCTCCATATCCATGTTCTTTGTCATCATCCATTTCAAGTATCTCTTTATCACTGGAGTAGTTCTAATGGCATCCATCAAAGGGATTTCAACCACTAGTCTATCCATGATAGCCTTGCATCTAGCATCAAGTAGCTCCTTCTTAGACTTCTTTGGTATCAAGGGGAAAGGGATCTTCGGTTTGTAGACCTTTTCTCCAGCAACTTTCGTGGTTTTGGGCTGTATTGGTGTTGTCTGCGAAGAGCATCGATCGACACCCTCTGGTGTCGATCAACACTTGGTCGTGAAGCTGAAGCCTTCGCGTCTGGTTCGTCTGACTTGTCGTGCATCTCCATGGGTGTCGATCGACACACAGTAGTGTCGATTGACACTGGCTCCGCAGCATCTTCTACATCTTCAAGCTCTTCGAAATCTTCATCACTAAGCCCTCTCTTCTGCACAGGCTAAAGGTTCTTCCCACTCCTCAATGTGACATCATTTACATGGCGTTTGGGATTGGTATCAGTCTTCCCTGAGAGGAATCCTTCTTGCCTGTTAACAGCTTCTGCAGTTTGAGCAACTTGAACATTCAGCGTCTTCATGTGAGAGTTCAAGCTCTCAATCTTTCCATTCAGATCCTGATACAGTGAATCAATCTTGCCATTGAAATTCACTGTCAACTTCTGCTGTCCTTCCAAGATTTGCTCTAGCATAGCCTCCATTTTTTTGTCTTGAGCAGGAAGTTTCTGGTAAGATGAATTTCCATAGCTCCTTGTGTAACTGCTGTTGCTGTTCTGGAATGGGAGCTTTTGAGTATAACTAGAAGAGTTCTGATTTCCTGTGAAGGAGCTCTTCTGATAATTCCCATTGAAGCTCCTGTTCCCTTGCTGGTTCACAAATCTTTGACCTTGGAAACCTCCTCCGTTGATGTAGTTGACATCCTCTTCTTCACATTCTTCACTAGGCTCGAGTGTCTCCACTTCATTAGCAAAGTGGACTTGCTTCTTCCCCACCAAGAGATTGTGTACGTTGTCCAGCTTCCTGTTGACCTCAGCAATTTGGCTTCCTCCATTTTCACCAGCTTGTTGTCTCCTTTCAAAGTCTGCGTTCTTGGTGCTGTTACAAGAGGCCAAATTCTCTATAAGCACCACCGCGTCAGCTGGGCATCTGGTGTTGAAGTTGCCATTGCTTGCAGCGTCTAAAGCCATCTGGTATCTCCAATCGATCCCTCGGTAAAAGATACCGATAAGCTGCGGCTCGCTGAACCCGTGGTGTGGGCAATCTCTTTGGTAAGCCTTGAATCGCACCCAAGAAACCTTGAATGCTTCAGTGGGACCTTGGGAGAATGTGGTGATCTTTGTCCTCAGCTCTTCTGATCTCGCATCATCAAAGAAATTGCATAAGAATGCATTCTTTATATCTTCCCAAGTGGTCAAGGATCCTGGATCCAACTGCTTCAGCCAATATGATGCATCTCCAACAAGCGAGTAAGGGAAAAGCTTGCAGAAGAGATAATCATAGGTCACTCCATTAGCCTTGATGCTTGATGCGAGGTCCTCAAATCTCTCAATGTGGTCCATCGTATGCTCATTAGAAAGACCATGGAAGGGATGTTGAGCCACCAATGTGAAGTAGGCAGGCTTCAGCTCGAAGTCGTTCCTCTGAAAAGCAGGAGGACAGATCGCAGCTCTATTGGCATAGAACTGGTCTGGGCGGTTGTACTCGCCAAGTGTTCTTCCACGTCCAGCTTCTTCAAGGGCGGCTTGTATTGGTTGCTCAATGATAACAGCTCCATTATCATCAAGTCTCTGTCCTTGTGCGTTCCTTCTATTGCCTTGTAGGTCGAATAAGTTACCTTCTGCGTTGCGTACCACAACCACAGCCTCAGCCATTGTCGTCTGCGCAGGGTGTCGATCGATGCTAGTAGGGGTGTCGATCGACACTCGTGCAGATCATCGGTTCGAGCTCTTGGTTCAGTGCGACAAGTTCCTTCTCCTTTTTGCTTCTGGTATTGGGCATGCACCTGAAACTAAAGATAAGAAACTAAATTAGTAACCAAAATAAAAATAAAACCTAGTCAAAATCCTAGTACTAGATTCCGTAGGCAGCTATTACTTCTCCGGCAACGGCGCCAAAAACTTGATAGGGCTCAGGTTTTACCCAAATAAAACTACTGCAAGTGCACATCAAATGCAATCGTAGTACAAGGGGTATCGAAATCCCAATGGAAGTAGATGCTACACTAAGGTTTCTAAATTCAGATTATGCTAGGTTGAATTGTATGAAATTAAAACTAAGCAATTAAACGAGTAAGTAAACGAGATTTAGATGGATTAAAGTTCAGGAGATTAAGGCGCTAGGCAAGGATAATTATCAGGTTGAATCTAAGAATGCAGAATCTAAGTTAATTAGGTATTTATTAAGAACCGTCTAGAACTCGAATCACTAAGTTAAAACCAATCAACTCTCGTTGCAGAAGTTATCTATGCCTAAATTCCTAAATCCCAAATCTCTTTGCGAATTTAAACAACTAAGGCAAGCATTAAAGAACAAGTTCAATTTGTTCACAAAATACCTAAACCAAATCTCTTTGCGAATAGATATTTTGCTCACCTATGATTAGTTCAAGTTACTACTAATGCTCTCACATCTATTTAATAACCTAAGGTTTGATTTTTAAGTGATCAATTCAGAATATCAAGTTAAGCACAAATCAAGGTGAAGATCCTATTGATTTCCCTAAAAGTTCTAATGATTCTACAAAATCTTCATCAACCCTAAATTACCCTAACCTAACTAGCAAACTACTCATACATAATTATGCAAACAAAAATCATGGCTGAAATAAATTGCATAAAAAGAATAGAGAATGATACAGGGGTTCAAAATCTGGCTCAGATGAGTTAGAATTGTCTCCCCAAAAGCTCAGGATCAATCTCTCTCTAAGGCTCAAAAACAAAAAATAATGATAAGGTATGTGGCTAAACATTGCCTGAAAACTATTTATAGAAAATGATTTTCGTCAGGGGCAGACTTGTAATTTCTTCAAACTTGGGATGCTTTCCTTTTTCTGATGAAAATCCGATCAAAGTGGCGGTCTTCATTGGTGTCGATCGACACACAGTGATGGTGTCGATCGACACCTTGCGTGTAAATCCAATCCGACTTCATCACTTCGGCTACTTCTCCAAAATGCTCCAATAAGTTCCAGAATCTCCCATTTATCTCTAATTGCTCTCCATCCTGTAAAGACTCTAATAGGACTCTAAAACTAACAAAAAACTCTATAAAAACACTTATATCATGGTCCAAAAACCAGTAAAAACCATGATATATCAACAGAATCGAGCCATTGTCATTGGAAGAATTCAACAGAGTGGTCTGAAGCCTCCCTACAGAGGTAGATTTCGTGGAAGCGTGGAGAGAGCACATAATCTGTCATCTCTTCTGCGAAAGCAACAGACGGTATCCGACATTCAAAACCTTTTCAACCTCGCCAGAACAGAGAGGCAAATCCGAAATCTCCACAAGATCCAAAGGCATGGACGGTTCCTCATAACTTGCAATATTCGAGGAAACACTTTCAAGAATGCCTTATGCGATTCAGGATCATGCATAAGCATCATAACGTCCAGGACTGCACAAAGACTTGGCATAAAATGTGTTTTTCCAACAAATCTCAAGATTGGTTTGGCAGACCAATCTTTCGAAGCCGCGAAAGGAGTCATATATGATCTTGCGGTCATCATTGGCGATTGTAGAATCTCGGTAGACTTCTACATAGTCAAAACTCGCCAAGAAGAAGTTGAACCTCTCATCTTGAGATGGCCATTCTTAGCCACTGTAGGAGCCATCATGGATTGACCCAATAGGCGAGTCTCATTCGCCAATATCGATGAGAAAAAGTTCTATTATGTGACCCTTTTTGCCATTGAGAAACATCTTTTTGAAAAGGATGAATATGCAATCATAGAAAAGCTTGATGAGTCTTCAACAGAAGATACTGCACAAAAGGCGAAGAGACCTTGCTTAAGGTCGACCTCACCCTCCATCTGAGCTCTCACGACAAAGACAGACGGGATCTACACAATGACGTAAGCAATAAACGTAAGCAATGACGCATGCAAGCACTCAACGTGTCGGCACCACTACTGGACGACACATATCCATGCAACACACTCAAAGTATCGGCACCACTACAAGATGACACGTATCAAGACTATCAACGCTCCCCCTTCGCTATAAATACTCGCCTCTACCAACAGAGAAGACACAAGCGATCTTCGCACTACTTTCTCACTCTAAAAACATCTCTTTACAAAGCTCTCGAGCATTAAAAAAAAATTTTAGTTTCAAATTTGTAATTCTATTCTCAAGATCTTGCGATAAATCCTTACAATACAAATCAATATCAATTCTATAAGTTTCAATCTTTTTATTGTATTAACTTAAGTTTTATAAAATTTATTTTGTTATCTTTGTAATTTTATAAACCATAAGATTTTACTGTATCAAAAGTACTGTTCAAATTTTTAAATAAGTTTATCGGCTGGAAACACTGTGGATGTCATAACTACTAGTCCAAAGGCTAGAAAGGTATTCCCCTCTAGTGTTCTACACTGCTAACAACGCCACAAACTTATAAAATTTTCAAACTTTTAATGCGAATCTTTGCACAAGTTTTATTTAAAACGTTTTCAAAAGAAAGACTTCTATGATCCCATCCTACCTTAAACCCCCTCTAGTCAGATACGTACCACTCTACCGGGACACTGTCACTGAAGGTGTTCCAGGCTGCCAGTCCTAGAAGGCCGTAAGACCGTTGGTAAGCCCCAGTTGGGTCAACTTTGAACCGGTTAGTATCCTCCTAGAATGTGTTTAAGTCCAGATTGAGTCATGGCGTCTTCACTTAGAAAACTTTTTAAATCAAAACATGTTGCATCTATATCGCATACTACAATTAATTCAAGAGAAGTTATGTCAAAAATAACCTATTTTAATCAAGATATAACTAAAAATCAATAACCTCATATTAACCCAGAAAATATCTATCAAATTGGTACTTTTAATTTTAGAACAACTTATGCAATCAAAGAACACGAACAAGCTCTATCTTTACATAATGAGTTTGAAGAAATTAAATTATTATCTTCAATTGCTTTAGACAAGTACAAAAAAGGGATTTAATTATCTCCATTTTGAACTAGTCCAAATAGTAATAAAACCTTTTACAAGAACTGGTATTGATTCATCAATACTAATGTTATTAAGGGATAAAACCAAATAATTTGAGGATTCGCATCTAGGAGCAGTCCAATCAAACTTACACAATGGAGCAGTTTATTTAATTGGTGCCCCTAATTTTCAAGTAAGCTTGCACGATCCAACTATACCCAACACCTTGGTATTAAATGTTCATTTACCTGAAATTAAATTGCAAAATGAAAGACATGGCTACTTACTATTATACAGATTTATTTCAAACAATCAACATCTGAATTTAATCCAAGATGTTTGCTACAAGATGATAACGGAGAAACTACTATAATAGCAGTCCATAGTAAGGACACACCAAGTGCTACTTACTCACCTAAACAATTAAAATGGAATGAAATAACCATTCCAGATCAATGCAAAATTGAAATTATTCAACCAATTAGAATTTTTGAACAAAGAAATATTTCAAAAATTATTGAACGAAGAGATAGGAAAAATATTATTACAATTTGGTTCAATGAAAGAACCACTTCCTCCAAGGATAATTTCTTATCATTCTAGAGCTTTCTTTTCTGAAAATCGTACTGGCCAAACTAGTCAAGCCCGTACAAACTCAGAAACAGAAAGTGTAAATCAAAATATTAAACAAGACAATCCAAATAAATTTGAAGCACCAATAGCAGAACCTGATCAATAGATGTACCCAATATTTCCAACACAATCAGATTTTAAATCCATAAATGTTATATTAAAAGATTATGAAATAGATAAACAATATATTAAAGAGGACTTTTATTCAAAAGAAAATTTAGAAAAACGAAATTGGTATTTTAAAACATTTACTAAGCAAGAAACCGAAGATATAAGAGGAAAATGGTATAATTATATGACACTAAAGAAAATAAATATCCCATTTTTTACATGGTTCGAATCATACTCAAATACTAGCAATATCAACTATCCATTTAAATCAATTAATACAAGTTTATCCTTAAGTCAATTATGGGAACTATCAACTGGTGAAAAAACCAAATCAATTCATCCACCATTAAAAGATATTAAATTAAATACTTCAAATCGACAAGTTATAGCAACACTTTTTAGATCTGCAGATAATAGAACTAATACTGATCATGTAATCATGTAAGATATTAAAACAAAACAGTTATCAAAGTCAAATATTACATACAATTTCGAGACAAGTAGACCACATAGATAATAAACTAAATATCAACGAAAATAGTATGATGAGTCAACAAAATTCAATTATTAAACGTCCATGTTCATCAGTAACTACACCAATTTTTAAACCTATAACAAGAGAGATTAAATTTCCAGAAACTGAAATATTAAAAACAATTGCTGATAGATTATAAAAAAATTAATTTAGGAAAAGGAATAGACATTATAGATGAAAATGATAATGAATCTATTCAAACATCTATACAATCAGAAAGTGATAATCAAGAGATTAATAGAATAAAAAATAGAATGATGAAATCCAACAAACCTTATTATAAAAGACATACTCCACCAACAAACCTTATTATAAAAGACATTCAAATATTGGTGGGATAATTCAATAGATTCAATTCATCAGGATTCAATACTTAATCATGATAAAATAAGAAGAATAGAGCGCGATGATGGTCTCTTCGAAGAAGTAGAACATCAAAACGCTGTAGAAGTTTTAATTCACACACTAATAATACATTTTATTGGAAACCCAGCTGAAGAATTAGAAAGTAAAAAACTAGTATTAACAAATCTAAGATGTCCAACCTTAGGAGATTTTAAATGGTATAAATATATATTTATAGCCAATATATTTCAACGACAATACTGTAATCAACCATTCTGGAAAGAATGGTTTATCTCAGGATTACCGTCTTTTTTTGCAGAAAAAATAATTAATAAATTAAAAGAATATTTCGGAAGACAACCGATCCCCTGAACCACTATAACTTATGGTCAATTATTTTCATTTATCAAAAAAGAAGGATTAGCATTATGTCAAGAACATAGAGATAAAAAACGAAATGATAAATTCAAATTTAAAACAACCATGGGTTCATTTTGTGAACAATATGGCTATGAACAACAACTTAATCCACCATCAAGAATTAAACGTTTAAAATATAGGCAAAGAAATTCTAATAATGTCATTCATTATCAAAAACATAACAATTTTAATAAAACTCAAAATAACCAATATTATTCAAAGAATAAAAATTATTCTAAAAATAAAACTTATTCAAAAAATAATAATTATTCAAAAAATAAATTTAACAAACAAAAAATAGTTTGCTGGAATTGCAAAAGACCCAGTCATAGATCAACCGAGTGTAAAATGAAAAAGAAAATTAATGAGATAATTCAAGACCAACCAAAAATACAAGAAAAATTAGCTAAATTATTACTAACATCAGATTCTGATAGAGATAATTCTAAACGATATAGAAAAGAGATAATTACAAAAGAGCACTTTTTGAAAGTGTAATATCAAAATAGAGCACTTCTTTCAACATGGGTACTTTGAGCTATTGAAAAGACAATATTGACCATTTTCTCTCTTTCTCTTTCTTTTTTTTCTCTTTTTCTTTATCTTGCTGTTTCTCTCTCTCTTTAACAACCAAAAATGAAATATTTACCAAGATTCAATATAACATAGGTTCTTAGTTGAATAAAATGGTATTTGTGAGGTTCTTATTCGTGGATGATTAGAACTGGATGGACAAAACCTATTTCCACTTACCATGTGGATTTTTGTGTATATAGTGGATGCACAATATTTAGACATTCATCTCTAAACTTAGTGTTAGACATGTCGAAGTTGAACGTAGTATAATACATGTTAGGTGGTTGTACATGTGGATACTCGCATATGGAATGGTTGAAATATATGAACAAATATGTGCTTTGTCATATATCTATGCCCACAATTACCTTTCTTAATTACTCTTCCACTAAGCCTATCCATGTATTATCATCCATGCTAACATAATACGTATTAAATTCAGACATTTATCTCTAAGCCTAGGTTTATATATGTCGAAGCTAAGCTTACTATAAGATATGTCTGGTGGTTGTACATGTGGATACTCACATATGGAATGGTCAAAATAGATGAACAAATCTGTGTGTTTTATCAAATATATATGCACATAAGTACCTTTCTCAATTACTCTTCTACTAAGAATATCCACGGATTATCATATATACCAATATAATACGTACCAAATTCAGACATTCAACTAAGCTTAGTTTCTGGTGGAAACCATATGTTTCAGATGTATGGGTATTAGTGTGTACACATGGATATGTAGCAATGGACATATATATGTGGATGGTGGTTTGTCTTAGAAATTACTACGAACGTATCCATACCCAACTCATCCACTATTAGCACTTATTTCACTATCCTCAAAAATAATTTTACTCTATAGATCTGTCCATGAAAAAGATGAAATGAAGAAGAAGAAAAAAAAACTACAAAAGAGAGAAAAATGACAAAAGAGAAGAATGATGATTTCATTAAGGGCATACTAGACAAAACACATGTGAAAAGTAGAACCAAAATACTCTAGTCGGAGAAAGTGCTCTTTTTTGTAAGAGGAATGATGAAAGTGCTCTTTTATGTAAATGAATCTATAAAAAATGCAAGTGATTCTTCCACAGAATTACAAGAATTATCCGATAACTTATGTAACTACAAAATACTGAATGTAATAAATAAAGATAGTGATAAACAATTTCTACTAGATATAATAGATAAAATTGATGATCCATATATTAAAAGAGAATACTTAATAAAATTAAAAGAAATAATAGATCAAGAAAATCAATTATCTACTCCACAATCCTTTAGTTTAAATAAAATATTTGAAAAATATTCATCTCAAAACCAGTTTATAACAAGTAACGATTTGAGAATTACAAGGAGAATTTAAACAATTAAAATCGCAAATAAAAGAATTACAATTTCTGATTAATCAACAAAATTTAAAACAATTACAAATAGATGCACCTTTACCATTAATAGAAAATGGTACTCAAACATCATCAACTAAAAATAACTTAAATCAAAGTTTTAAAATCAACGATGAATAAAATTCACAGAATAATGAGGAACATATTCAAATAATTAATAAAATTAATTAATAAACTCATTTTCGGTTATTTAAAAGACAAATGTAATACTGCTTAGTCGAAAGCTTTTCTCTCCCAGGCCTGAATCCCTAGATAGAGTTCAACCACTTGGTATTGCCCACTTTTGAAAATATCTACCCGGTATTTTCCCAAAATAGCTAATTTTTGAAACCAAAACTGCTTTGGGACACGAGTGATAAGACTCAGGTTTTACCCTAGTAAAACTACTGTAAGTGCACAGCAAAATGCAATCATAGTATAAGGGGTATCGAAATCCCAAGGGAAATAGATGCTACACTAAGGTTTCTAAGTTCAGATTATGCTAGGTCAAATAGAATGAAAGTAAAACAAAGCAGGAAGTAAACGAACAATCACGAATTAGGTTTCTTAAAATCAGGAGACTAAGGCGCTAGGTTCAGGATAATTCTCAGGTGAATCCTAATTGTAGATCTAGACAGAATGTTAGGAATTATGAAGAACTGTTCTTGAACTCGAAACACTAATGTAAAATCAACCAACTCTCGCTGCGAAGATTATCTATGTCTAAACCCTAGAATTCCAAATCTCTTTGCAAATCCTATTGATTCAGACAAGCATTAATAACATGTTCGATTGTTCACAAAATCCTAAACCAAATCTCTTTGCGAATACGTATTTTGCTCATCTAACATTAGTTCAGGCAATTAATAATACTCTCGAATCTATTAATTAACCTAAGATCAGATTTTAGGTCGCGAAGCTAGAATAAACATTAAACACAAATCCAGATGAAGAACTCTAATGATTTTATCCTAACAATATAACTCGACCTAACAATTTATCAATCACCTTTGAAAAACCTTAAACCTAACACGCAAACTACTCAGACATGATCAATGAAACAAAAATCATTATTTGAATAGAAAGCATAAAAGAAATCAATAGAAGAAAATAAAGGAGTTTCAAATCTGCTCTAAAGGAGTCAAATTCTTCTCTCTAAAAAACCTAAACTTCTATGATTCTTAAAGTATGAGATAATGCCTAAACAATGGCTGAAAAACTATATTTATAGGCCTAGGTACGCATCTTCAATTCCTTGGAAGATTAGGAAAAGTTTTGGAGATTTCCTTTTCTTCCAAAACTGGAAACTTTTCGCTTCTGGAAATTGGAAATTCTGGTGTCGATCGACACCAATGGTGTGATGGAACTGTATCATTGAAAGCGGTTTCTAGGATGATCCGCGTAGGGTGTCGATTGATATCTCTGTAAATTGCATGTTTCTAACACATATTCCATGCTAGTTAGGACTTCATTCTTGCACTTTCATCTTAGCTTTCACCACATTCTCACCCATGTTAGGATTAGATGCATTAGGTTAGGTTTCTGCATAGTCTTGCATGTTTGGAGTGTGTTCTCAGGTGCTCAGGATGGTCCGAAGAAGAAACCAAGGAGGGAGATCACAAATGGAGGACGAGCCAGTAATATCGAGCATGGATCACGACCCCGAAGTCGATATGGACAAGCGCACGACGAACCTCGACGGATAGCAGCGACTTAGTCCCGAAAGGAACACCTCGGAGCAAAGATCCAGCAAGAGGACGCCATGAAGATAGATATCGGAGCAAGGCAACGGGAAGTACCTGATTAAAATAACAAGGAAGGCGAGCCTTCACGACATGATCCCGAAACACTTGCCCGATATGGAGACTGCTCGAAGAATCAGAAGAGTTAGCATATCGGCTTGCTCACAACGACTTGAGCCCGAAACGCTAAAGTCCAAAATAGTACCATTTCGGGAAAGTGGTCCCAACGTTTTATGTTTTTCCTCTTTTGTGTATAAATACCTACCCCCCTCCCTTATCTCTCTATCACGCTTTCTACTTTGTAATTTCTGTTTTTCTTTCAAGAACCGAGACCTTTGTATTTTCCACCATTGAAGCTTGTTCAAAGCTTTGATTTTTATGCAATCTTGAAGTTTTTAAGTATTATTGCTTAGTATATTTCAAGAAAGCTTCTTCCTTTTCTCGTTTTTGATTGTCTCGCAGCCTATGAGTTACCCTCTCATCCTCATGGATCTTGAGGTTTCTCAAATGGCTTGTGAATAGTCTATTTCGGTTTTAGGGCAAAAGGGTAGGGAAAATGAGTTAAAGCTCCAACCTTTGATGCGGATCTATGCTTAATCCATCTTAATCCTTTCTTATTTGATGCTGTTAATGCTTAGTCATCTTCGCTATTTGAACTTTGCCATCGAGCTTCTTCAAACAAACGCCATGTTTGAATGTTTGCAAGGACCAATCTCATAAGAGATTCGCTCATCCTAGCCTAAGAGATTAGATGCCTAGGGAGCGTTTTGGCATTAGTAGAGTTGTTTATTCAAGCTTGCTGTTCTCATGGATCACTACGTGATAGCGAGGTTAGGTCGTGAGACAGCAAAGAGACTTATACCACGACAGTGGATTTGTCCAGATCCTGAATTCTACGCTAAAGGATTAGCCTTATAGGAAGTAAATCCAGCATCAAAGGAAAGATCTTTAACGTTTGGACCCGAAAAACTCCCTTGTCCTGTAAACCGATTCTTGCTTTCTTTTACAAGTTCGTACTTTAGCCATCTTATTTTCGGTTCTTTAGCATATTTAGCTTAAATACTTGTTTTCTGCTCTCTTAGTATCTTAGTCTCAGATTTCCACCATTTCACCTTTTTCTTTTATCCATCTTAGCTTGTGAAAGAATTCCATAAACGCAATGCCTCGAAATCTCTCATCGGATTGATAAGACCCATAACCTATACTACATTCGGTTATAAGTAGTGGGTCATTGACTGAGTAGAACCCATACAAAAATCTACTTATCAATTGGCGCCGTTGCCGATTTGAGAGGAATTTGAGCATTGAATTTCTAATTCTTAGCAAGACTACGACTTTACTTTCTTTTCGACTCTAACATCGTTCCTTTAGACTTTTTCGCAGGTATCTATAACAACACGTTCAAATGAATGACATGTACCTTCCCCAAGAAGGAATGAATGACGCACAACGGGAACAGGCCGATATACCGCGAAATCAACGTCTAATCGGCGAATGTGATTCCCCCACCATCTACAGACCACGAATCGGTATCACCCCACCCTCAAGTGATGCTGGGTACGAGATAAAGAGTAGTATGCTTGCCATGGTCCGGAACAACAAATATCAGGGTGAAGCCGTGGAAGACCCCCTTGATCACCTAGATGATTTTGAGAAGATATGTTCTCTGACAAAACAAGAAGGAAACTCGGAAGACGGCTTCAAGCTACGTCTTTTTCCATTTTCCCTGGGAGGCAGAGCCCACCAATGGGAAAAGACTCTCAAACTGGGATCTATAAAAACGTGAGATGAATGCAAACGAGCCTTCCTCAAGAAATTCTTTTCGCCGTCAAGAACAGCGAAGTTGCGATTGGAAATCTCCACGTTCACCCAACTTGAAGATGAGAGATTCAGTGAAGCTTGGGAACGTCTAAAAGGGTACACACTAAAATGTCCCCATCATGGCTACTCAAGCTCCTCAGTACTCAGTATCCTCTATAGAGGAGTGTCAAAGAAATATAGGGATCAGCTGGATACTGCAAGCAATGGCATCTTCCTCGGCCAAGACGTGGACGACGGAATGAACCTCGTTGAAAATATGGCTACAAGTGATAGTAATTACGAGGACGACATTGACAACGAAACAACCGAGCTGAATAAACAGAGGGAAAACGAGGTAATGCACCTACAAGCCCGTTTGGACGCTTTACTAAAAGGCCAATACGCTCAAAACGCTAACGTAGCAAGTATCGGGGTCATCTCGACGGAAACTGGCCGATATGGGGAAGCGACAACCACCAACGAGCAAAGACAATATGGGGAATCTCCAATTTCGGTTACACATCCTCAGCAAGCCCCGCCGTACAATGCAAATGCTTACACTCATCAAGCATTCCCTCCTCCTATCCAATATTACCCTTAACATCAACAATATCAAGCTTCATACCCACCACCACCATATCGACATTACGGTTTCTACCTACAACAACCGCAAGATTCTGACATCAAGAATCTCCTAACTCAGCTGGTCCAGAGTCACTGCAGTAGCAACCAGGATATCAAAACAATCACTTCAAGGTTGGACAGGCAGGACGAACATATACGGCTAATACAAAACCCAATGCACTATGAAACCACCCCGCCACCAGCCTACGTCCACGCCGTCACTCTACGAAGTGGAAAGACTCTTGCACCGAAAGATCAAGCCCCGGAAATCAGCGAGGACGCTTCCGACCTGGTGGGGGGGGGATGGCTTTGAAAAATCAGAAGCTAACAACAAAGTAGAAGAAGTTCAAGAGAGTATTGAAGACCAGCTCTTCACCAAACTCAGAGAACAGAATATCGGGATTAAGCCGACACCTGCAGCCCGTTCGGAGAAACCCAAAGAGCCACAGTTTGTTCCCCCCACATACAAACCTCCTTACCCTTTTCTAGGAAGATTCAAGAAAGAACTCCTCGAGAAATACAGAGCTTAGTTTGCAGAGCATCTAAGGAAGGTGGAACTCACCATGCCGCTCATGGATGCTTTGGCATTGGTACCGCCATACCAAAAATTCATAAAGGATGCAATTTTAGCAAGAACAAAAGAACTCCAAGGCATGATGGTGATGACGCAAGAGTGTAGCGCCATTATCCAAAAGAAGATAGTGCCCAACAAGCTAGACGATCCGGGAAGCTTCACTCTCCCGTGTTCAATAGGCCCACTCACATTCAACAATTGCCTTTGTGATTTAGGGGCAAGTGTGAGCCTCATGCCACTGTCAATAGCCAAACGACTGGGTTTCACATCCTACAAGCCAAGCCGAATATCTCTGATACTGGCAGACAGATCCGTAAGGTTGCCGAAAGGGCTACTCGAGGACGTTCCCATCCGAATTGGTGATATCGAGGTACCAACCGATTTTGTGGTGCTCGAAATGGATGAAGAACCGCGAGATCCTCTTATCCTTGGGAGGCCTTTTTCAGCCAAAGGCAAAATTAAGCTCAATCTTGGAAAGGACATCATCCTCAAGTTCGACATAAAAAAGGTTATGAAGAAACCTACTATAGGAGGGAAAGTCTTCTGGGTGGATGCAATGGATGAGCTAAACGATGAGCTCTTTGAGGAGCTATATTTGAAAGACCCATTGCTAGTCGCTTTGACAAAAGAGAAGAAGCAGCACGGATATATGGAGGAAGAAAGTGAAGTCTATGTCATGCATCTGGATGCAAGGAAAGCCACTAAGGATGATGAGTTTCCCGAGGACTTAGAGCACGGAAGGCATAAGATCGCATGGGGAACAAAAGAAGGAGAATATCGGGATCAGACCAATAAAGACGCGCCGAGCTCGGTTGGGCAGTGCACACGCGGGGATTGGAGCGAACTTGATGCCCGGAAACTTGAGCTCAAACCTCTTCTAGAAGGACTAAGGTACGCTTTCCTAGGTCCTAACTCATCTTACCCGGTCATCGTCAATGAAAACTTAAATGAAATAGAATTATCCTCCCTTCTATGCGAATTGAGAAAGTTTAGGAGAGCAATTGGTTATTCCTTGGATGACATCAAGGGCATATCCCCTTCTCTCTGCACACATAGGATACATCTAGAAGATGAATCTATGACTTCTGTAGAGAATCAAAGGAGGCTAAACCCTAACTTGAAAGAAGTTGTAAAGAAAGAGATTCTTAAACTTCTAGATGCGGGTGTTATCTATCCAATTTCGGATAGCACTTGGGTTTCACCTGTCCATTGTGTGCCGAAAAAGGGAGGAATCACCGTAGTTAAGAATGAGAAAGACGAGTTAATACCCACACGAACCATAACATGCCATAGAATGTGTATTGATTATAGGAAGTTGAATTTGGCCACAAGAAAAGATCACTTCCCCCTCCCTTTCATAGACCAAATGCTGGAAAGGCTAGCTAACCATCCATACTACTGTTTTCTGGATGGCTATAGCGACTTCTTCCAGATACCGATACACCCAAATGACCAAGAGAAAACCACATTCACATGCCCATATGGTACCTTTGCATATCGAAGGATGCCATTTGGGTTATGTAATGCACCAGCGACCTTCCAAAGATGTATGATGTCAATTTTCTCTGAACTAATAGAGGAAATGGTAGAAGTGTTTATGGACGATTTTTCTGTGTATGGTCGCTCTTTTGGTGTTTGTTTGTCGAATTTGTGCAGGGTTCTCAAGCGTTGTGAAGAGACAAACTTAGTACTGAATTGGGAGAAATGCCATTTCATGGTCAGAGAAGGAATAGTGCTTGGTCACAAGATATCGGAGAGGGGTATCGAGGTCGATAAGGCCAAGATAGAGGTCATGTTGCATTTGAAGCCACCTACCACAGTGAAAAAAATTCGTAGCTTCCTTGGGCATGCAGGCTTCTATAGAAGGTTCATCTGCGATTTCTCCAAGATAGCTAGACCACTCACTAGGCTTTTATGCAAGGAAGCCGAGCTTATCTTCGACGAGGATTGCCTTCAAGCGTTCACCACGATCAAGGACGCTCTTGTGAGTGCTCCCATAGTCCAAGCCCCTGATTGGGATCTGCCATTCGAGATTATGTGTGATGCAAGCGATTATGCCGTGGGGACTGTTCTCGGACAAAGAAAGGATAAGAAGTTACACGTGATCTACTATGCAAGCCGGACTCTAGACGATACCTAAGTGAAGTACGCCACGACCGAGAAAGAGCTATTGGCAGTCGTGTTTGCCTTTGAGAAATTCAGAAGCTACTTAGTGGGATCAAAAGTGATCGTTTACACGGACCATGCTGCACTAAGGTATATCTATGCGAAAAAAGACACCAAGTCGAGGCTGCTAAGGTGGATTCTCTTACTACAAGAGTTTGACATAGAGATCCTGGACAAAAAGGGGATAGAGAACGGTGTAGCTGATCACTTATCCCGGATGAAGATAGAAGATTTGATTCCCATCAATGACGCTCAACCAGAAGAACAGCTCATGATGACAGATGTCCTTGGAGGAATGTACCAAGTGAATAAGAGTTTGGAGACTGTAGCCAGCATGGAAGAAAACGACATTCCTTGGTATGCAGATTACATCAACTACTTGGTGAGTGGGGACATCCCAAATGACCTCGATGCTTACCGAAGGAAGAAATTCTTCAAGGACATTAAATATTTCTTCTACGACGAGCCGTATCTCTTCAAGAGAGGGTTAGATGGGATCTACAGAAGATGTGTGTCAAAAGGAGAAGCGAAAGGGATCCTATTCCGTTGCCACGGTTCAGCCTACGGTGGCCACTTTGCCACGTTCAAAACCGCAACAAAAATCTTACACGCGGGATTCTGGTGGCCAAGTTTGTTCAAAGACACTCACGAGTATGTCTCCTCTTGCGAAGCGTGCCAAAGAAAGGGGAACATTAGCAAGCGGGACGAGATACCACAGAACCCGATATTGGAAGTCGATATCTTTGAAGTTTGGGGAATTGACTTCATGGGACCATTTCCCTCCTCTTATGGCAACAAGTACATACTAGTTGCTGTTGATTATGTCTCGAAATGGGTCGAAGCCGTTGCTAGCCCCACCAACGATGCAAAGGTAGTACTAAAGCTATTCAAGTCAACTATCTTTCCAAGGTATGGGATCTCAAGAGTGGTGATAAGTGATGGTGGTAGTCATTTTATCAACAAGCTGTTCGAAAACCTCCTGAAGAAACATGGGGTCAAGCATAAGGTAGCTACACCGTACCATCCACAGACAAACGGGCAAGTCGAGATATCCAATCGCGAGATCAAGGCAATATTGGAAAAGACGGTCGAAGCTACAAGAAAGGACTGGTCAGCAAAGTTAGACGACGCTCTATGGGCATACATAACTGCTTTCAAAACACCCATTGGAAGGTCTCCTTACGCCCTCCTATATGGCAAGGCATGTCACTTACCCGTGGAACTCGAGTACAAGGCTCTATGGGCCATCAAGCTCTTGAATTTTGACATCAAGACAGCTCAAGAGAAGAGGCTGATAAACCTACACGAGCTGGAAGAAATCCGTTTGGAAGCATTCCAGAGCTCGCAGATCTACAAGGAGAGAACAAAAGTTCTCCACGACAAGAAAATCAAACCAAAAGAGTTCGCACCAGGGAATCATATGCTGCTATACAACTCAAGACTGAGACTGTTCCCCGGGAAGCTGAAATCGCGATGGTCCGGACCATACACCATCAAGGAAGTATTGCCATATGGAGCTGTGACACTGGTTGGAAAGGAAGGAGCGGATCACACTGTGAACGGACACAGACTGAAGCCGTATTTGGGAAATGAGAAATACCAAGTTTTGGAAGCAACCATGGTCCGTCTCCAAGACCCCAGCAAAGTTTAAACGACCTGGAAAAGTCAAGCTATGAGACTCTAAACAAGCGCTCTTGGGAGGCACGCCAAACTTATCCTTTTACCTTATTTTGTTATTTTTCTCTCCTTACTTTACATTCTCAAGAATAAATATGAGTGGATCGATGATTTATATATCAGGACGTGGGATATCGGGGAGCCGTAACGGAAAGAATTGTTCGTTACGGGCGTGAAACCCATGCACCAGCCAGTGTGAAAGACACACCCTCAGATATCGGGTCGGGATTACGGTCTAAAGCCGTTATATAAACATAACCTGGCTGGGACAAACGGGTTCACCCCGTAATGATCACCCGGATACAGTCGCGCCTGTCTGCAAACTACTGAACCACACGATACCGGACTCCTCCAACGGTCACAGCCCGACATAACCAAGGGTAACACTTTCAAACCATTGTACATAACCATTTTTCTTCATTTTCGCTCTTAGTTTGAAATTCTGCATCTTCCTAGGACCGTATTCTTCCTCTTCTATCACACAGGGATTGTGTGATTTAAGTTTGGGGGAGTATGTAGTACATGCACTCACTTAGATTAGACATCATGCATTCATCAAATTTGCATAGAAAAACACAAAAAAAAAAAAAATTGAAAAAAATTGAAAATTTATCCCACAAAAAGATTCATGTAGTTGCATTTCCATATTAGGATTGAGTCTAGATGCATTCATTTAGGATTCATAAGCATTCACATTGGGTGTTAAGTAGGATGAATCCTTGTAAATAGCCATTTTTAAGCCATGAATTCAATGCCTTAGTTCTTGTTTGTTTGATGCATTTGGAATTAGATTGAGCTTAAGGCAGCACCACATTTGGAATTTCTCTTGTGAAATTCGGTTTTAGCTTGATGCATTGCGATTTGAACCTTTTCTCTAATGAACTTGAACCGTTAAAATGAAAATTTAATTATCATGTTCACATTTGTCGATCAACTCATAGATTTCACTTGGATTCTCTTTCCTTTTGACCACTCTTCTGCTAGTCCAAGTACCAAACCACACCCAAAACCTAAACCTTCGTTTTAAGTCATAAACACTTTTGTGAGAGCATGTGAGGCCTTTGCACCATTTTCAAATCTTCTTAGGCAAAAAGTGTTGGGTTTAGATCGACAAGGTTAGATTTTCTTGTAGACGTTGGCTCACATCTCGAGTCAACACTAGGTTAAGTGGTATATATACTGAAACGGCTTGATACCGAAATTAGAGGCCGATATTGCTGGTTAGGCTAGGAAAGGAGGGTGGGTTCCAGTTGATGATACATTGACAGAAAAGGGAAAGAAGAAAACCACTGAGTCAGACGGGGACACGAATAAAGAGATGGCGGCAACAAATGAGGCTCGAAACCAAAAGAAGAAAAAGGCGATTCCAAAAGAAAGCAAAAGAAGGCCAATCAACAAAGTCTAAAACCGGCCAACAACACCAAAGGTGAAACGCAAGGAACACAACAAAGGAGCCAGAGAGCCGAAACCGATCTCCAACAAAGAAGAAGTCCCACGAAGATGACCAGGAAAGGTAATATCGAGGAATGATATCGGGTTTAAGGCGAAATGCCAAGGCAACAGGTATCTTAGGAGGGAACAGTTTAGAATAGGGTAGGAGACGAAATAGATGTTCTGGGTAGATGGAAGTCTAGCCTTGTATGCATCCATTGGTTTTTACCCTTAGCATTTTGCATTAAGAAGGTTCTTTTCATGAGTGATCCCATCTAAACACTTAACCCGTTCGCGCTACGAGTTCATACTTAGCTCGTGACCTTACCCTGAGCCAAATGAGTTAGTTGACAGGCATGAATGAGATCCACGTTTTAAATTTCATAATGAATGTGAAAGGGAATTGGGAATTTGAATGTGCATCTAAGTTGGGATTGATTTCGCTTGATTATTGTGATGAATGTGGCTAAGGCTTTCTGGATAGGTAGAATTCGACTTGCATCCTAGAAACCTGAACTCAGACATTGAGTTGATTTCCTTTAAATGGCGTTTTGGATTCGAACTTACATCTTTTATTTTAAAACCTCACCCCTCCGGTTGGCTTTTGCTTGAGGACAAGCAAAAAGGCAAGTTTGGGGGTGTTGATATCTCTGTAATTTGCATGATTTTAGTACATGTTTCATGATAGTTAGGACTTCATTCTTGCACTTTAGTGATAGCTTGCATCACATTTTCACCCATGTTAGGATTAGATGCATTAGGTTAGGTTTCTGCATAGTCTTGCATGTTTGGAGTGTGTTCTCAGGTGCTTAGGATGATCCGAAGAAGAGACCAAGGAGGGAGGTCACAAATGGAGAATGAGCCGGTAATATCGAGCATGGATCACGACACGAGGTCGATTTAGACGAGTAGTAGCGGCTTAGTCCCGAAAGGAGAACCTCGGTGTGAAGATCCAGCAAGAAGATGCCCAAAGGACGGATATCGGAACAAGGCAACGGGAAGTGCCCGATTCAAGTACCAAGGAAGGGAAGCCTTCACGACATGACCCCGAAATCCTTGCCCGATATGGAGCCTGCCCGAAGAATCAGAAGAGTTAGCGTTTCGGCTCGTCCATAACGACGTAAGCCCGAAACGCTAAAAGCCAAAATAGTACCATTTCGGGAAAGTGGTCCCAACGTTTATGTTTTTCCCTTTTTGTGTATAAATACCTACTCCCTCACTCTTATCTCTTCATCACGCTTTCTACTTTTATTTTGTCTATCTTCTCTTTCAAGAACCGAAACTCTGTATTTTTTCACCATTGAAGCTTGTTTAAAGCTTTGATTTTTATGCAATCTTGAAGTTTTAAGTCTTATAGCTTAGTGTTATTTTCTTAAAGCTTCTTCCTTTTCTTGTTTTCGATTATCTCACGGCTTATGAGTTACTCTCTCATCCTTATGGATCTTGAGGTTTCTCAAATGGCTTGTGAGTAGTCTATTTCGGTTTTAGGGGCAAAAGAGTAGGGAAAATGAGTTAAAGCTCCAACCTTTGATGCGGATCTATGCTTAATCCATCTTAGTCCTTTCTTATTTGATGCTGTTAATGCTTAGTCATCTTCGCTATTTGAACTTTGCCATCGAGCTTCTTCAAACAAACGCCATGTTTGAATGTTTGCAAGGACCAATCTCATAAGAGATTCGCTCATCCTAGCCTAAGAGATTAGATGCCTAGGGAGCGTTTTGGCATTAGTAGAGTTGTCTATTCAAGCTTGCTGTTTTCATGGATCACTACGTGATAGCGAGGTTAGGTCGTGAGACAGCAAAGAGACTTATACCACGACAGTGGATTAGTCCAGATCCTGAACTCTACGCTAAAGGATTAGCCTTATAGGAAGTAAATCTTACGTCAAAGGAAAGATCTTTAACGTATTAAACCCGAAAAACCCCTTGTCCCTTGAACCGATTCCTATTTTCTTTTGCAAGTTCACATCTTTAGCTATCATATCTTCAGTTCCTTAGCAATAATTAGTTTCATTACCTGTTTTCCTGTTCTTTTACAATCTAAGTGATAGGTTCTCACCATTTCACCCTTTTTAATCTCTCTTAGCTTGTAAAAGAATTCCATAAATGCAATACCTTGAAATCTCCCATCGGATTGATAAGACCCATAACCTATACTACATTCGGTTATAAGTAGTGGGTCATTGACTGAGTAGAACCCATAGAAATAGCTACTTATCAATTGGCGCCATTGCCGATTTGGGAGAAATTTGAGTATTGAATTTCCAATTCTTAGCAAGACTAAGACTTTACTTTCTTTTTCGACTCTAACATCGCTCCTTTAGACTTTTTCGCAGGTACCTATAACAACACGTTCAGATGGATGACATGCACCACCTCCAAGAAGGAATGAATGCCGAACAACGGGAACAAGCCGATATACCGCGACATCAACGTCTCATCGGCGAATGTGATTCCCCCACCAACTACAGACCACGAATCGGTATTACCCCACCCTCAAGTGATGCTGGATACGAGATAAAGAGTAGTATGCTTGCCATCACCCTCTTCACTTGGATAAACATGAGACTGCCTCTCAAGTGCGCTAGTTTTATGTCTCTAGCTTGACTCCCTCATTGTACCTGAAAGAGAAACAAAATAAAACGAAAATCAGATTTGAAATAAATGCTTAGTCTAAGCAAGAACTCAATCTCAAATGCATTAAAACAATCCGAAGCGGCAACGGCGCCAATTGATGCAAAGGTTTTTAGGCTTCTGGTCAATCCTCAAACACACATGTCATTGTAGTATTTTAGGTGTCAATCCACTTGGGAAGCTAATGACACTTGAGATATAGAGAACTATGCTAAGCTAAGCTAATAGAGAAGAGAGGTTTTCTAATCTAACATCCTAAATGATACCAAAGAGAACAGAAAATAAAAGCTAACAACCTAGACAAACAGAAAATAAGAGAAAGCAAATAAAGAGAAAAATCTAACACAAGCTAAACAAAGACTAAGAAAAGGAAGAAAGCTAGACAAGGAAAAACTAGACACAAGCTTGGACTTAAAATAAACTGATGACAAAAGTGGTTCTTAGGATGAGATATTTGATATGTTTGATGCACATGGGCGATCAATGATGGCTTAAGACAACATCTAGACCTTGGGTCTTAAATGGTAATCCTTAGGCATAGGGTTTCTAATAAAGACTAATCCACTGTCGTGATAGAAGTCACTTTGCTATCTCACAACCTAACCTCGCTCCCGCGTAGTGATCCATGAGAATAGAAAGCATAGATCCCCAACCCTATAAAGCTGAAATCCCCCTAGACAGATGGCGTTTCGTAATCTAGGAAAGTTAGATCTCTTGTTTATGGGTTTGGCTAAACAAGCATGTGGTGTTCATGTTAAGCCGCCTATAATCTTTAGACTAGTTGATCAAGCTAGACTTAGCATTGAGAACAATAAAAAAGAAAGGATTAAGATCATTAAATGCATAAGCATCAAGATCTATCACCATGAATCTTTCACATCCTAATAACCACGAAATCTACTCTCTTTTCATGTGTTTCACCTCTAGATCCATAAGGAAATAAAAGCTAAACAATGTTAGAGAGGAGATCAATGACAAAAAAATAAATAAAGGCATAGACTTTACCAAGAAATGCTAGAGAACAAGTCTTGGTTAAGCTTAAACCAAAAAGAAAAGTTCTTGAACTCAAGAACAAAATAAAAGCTTAAATTTAAATTATATTCATGAATAACCACGAAATTCTATGAAGAATGTGTGGC
Organism: Alliaria petiolata; assembly: GCA_020283515.1. Classification (NCBI taxonomy): domain Eukaryota; kingdom Viridiplantae; phylum Streptophyta; class Magnoliopsida; order Brassicales; family Brassicaceae; genus Alliaria; species Alliaria petiolata. Next base: position 430,066,734 of record JAHZTW010000001.1, read on the forward strand.
TAAACAAGATTAGAAAGCAAGAACAAGAAGAAATGTCTAAAAGGAAAAGAAGGAAGAGAGGGATTTCATTTTGGGGTTGCTAGGGTATTTATAGGTGAGCAACAAAAACCCTAGTGACCCTTATCCACAAAAATGGGATTCAATGCTAAAAGCAAACTTCTTTGGACTCTTGTGCTCTTTTGGAATTATGCTGCAACAGCTTCATGTCGATATGGCACCCTGATATTGGCTCCAAGCTCTTATCTTCCCAGCAGAAGCTTCATCGGATACAAGAAGTTATGCTTGCCCGTTATACACTAGCTTGCCGAGCTGGCCAGACCGATGCTCACTGTTTCTGCAGTAACTTCTGAACCGCCGATCGTAATGACTTGATACTTCCACCAGACGAAAGCAAACTCGATCCTCTACAAATCGTATGAAGACATCAGAAGCTGAATCGAGCCAGAAAACCTTTGTCCGATCTGATCTTTCCACAACGGCTTGTCCATTTCGGTTTTGTTGATTGATCTTGAAGCAACGTCTTGCTTCATATCAGGATGAGGTCGTTGTGGCTGACCGTGGTGGCTGTAGAAGTCTTCTCTTTTGCTCCTTCTTACCTTGGCTGCTCATTAGTTCTTCTCCCAAACTCCATAGAACCTCCACTGGCTCCAAAAGTAACTGCCAAGTACTCCAAACATGCAAAATATGCAATGCCTATCCTAAAACTAATATGAATGGAAACGGGACAAAAAATAATTAATAAATGCATAAAAGATATGAAAACCTATACTAAATGCATGCTAAAAAGGTGTAAAATATGGAGTTATCATGCAGGTGAAAGTCTGACTGCATCAACTAGGGGTAGCTCAACCATCAGCTTATCTATCATTTCCTTGCATCTGGCTTCTTCTATCTCCTGTTTAGAATTTCTAGGAGGCCTGGGATAAGGTATAAGGGGTTTGTAGACCCTTTCTTCTGCGACCTTTGTTGTTGTGAGCTGTTCTGGTGTAATCCGAGTAGAGCGTCGATCGACACCCTCCTGGTGTCGATCGACACTCGCCTTTGGTGTCGAGTCCTCCTTGTCGAGCGTGCTCGTTTCGTCTGGTTTCTCCTTGGGTGTCGATCGACACACAGTAGTGTCGATCGACACTGGCTCCGCAGCATCTTCCACATCTTCAAACTCCTCGAATTCTTCAACCTCCACGAAATTTTCTGCACTTCCTACCATGATGGCATTGACATGATGTTTGGGGTTTGTATCAGTCTTTCCAGGAAGAAACCCATCATGTCTCTTCAAAGCTCCAGCAGTTTGAACAACTTGAACATCCAATCGCTTCATATGAGAGTTCAAGCAATCGATCTTCCCATTCAAGTCTTGGTACAGTGAATCAATCTTCCCATTCAAATCCACTGTCATCTTCTGCTGTCCTTCCAGAATTTGATATAGCATAGACTCCATCTTATTGTCTTATGCAGGAGGCTTTTGGTAAGAAGAAGAACCATAAGTTCTTTGGAAGTTGTTGTTCTGAAAAGGCTTTTGGTAAGAGGAACCATAGCCTTGCTGATAGTGGAATCTCTGTCCTTGAAAACCACCTCCATTGATGTAGTTGACTTCTTCTTCTTCAGGCTCAAAGGGCTCCACTTTTGCAGCAAACTGAACTTGCTTCTTTCCTACCAAGAGATTGTGTACGTTGTCCAACTTCCTGTTGACCTCAACTATTTGGCTTCCTCCATTCACCCCAGCGTGTTGTCTTCTCTCAAAGTCTGCATTCTTGGTGCTGTTACAAGAGGCCAAATTCTCTATAAGCACCACTACGTCTTGCGGGTATCTGGTGTTGAAGTTGCCATTGCTCGCAGCGTCTAGAGCCATCTGGTACCTCCAATCAATCCCTCGGTAGAAGATACCGATAAGCTGCGGTTCGCTGAAACCGTGGTGTGGGCAGTCCCTCTGGTAAGCCCTGAATCTCACCCAAGAAGCTTTGAATGCTTCAGTGGGTCCTTGGAAGAATGTGGTGATCTTTGTCCTCAGCTCCTCTGATCTCGCATCATCAAAGAAGTTGCATAAGAATGCATTCTTTGTTTCTTCCCAAGAAGTCAAGAATCCTGAATCAAGCTGCTTCAACCAATATGATGCATCTCCAGCAAGCGAGTAAGGGAAAAGCTTGCAAAAGAGATAGTCGTAGGTCACTCCATTAGCCTTGATGCTTGATGCAAGGTCCTCAAATCTCTCAATGTGGTCCATCGGATGCTCATTAGGAAGACCATGAAAGGGATGCTGAGCCACCAATGTGTAGTAGGCAGGCTTCATCTCAAAGTCATTCCTTTGGAATGCAGGAGGACGGATCGCAGCTCTATTAGCATAGAACTGGTCTGGGCGGTTGTACCCGCCTAATGTTCTTCCACGTCCAGGTTCTGCAGGGGCGATTTGCATCGCTGGTTCTATGATGACGGCGCCAGCCTCATCAAGTCTCTGGCCTTGGGCGTTCCTTCTATTGCCTTGTAGGTCAACAAAGTCGCCTGCCTCGTTGCGTATCATGATCACAGGTTCTGCCATCTCAGTCTGCGCAAGGTGTCGATCGATACTAGTGGTGTCGTTCGACACTAAGGTTGGGTGTCGATCGATGCTAGTTGTGTCGATCGACGCTCGGGCAGATTTGCGGTTCGTACGTTCGAGACGGCCTAGTTCCTGGTTCAGTGCGATTAGTTCCTCTTCCTTGTTGCTTCTGGTACTGGGCATGCACCTGAAACAAAAGATAGGAAACTAAATTAGTAACAAAAATAAAAACAAAACCTAGTCAAAATCCTAGTACTAGATTCCGTAGGCAGCTATTACTTCCCCGGCAACGGCGCCAAAAACTTGATAGGGCTCAGGTTTTACCCTAATAAAACTACTGCAAGTGCACAGCAAATGCAATCGTAGTATAAGGGGTATCGAAATCCCAAGGGAAGTAGATGCTACACTAAGGTTTCTAAGTTCAGATTATGCTAGGTCAAATAGAATGAAAGTAAAACAAAGCAGGAAGTAAACGAGCAATCACGAATTAGGTTTCTTAAAATCAGGAGACTAAGGCGCTAGGTTCAGGGAAATTCTCAGGTGATCTAAATTGCAGGTCTAGACAGAATGTTAGGAAATTATTAAGATCCGTTCTTGAACTCGAAACACAACAATAAAATCAACCAACTCTCGCTGCGAAGACTTTCTATGTCTAAACCCTAGAATTCCAAATCTCTTTGCAAATCCTATCAATTCAGACAAGCATTAAAGTTCAGGTTCGATTGTTCACAAAATCCCTAAACCAAATCTCTTTGCGAATAGGTATTTTGCTCATCTAACATTAGTTCAGGCAATTAATAATACTCTCGCATCTATTAAGCAACCTAAGATCAGATTCTAGGTCGCGAAGCTATAATAAGAATTAAACACAAATCCAGATGAAGAACTCTAATGATTTTATCATAACAATTTAATTCGACCTAACAATTCATCAATCACCTTTGAAAAACCTTAAACCTAACAAGCAAACTACTCAGACTTGATCAATGAAACAAAAATCATTATTTGAATAGAAAGCATAAAAAAAATCAATAGAAGAAAATAAAGGAGTTCCAAATCTGCTCTAAAGGAGTCAGATTCTTCTCTCTAAAAACCTAAACTTCTATGATTCTTAAAGTATGAGATAATGCCTAAACAATGGCTGAAAAACTATATTTATAGGCCTAGGTACGCATCTTCAATTCCTTGGAAGATTAGGAAAAGTCTTGGAGATTTCCTTTTTTCAAAAATTGGAAACTTCTCGCTTCTGGAAATTGGAAATCCTGGTGTCGATGGTGTCGATCGACACTCATCGTGTTTCTTCAATCCGACTTCTTTCCACTAAGCTCCAAAATGTATCCAAATCTCCAATTTATCTCCAATTGTACCTGAACATGTAAAAACTCTATATAGACTCGAAAATAGCCAAAAGACTATAAAAACACTTATATCATGGTCTAAAAATGGGTAAAAACCATGATATATCAACGAGACTCCGTGGTTCAACCCCCGCCTACGGGTTGGGAGGTCCGCCTACAGGTTGGGAGGTCCGCTAACTCCTTCGGGATGAACCTCCAGCCGACCCAGCCTCACCCTCTTGTTGAAACAGCAACCCTGCTCTACTCTCAAAGCCTTCTCGGATACTTAAAGGCCTAAAGAGCTGCACAACATTGATGTTTTGGTGTGAATAAGACCATCAAAATCTTTTCAAAACCACTAAGATCTTGAGTTTTTCCTTGATGTGAATCAGACCATCAAGAGACACAAACCTGTTTCTCGGTGTGAATGAGTTTGGAAGTTATCTAGTTGTAGTTTTAGCTGTCTCTGCAAAACTACAAAGATGCAGCGTAGGCTCTCATATGCGGAAAAAGGGAAGGCAATAGCACCTTCTCCGAAAACTCCACCCCGGATCCGAGTCAGAGTCCCGAAGTTTGAGAACTCGGACTTGATAAAAGAGAACAATCTAACGCTCGTCGGAAGGCTGACAAACCCTAAAGAGCAGAGAGTCTGGTCAATGATCAACTTTTTCACCAGAAAATGGAAAACAAAAGGAAACATTGTGGGATCTGACCTAGGAAAGAGTTGTTTCCAGTTTAGGTTCGAACTGGAAGAAGACTTGTTGCAGGTTTTGGAAAATAGACCATACAATTTTGCTTTATGGATGATAATCATTCAGCGATGAGAACGAACCGTAGCAAAACGCTTTCTGTCCCAGATCCTGTTTTGGATCCAAGTAAAGGGGATCGCCCTCCATTACTGGAAACTCGAAACCCTAAGCTATCTTGGTGAAGAACTAGGCTCCTACATCGAACAAGAACTCACCAAGACCACTGCGAGAATCAAGGTCTCTCTTGATGGCCTAGAACCACTCCCTCAAGAATATATCCTAGAATTGTCAAATGGAGATGAAGCTTTGGTATCTCTGGAGTACAAAAGATTTGAAAACCACTGTACCCGATGTTTCAAAGTTTCTCATCTGCAAAAAGACTGCCCTACAGAGAGAGATAAAAAGGAAAAAGCGCAAGGACAAACCCAAAGGAAGGATCCAGAGCACCCTAGCACATGAAGTCGAGGTATGGCTGGAAAATATTCTCTCCACACGTATGGAACCCAAGACAGAGAGTCTTTCCAAGCTAAAGAAGATAGGAAACCTCCATTTCTGCCGAGAACCCAACCTCTGAGTTCTTACCAACAGAGAAATGACAGACATGGTAATCCTTTTGGGGACATAATCTCTGGAAGAAGTCAAGCTGAAAGGGTCCAATATGAGTTAATCTACAAAGAACAGCAGAAAACTGACGAGCTTAAGAAGAAGTCTTCAAAATCTACAAGAGAGGATTCGCTCCTTTATCAAAGAAAAGGAGTGATCCACCCATCTGACCTTCGGAACCATCTGCGCAACAGACCTCAGGGCAGTGATAGCTATCATTCACCAGTGCAGCAATGGAGAGTAAAGACCCGGCAAAATGAGTTCTTAGCTGCTGAAGTGGCTGGAACCTCTTTGAATGAAGGGTTCCATCTGAATAGAAATCTTGATAGAGAAACTTACTCTTCAGCTATCCCCTTAGAAGAAGAAGTACTGAGAGTTTTGAGGGATGTAACAATTCAATACATAAGTTGTGCAGACCCTACTGAAAGTGCGGCAAATAAAATGAGAGTCTTACATGGAGAGGAAAAGGGTCTCGTGGCCGAAACAGCTGCTGCAATCATTGCTGCATCCGCTTCTTCAAGTTACCAACACCTTCTGGTTAACCCCCTTCCTGATGCACCAAGTTGTCAAGAGAGAGATATCTCTCCGGATCTACCACAACTTCAGGGCACTGCTGATGAACCGCTGGCTGGACCGATAAAGAAATGTAGGGGAAGACCCCCCCCCCCCCGGCAAAACCAGTGGGATCCAGACCACATCAATTACCATGAAACAGCTCCAAAAAATCCAGACCACATCAATTACCATGAAACAGCTCCAAAAAGAGAAATATCCTCAGTACTAGATCATCACCAAAGGTTCCAACAATTCCAAGCACGACTCCCCTTCCACACAGTACTAGGAAGTCAGCGGATTTTCACCCTCCCCAAAGCGCTCTTCCTTAACTATAGCGGCTTGGAACTGCCAAGGCCTGTGAAACCCTGCCACAATTCAACGATTAAGGAATGATCGCTCCAAGAAAGGCCCAGATATTCTGTTTCTCATGGAGACGAAGAACAACAATGCTTTTGTTTTAGAAAAACTCCACTGGCTGGATCTCCCTTCCCACTACCTTGTCTCCCAGCATGGCCACGGGGGTGGAGGCCTTGCTCTCTTCTGGAAGCTAGACATCAAGTTAGATGTGTTAGTAAGTGGACACAATTTCATTGACACGCGAATTGAATTTGAGGGTAACTTATTCTACACTACTTTTGTCTATGGAGATCCGGATAAATCAAAAAGAAAAGATGTATGGAAGAGTCTTACTGCTCAAACAAGGGACTCAGCATGGTTCCTTACGGGTGATTTCATTGAAATCATAAATAGTTCAGAGAAAAAGGGAGGCCTTGTGCGCTCTGAGGGATCTTTTGTCGATTTCCGCTCCTTTATGTCTGAATCTGATCTCTACGATCTCCAGTACTCCGGGAACTTTCTATCCTGGCGAGGAACTCGATACAAACACAAAGTTTTCTGCAGACTGGATAGAGCAATGGCAAATAGCTCATAGGCTGATTCTTTCCCAGCAGCAAGAAGTGTATACTTACGTTTTGAAGGTTCAGACCACAGACCTCTGATCTCCTATTTCTCTAGTCAACTCAAACGGAAAAGAGAACTATTTCGATTTGTCAGGAGCTTGAGAAATAACACAGAACTTATGAATCTAATCTCCATTACCTAGAATAAGGAACCTTCTCTAGGAGTGATAACATGCATATTTTACCCATTTTTACTATAATAAGTGAGTGCTTTAATAAGCATTTCACTAAGGTTTTAATACATAAACACTAGATTTCGAGTATTTGGTTGTTCAAGACTCTTTTCAGGTAATCTTATCAAAAGACGCATATTTTGGAGCAAAATGGATATTTCTGGAAAAGTGCTCGAGGACATAAGTTCAACATCAGACGAAGGCCTTCCCACCACAAGATCAAGCTCATATATGGAGACAAGGTAATCTAATCAGCTGTCTTTCACCTCGAAGTGGTTTGAGGACTATCCCACGGTTGGATCTCAAGTTATGGAAGAAGAAAGAAGGTCCGTCAAGCACCCGGAAGACCAAGCTGGCCGCACCACGGCTTGACCAGACGACCAGTGGCCGCGCCACGACCAGTCGCTCGACCGGACAGCTACTTGATGATTCCCGAGCCCATTTGAAGCCCACCTTAAACCCGGAGCCATCTTATGCACGCGAAGACTTAATTGACGCCCAAGGGGACTTGAAGACCTATATATACTCGATGTTTAGGGTTTCTTTGGGGGAGTTCAAAGTTTTCTTTTCACGTTTCATTGTTTTGGTTCCGACGGCCGCGGATCTCGTTCTCTCTCGATCTCCATCCTTGTTCTTCGAGGGAGATCGATTTCTGTGAAACCTCTCTTTACTTTTCATTGATTTAAACAAGCTATGCATTCATCAATCATGTTTTCTACTCCTTCTTTCATGTCTGAGTAGTTTATTTTCGTTGGGTGTTCTTTAAGGGGATCTATGGGGAATTTCATTAGCTGTTCTTGAACTGATTGTTTAGACCGTAGATTAGCATTTTTTTATTATCAAACTCGTTCTTATTGCATGAATCTAGCGTCATGAACTAGATGTCTAATTTTAAGATCTTTGAAAACCATTAACGTGCTGAATTTCAGATCCGAACCTAGTTTGGTGGAGTGCAACACTTCTGGGATGCTCTTGCATACCTAAGGAGAAGTCGTGAACATTTATTTTTCCAATCATTACTGCGTGTTTGCCTAGGACGCAGGATACGAAAGTATTGTAACACCTCGACCGCCCCTACCGGCGAGTCACCCATCCCTCCGTCGGGCTCGTGGGCCACGCCCCTGTCCGACGGTCGGTGCGTTATTTTTCTCGCTGGCCCGACCGACTGATTTACTTGTCCCTGCAATCACCACGTGACCTTTTCCCGTGTTTTGGCCTCACTCACACGGTTCCGCAGAGGACTTCCCAGAAGGTCACCCATCCTAGTCCTACTCCAGCATAAGCACGCTTAACTCTGGAGTTCTCTTAGGGTAAGTGACCGGAAAAGGTAAGTGCACTTTGATGACATAGGTAGCCAAATCAATCCATTTAAACTTATTCAAATGGGCCGGGCCCGGGTCGTTACAATTCTCCCCCACTTAACGGGAATTCGTCCCCGAATTCTGATCCCGCTAGTGTGAACCCTAACCCCCAAACCCCAAGACAGTCTCCTGGGACAGAACCAGTTTGACTTCCCTTGGCTCTGATACCACTTGTAACACCCCGACCGCCCCTACCGGCGAGTCACCCATCCCTCCGTCGGGCTCGTGGGCCCCGCCCCTGTCCGACGGTCGGTGCGTTATTTTTCTCGGTGGCCCGACCGACTGATTTACTTGTCCCTGCAATCACCACGTGACCTTTTCCCGTGTTTTGGCCTCACTCACACGGTTCCGCAGAGGACTTCCCGGAAGGTCACCCATCCTAGTGCTACTCCAGCATAAGCACGCTTAACTCTGGAGTTCTCTTAGGGTAAGTGACCGGAAAAGGTAAGTGCACTTTGATGACATAGGTAGCCAAATCAATCCATTTAAACTTATTCAAATGGGCCGGGCCCGGGTCGTTACAATTCTCCCCCACTTAACGGGAATTCGTCCCCGAATTCTGATCCCGCTAGTGTGAACCCTAACCCCCAAACCCCAAGACAGTCTCCTGGGACAGAACCAGTTTGACTTCCCTTGGCTCTGATACCACTTGTAACACCCCGACCGCCCCTACCGGCGAGTCACCCATCCCTCCGTCGGGCTCGTGGGCCCCGCCCCTGTCCGACGGTCGGTGCGTTATTTTTCTCGGTGGCCCGACCGACTGATTTACTTGTCCCTGCAATCACCACGTGACCTTTTCCCGTGTTTTGGCCTCACTCACACGGTTCCGCAGAGGACTTCCCGGAAGGTCACCCATCCTAGTGCTACTCCAGCATAAGCACGCTTAACTCTGGAGTTCTCTTAGGGTAAGTGACCGGAAAAGGTAAGTGCACTTTGATGACATAGGTAGCCAAATCAATTCATTTAAACTTATTCAAATGGGCCGGACCCGGGTCGTTACATCATGGATGGACTCCAAGACATAATTCAGAGGAAGGTGGAGATGCAGCCTTACCACTCACTGCCAGAACTCTTACATCTAGCTGTTCAAAGATAAAAACAAATAAAGAAGAAAACTACTAGGAACCGTCCCAGTAGCAACAATGCAGCTTGGAATCAACAAGCTCAACAAACTCAGCAGCAGGAGCAGCCAACCCCCACGCCATTCATAGATAAAGGAAAAGGACTTTCAATAGAGTCACGTTTCAAATCCCATACCCCAGAGTAAGGTAAGTCTAGTAATTCAACTAGACATCATGACATTATCTGTTTTAAATGTCAAGGCAGGGGTCATGTTTCAAGAGAATGTCCAAATAAGAGGACAATGATTCTTAGACAAGATGGTGGATATGATTCACAAGATGAGGATATGGCTGAAGAATCATAAGAAGAAGTAACTATCTATGCTGAAGAAGGAGAGTTACAAGTCATTCAAAGAGCTCTAAACTCTCAGCCAGTTTTGGAATAAAGAGACAATCTCTTTCATTCCAGATGTAGCATTCATAACAAGGTATGTCAATTGATAATTGACAGTGGTTCTTGTGCTAATATTTCTAGGATTTGTCTAGTAGAGAAGGTGGGGCTTAAAGCTAAACCACATCCAAGACCATACAAGCTTAGATGGCTTAATGACAAAGAAGAGCTTAAAGTATCCAAACAAGTCGAGATCCCTCTGTCCATTGGCCAGTATTAGGATCAGATTCTATGTGATGTGGCACCAATGCAAGCTGGGCATGTATTGCTTGGAAGACCATGGCAATATGACAGAAATGTTGCACACAATGGGCGCACAAATGAGTATTCATTCTCATTTAATCATTGTAAGTTTATTCTTGCTCCTTTACCACATAAAGATGTTAGAGTTTTACAAAAAAAAATCTAAGGACAAGGCTAGCTATTTTGCTATTCAAGAGTTTTTAAACTTTGATCCACCAGATATAATGCACTTGCCTTTGCCAAAAGATTGTTTTGCAGGTTTTAAAGAACAAAATATCAAAGTCCAGGAGCATATCATGAGCAATACTGGTGAAAACGTGATGTATAAGGCTGGAAACATGATGCATCTATCACAAGGAGAAACCGCCCCTCCAGAAGTTTAAATCCACACTGGAGCTTGAGAAAGCCAAAAATATTCCATTCATTCAGCTACTTGAGCATCTACAAGCTAATCACCAAGGTAAGCTCTTAAACTCTAAACATTGTCCAAACACTAACTTAGGGTTGTTTGATACAGATTCCACAGTTTTGAGGACAAAACCTCTTCAAGAGGGAGAGTATGATATAAGCATAGATGCTTATACATCAGGAGCTAACAAAGAGAGGAACCGTGGAGCTAAAGAAGATGGAGCTAAGCGTGTAGCTGAGAAGAAAGGAGGACTTGTAGCTGTGTCTGAAGAAGCTAAGGAGCTAAGGACAACATGCCACCGTTCCCTATACTCAGGAGAGCCCCCCTGACCAAGCTAAAATAAGTCAGAATCAACTCAGACTTGAAGAGGAAGGCCTTAAACCAAGGAAGAGACCAAAGGAGCTATTTAAGGAAAGTCCGAACATATGTTATAAAAACATAACATTCGATCCACTCTCATCATCTATGGAATCTAAGGAGATCCACAAACCGTCCTTGGTTCAATCCCAGCCCACATTTAACCAAAAAGATCCATCCAATCCACCAAAACCACCAAACCATCCAAGAGAAGCATCTGCCGAGCTATATAAGGAAACCGTGTATAAATGTCTACCTAAGGCATTATATTCGACCCCCTCTCTGTCCACTGAAGCCTACACGAGCCTTATCACACCAGAACAAGTCAAGATATCTTCCCATTTAAAGCCCAAACGGCAAGTAGCCTTAAACCCCAACGGCTAGAAGATCTTTCTACATCATTCCTGCTTGATCTTTGCTTAGTTTTTAATGTTTATTACCGTTTAGTTCTTTCATTCTGAGCACTATATAAGCTCATTACCTTTGTATCTTTTCATTCACCAAGTTATTAATCAGAAAGTATTATTTTTATTTCAAAGAAATCTTCTCTTTGCATACAAAGTGTTCCTGCGTTTTTATTAAGTTCTTTTGAGGGATTCAGAGAGCTTGTGAGGCGTGTAGAATCTAGTTATTCTTGTGAGGATTAGCCCTTGAAGAACTAGAGTCTAACTCTTGGTGTTTGGAGTTCAAACACAAATCGGTTTATCAAATCATCAAATCCTTCACCCATCCATCTCGGCTTCTAAGTGACGATCTCAAAGGCATCTTTACTTAGAGCGATTTCAAGGATTGTGTCATTTAAATGATATAAGATCAAGGGGATGATCTTATAAATGGTGGGGTGAATGGGTGGAAGCAAGCAGCTGGACTGAAGTCTCTTTCTACTTGCTCAAGAGATGATCGAAGTGGATGGTTGTGGGATCAATCCTGCTGGACTCAAGTCTCTTTCAAGCTGGATCAATGGATGAGATTAATAGACGGTGATGTAAGAACAAGGGGGTATGTTCTTACAGAGATGGTGAATCGATGGGATCTAATAGCTGGTTGCAGAACTCTTTCTATTAGATCAGAAGATGATTGATGTGGATCGAGTGTGGGGATCTATTCTGCTGGTTGTAGAACTCTTTCAGAATGGATCTAGTTAAGGGGATGAATAGAGGGGGAAGCGAATGACGCCACAAAGCCTTATGATCTAGGCAATGATAAGTCTGATTCCAGAACAAGTGAATCGCACACAAGCTCTAAGAACAAGGGGTTTTGTGTTTTAGACAAAAACTGCTGCTTTATTGATTCTAGGGTAAATGATACAAGGCTGTGAGAGGGGACTTTATAAGAGTCCAAACAGCTGTGCCCTTCTAGGGGTCTTTGAAACAGATTACATATGAAATAAAAACTATACTAAGTGCATAAATGGCTAACAAATGCCTTACTTCTAATGAAATAAAAACAAGAGACTAAGCTTAAACAGAAATAAACCAAAGTTTTCATTAGTAAATAATCATATGGAATGAAATGAAAGCACATACCTTATACTCTTGAGATGCTGCGTTTTGAATGATCACTTAAGTAGCTCAATGCTAAATAAGGAAGCTCCTTGAGTCTTTGGTATAACCGGCCATTCATGTGAATATGCATCATTGTTTAGGCTTGGACCGTCATATACAATCTCTCTTGGACGTGTGGAAATGATCTGCTTGTCCTGATCTTCATACACGTCTTGAGTAGGAGTGATGGCGAGCTTGTTTAGCTGATCCGTGATATCTTCAAGCTCTTGCTGGTTCATTAAGGTGCTTACAGCTTTGTTAAACTCTTCTTGTAGCTTTCTGGTTCCAGACCTTGTCCTTGGTGGTACTCTCATGGTGGGAAGTTTATCTTCAAGGTCCTTAGCTGAGTCGATGTCCTCATCATTCCCTCCCTCTTGAGAAGGTTCTGACCTCAGAACTGATTCATCTGCATCAAAAGGAGCAAGATCAGATACATTAAACGTGGTTGAAATATTAAACTCACCTGGAAGCTCAAGTTTGTAGGCGTTGCTGTTGATGCGCTCCAGCACTTTGAATGGTCCATCTCCTCTTGGTGAAAGCTTTGATTTCCTCTGGTTGGGGAACCTTTCATGTCTCATGTGCAGCCAGACCCAATCTCCTGGTTCAAAGTTAACTTCCTTTCTCCCTTTATCCGCCTGCTTCTTGTATTGGATTGTTTTCTTCTCTATGTTCTCCTTTGCTTTGAGGTGCAGTTTCTTGACAAAATCAGCTTTACTTTCTCCATCCTGACTTGTATGCTCGTGTGGAGGCAATGGTGAAAGGTCCAGTGGGGTAAGAGGCTTAAATCCATAGACAATCTCAAAAGGTGAAAGCTTAGTAGCAGAGTGGGGAACTCGGTTATAAGCAAACTCAATAAAAGGTAAACAATCAAGCCAATTCTTTAAATTGTTACCAATGGTGGCCCTCAAAAGGGTGGATAAGGTTCGGTTTACAACCTCAGTTTGTCCATCTGTTTGAGGATGGCATGTAGTGGAGAAGAGCAGCTTAGTTCCTAGCTTCCTCCAAAGTGTTTTCCAGAAGTGGCTAAGGAACTTTGTATCTCTATCTGATACAATGGTTCTGGGCAATCCATGTAAACGCACCACTTCCTTAAAGAATAGATCTGCTGTTTGAGTAGCATCATTGGTCTTTGCACAGGGAATGAAGTGTGCCATCTTAGAGAATCGATCAACAACTACAAAGATGGAGTCTTTGTGTCTGATCTTTGGCAAACCTAAAACAAAGTCCATGGAAACATCTACCCAAGGCATGTTAGGAATAGGCAAAGGTATATAAAGACCATGAGGATGTAACCTGGATTTGGCTTTGAGACAAACAATGCATTTGGAGCAGAATCGCTCTACATCTCTTTTAAGATGTGGCCAGAAGAAATGCTCCATTATGATACTCAAGGTCTTGTCCACGCCAAAGTGACCCATCAAGCCACCTCCATGTGATTCTCTTAGCAGCAAGTCACGCATGGATCCTTGTGGAATGCATAATCTTTTGTCTCTGAATAAGAAACCATCATGCTGATAGAATGGTCCTGAAGCTCCTTTGTTGCTTTCTTTGTATATATCTGCAAAATCTGGGTCTGTTTCATATAATAGCTTAATATGCTCAAAACCCATTACCTTAGACTCCATGGTGGTAATAAGAGTATAGCGCCTGGATAGTGCATCAGCTACTATGTTTTCTTTTCCCTTCTTGTATTTGATGATGTATGGGAAAGTTTCTACAAACTCTAACCATCTGGCGTGTCTCCTCTTTAATGTTGTTTGGCCTCTTAGATGCTTGAGAGTCTCATGATCTGTATGAATAACAAACTCTTTTGAAAGCAAATAATGTTGCCAAGTTTCAAGAGACCTTACCAAAGCATAAAGCTCCTTGTCATAGGTGGGATAGTTTAGGGCTGCTCCATTCAGTTTCTCACTGAAATAAGCTACTGGTCGTCCACCTTGAGTAAGCACAGCTCCAATACCTGTTCCTGATGCATCACATTCTATTTCAAATGTTTTAGTAAAGTTTGGAAGTACCAATACAGGTGCATGAGTGAGGCTGTCCTTGAGCTTGCTGAATGCTTCTTCTTGTGCTGAACCCCATTTAAAAGCCACGTTTTTCTTGATTACTGAAGTTAATGGGGCTGCAATAGTGCTGAAGTCTTTAACAAATCTCCTATAGAAGCTTGCTAATCCATGGAAGCTTCTGACATGTCCAATAGTTGATGGAGTTGGCCATTCCTGTATAGCTTTTATCTTCTCCTCATCAACTTTTAATCCCTGAGAACTCACAACAAATCCTAGAAATACAACTTGCTCAGTGCAGAATGTGCATTTCTTAAGGTTAGCATAGAGATGCTCTAGCCGAAGCGTTTCAAGGACTTGTTCTAAATGCTTCATATGATCATCTAAACAGTTACTGTAAATCAATATGTCATCAAAATAGACAACTACAAACTTACAGATGTATGCCCTTAGTATGTGATTCATGAGTCTCATGAAAGTGCTGGGAGCGTTTGTAAGTCCAAATGGCATGACTAGCCATTCATACAATCCTCTCTTAGTCTTAAACGCTGTCTTCCATTCATCACCTTCTTTCATCCTCACTTGGTGATAACCGCTTCTCAGATCAATCTTAGAGAAGATTGTTGCTCCATTTAGCTCATCCAGCATGTCATCAAGTCTGGGAATGGGATGCCTATACTTGATGGTGATGTTGTTGATTGCTCTACAATCCACACACATCCTCCATGATCCATCCTTCTTAGGCACGAGTAGAACAGGAACTGCACAAGGACTCAAGCTTTCTCTGATGTAGCCCTTTGACATGAGTTCTTGTACTTGTTTCTCTAGCTCTTTAGCTTCCTCTGGATTGACTCTGTATGCTGCTCTGTTGGGAAGAGGTGCGCCTGGTACCAAGTCAATCTGATGCTCAATGCCTCTCACAGGAGGTAAACCTGGTGGAATCTCCTCTGGAAAGACATCTACAAAGCTATCTAAAAGCTTAAGTACTTCTGGTGGAAGTTCTTTCTCATCCTGTCCTGAGAACAATACATCTTTAAAGACCATTAGCAGCACCTTTTCTTTTAAATTAAGAGATTTAAGGACAGTAGTAGGAGTAACATAGAGGTTAGTTTTACTTACCTCTGATCCTTTAGCCATTGCTCTTTGCATCTCATGTACTTCTTGAGGAGCAAGAGGGGCTAAGTTGTGCTTGCGGCTGTGATGAATGAAGCTGTAGTAATTAGTTCGCCCATTATGCAATGTTTCTTTGTCAAATTGCCAAGGCCTCCCTAGTAGCAAATGTCCAGCTTGCATTGGAACCACGTCACATACAACTTTGTCTGAGTATTTGCCTATGCTGAATGGCACAGTAACTTGCTCAGCTATCTTGAGCTCAGTATCATCATTTAACCATCTCAGCTTGTAGGGATGGGGATGCTTTGTCCTCTGCAAACCTAGTTTCTCAACCAAATACTTGCTTGCCACGTTAGTGCAGGAACCTCCATCAATGATTAAACTACATACCTTGGAGTTTATGGTGCATCTGGAGTGAAAGATGTTCTCTCTTTGAACAGTTTCTGGATCAAAGAGTGCGCTGAGGGCTCTTCTAACAACTAGGATCTCTCCTACTTCAGGGTAATTGATCACATCGTCCTCTGAGCCTTCTTGTTCTTCCTCCATTTCATCCTGAGATTCATACTCTCCATTGTCCTTGAGAATCATGATTCTCTGGTTTGGACAATCTCTTGCATAATGCCCTTTTCCCTGACACTTAAAACAGGTAATGTCACGAGCTCTAGTATTTTGTTGAGTTTGAGGCTTACCTTGTTCTGGTTTGAATCCCTTAGAAGTCTCTGGTACTGGTTTCTTGAACCTTGAATCCACTTCAATAGACTTTCCCTTGTCTAGATTTCGCTGAGCTTGTGGAATCCATGTACTCTTGCTTCTGTTTGTAGAGGCTGTTTTCCTCTTGATATGCTGTTCAGCTTGGATTGCTAGATGCAGTAGCTCCTCCAAATCGTGGTAGCTCTGTCTCTCCACCTTTCTAGCAATTCTGTCTTGAAGTCCATCCAGAAACTGAGCCATCAATGTTTCTGGAGTATCTTCTACTTCCAATCTGTTCTTGAGGGTCTCAAATTCTTCAAAGTACTCCTCAACAGACTTGTTTCCTTGAGAAAGCTTTCGAAATCTCCTCTGCAAGTCTCTGTGGTAATGCGCAGGTACATATCTCTTCCTTAGATTGTATCTCATATCTCTCCAAGTGCAGACTTGATCATGTCTATGCCTTCTTCTTTCTGAAACATCTCTGTCCCACCAAGCTAATGCATTCTCAGTGAGTTGTGCAGCAGCAAGGGACACCTTTCTTGCATCAGAATACTTGTAGTATTCAAAGATATACTCCATTCTTCTCTCCCAATCCAAATAAGCATCTGGATTGATCTTTCCAGCAAATGTAGGGGCAGTGAGCTTGAGATCTTTGCCTCCATCTCTTGCATAATCATCTCCTCTGTCCCGGCCTCTCTGATTGTTGTAGTTTCCATTAGGCAGATGGGGATCATCTTCTAAATCAGGCATATCATCTTCTTCTACTTCCCGGTTGTTTCTTTGCCCTTGGACGTTTCGCATAGGGGCTCTGCGTGGTACAGCGGCAGGAGCTTGTGGTGGTGGTGGCTGCTCTACACGAGTCAGACGCTCTCCTAGTGCAGCTTGAGAGTTGGTCAGTTGTGTGAGGCTAGCTTGAATACCAGCCAAGATCCGAGTGAAATCAGCTTGCTCAGTAGCATCTCCCATGGTGTTTTCCTGTAAAACACTTACTCAAAGAAGATCAAACGCACAGTGTAGTATAGAGATTTAAACAAGAAATTAAACACCAGACACCAATACTGTATGATATAAACGGTAATACCAACTAATGAATGAGATATGATATGAATGATGCTTCCTTTTTTTTTTTTTTAAGTAAATGAATACAAATGATCGGCCAACTAATTCAAATAAACGGATATGGATGCAAATGACCAAGAAAAACGACAGATGCAATGTATGGGGACGCAAAAATGGGCTAAAACTAATATGGAATGATCAAATAGGGAAGGTCAAGAGAGTAAAGGCCAAGAGAGCCAACTATGGTGTTTCCAGAAATAACTTTTCCTTATATGAATGAAAAACACGGTTTTGGCCAGCAATAGTTGACTAGGGGATCTAAAACAATAATGTTTTCTTCTTCCTCTGCGTTTCTGATGATGAACACACCAAGAACAGCAATGGCAGAATAAGAACAATGAGCAAAAATATGAAAAACTTTTTTTTTTTTTATTTTGATGCAAAGAAAACTTAAACAGAAAGCTATATGATATAATGAATGTCACGCAAGTGCAACAGGGACTAGATCTATATTTTTTTTTTTGAGTTTTTATGAAATCAAATGATAACAGAAACAGATCAAACAAAGCAGACACAACTATATTTTTTTTTTTGATTTTCTGGGAATGAAGAACACAAAAATAAAAAAATACAGAAACTAAAACAAATGTAAAAGGATAGATTCACCTGACTTGGAGCCTAAGCTCTGATACCAGATGATGTAAGAACAAGGGGGTATGTCTTACAGAGATGGTGAATCGATGGGATCTAATAGCTGGTTGCAGAACTCTTTCTATTAGATCAGAAGATGATTGATGTGGATCGAGTGTGGGGATCTATTCTGCTGGTTGTAGAACTCTTTCAGAATGGATCTAGTTAAGGGGATGAATAGAGGGGGAAGCGAATGACGCCACAAAGCCTTATGATCTAGGCAATGATAAGTCTGATTCCAGAACAAGTGAATCGCACACAAGCTCTAAGAACAAGGGGTTTTGTGTTTTAGACAAAAACTGCTGCTTTATTGATTCTAGGGTAAATGATACAAGGCTGTGAGAGGGGACTTTATAAGAGTCCAAACAGCTGTGCCCTTCTAGGGGTCTTTGAAACAGATTACATATGAAATAAAAACTATACTAAGTGCATAAATGGCTAACAAATGCCTTACTTCTAATGAAATAAAAACAAGAGACTAAGCTTAAACAGAAATAAACCAAAGTTTTCATTAGTAAATAATCATATGGAATGAAATGAAAGCACATACCTTATACTCTTGAGATGCTGCGTTTTGAATGATCACTTAAGTAGCTCAATGCTAAATAAGGAAGCTCCTTGAGTCTTTGGTATAACCGGCCATTCATGTGAATATGCATCATTGTTTAGGCTTGGACCGTCATATACAATCTCTCTTGGACGTGTGGAAATGATCTGCTTGTCCTGATCTTCATACACGTCTTGAGTAGGACTGATGGCGAGCTTGTTTAGCTGATCCGTGATATCTTCAAGCTCTTGCTGGTTCATTAAGGTGCTTACAGCTTTGTTAAACTCTTCTTGTAGCTTTCTGGTTCCAGACCTTGTCCTTGGTGGTACTCTCATGGTGGGAAGTTTATCTTCAAGGTCCTTAGCTGAGTCGATGTCCTCATCAGACGGGTGGATCGAAGAACGCCACTCAAGCATGTGAAAACCCCCGTGATGAGTTCACAAACCTAGTCTCAAGGAATCGCACACAAGAGACATAGATTGAAACGTTTACTAAGTGTAGAAATCCATCTAACTTAGATAAACAGAAACAAGCCTAAGATTTTAGAGAAAACTCTCATTTATATTTCCAAAAATTTCAATGTGTTTTTACAATGATGAACAATTGAGCTTTTATAGCTCTTACAAAGAATCTTTACAATAAATTACATTTCAAAGAAATTATACACATTTAAATAAAAGGAGCAAAATAAGCTAAATCAAATAAAAATCTTCTTGCCACCAATTTTGTCTTGGACTTGAATGAAGATCTTTGACTTTGTGAAGTTATGAGCATGATATTTTGATAATAAATCCACATAGTGAAGACCTTTGATTTTATGGTTTTGGATATTGTATCATTCTCTCCCTCTTCAAATGGTTTTGTCCTCAAAAACGTTTAACCTTAAGAATTTTTTTTTTTTTTTTTAAACAGAAAAAGCGAAGAAAACTCCAAAACAAATGGAAACAATTTTTTTTTTTTAACAGAAAAAATCGACAAAAACTCCAAAACAAATGGAAACAAATTTATTTTTATTTTTTTTAATAGAAATTTCGATAAAGGATGAAACAAAAACAAAATAGAATTGAAAATATAAAGGATATGAGCTTTTAAATGGTGATGATATTATAAATTGTGGGGTGAATGGGTGGAAGCAAGCAGCTGGACTGAAGTCTCTTTCTACTTTCTCAAGAGATGATCGAAGTGGATGGAATTGGGATCAATCCTGCTGGACTCAAGTCTCTTTCAGGTTGGATCAATGAATGAGGTTAATAGACTGGTGGATCGAAGAATGCCACTTAAGGGTGTGAAAGCCCCTGTGATTAGTTCACAAACCTAGTCTCAAGGAATCGCACACAAGAGACATAGATTCAAACGTTTACTAAGTGTAGAAATCCATCTAACTTAGATAAACAAAAACAAGCCTATGCTTCTAGAGAAAATTCTCTTTTATATTTCCAAAAATTTCAATGTGTTTTTACAATGATGAACAATTGATCTTTTATAGCTCTTACAAAGAGTCTTTACAATAAATTGCATTTAAAAGAAATTATACACATTTAAATAAAAGGAGCAAAATAAGCTAAATCAAATAAAAATCTTCTTGCCACCAATTTTGCCTTGGACTTGAATGAGGATCTTTGACTTTTAAAGTTATGAGCATGATATTTTGATAATAAATCCACATATTGAAAACCTTTGATTTTATGGTTTTGGATATTGTATCACTAGACAATCACTTTCATGAGCTAGGAATGTAAATCCCTTGTTTAGTTGGTTGGGAAATTTCAACAAACACCTTGTGGGTGGGAAATTCCCTAAGGTCTAGTTTTAGCTTGATCATGGCTAAACTAGCATTTAGATCACTAAACAAGGAGGGAAATGAAAGAATATAACCATAGACATCAAGATCCATCCATGAAACACCCTAAATCTAACACATCCCTAGATCCTAAGGAAACTACTCACTAATCATGATTAGACCCTCAAATCCTATGAAAGAGATGAAGATAAACATGATTAGAGAGATAGAGAATGAAAGATTAACAAAAATAAGTACTAAATTGCATAAAGTCAAATAAAAGTCTTACAAAATCACTTAGAAGCCAAAGAGGAAGGTTTTCTAAGCAAGAACAAAGTATTAAAAGATACTTAGGAAAAATTAGGTCATTTTGTATTTATAGTAAACAGTGGACGAAAAATTAGGTCATTTTGTATTTATAGTAAATAGTGGACGAACCGGGTCAACCCGGAACAAACCGGGTATTGACCCGGTTTAAGGCTGAGAATCAGATAGCGTATCGAGATTGCTAGCTCGATATGCAGCTCGATACGCTTCTAAAAATCTTCTTCAAGGATTGTATCGAGCTTGGTAGCTCAATGTAAATGCTCGACACGTCTTCTTCAGCTTCCCTGGTCGTTTGTATCGAGCTTGGTAGCTTGATACAAATGGTCGATATGCCTCTTCAAGAATCCCTAATGCTCGATGTGCTCCCTCCGTCTTCACTGCTGGGCCATATCGAGCTTGGTAGCTCGATACCAAGCTCGATACACTTCTAAAGATCGTCTGCTTCTCGTTTGGCCAACTCTCTTCCTCCTCTTGATCACCCATGAATCTCCATATGGTCCCCCAAGCCTCCGAAACACCTAATAAGGACTCAATATGTACAAACATGCAACAACCTAAGCTAAAACTTACTAAACTCTAATATGGATGCAAATGGGACTAAAAGTGACTAAATGAATGCATATGTGAATGCAAACTATCCTAGATGAGTGCTAAAACATGATAAATTATGAGTCTATCAGGGATCTTCTCGGAAAATCTATGGGGTTCTAACGAAAAATCAAACTCACAAAAGTTCAGACAAACGAGACTAGGCGATTTTCCCTAAACTGGAATCACTGGTTTTAACGACCTAAACTCTACCAAGCAAGATCGATCTATGTTATGCAAAATTCACAGGTATACTTGTAACGATCCGGGTCCGGCCCATTTGAATAAGTTTAAATGGATTGATTTGGCTACCTATGTCATCAAAGTACACTTACATTTTCCGGTCACTTACTCTAAGAAAACTCCAGAGTTAAGCGTGCTTATGCTGGAGTAGGACTAGGATGGGTGATCTTCCGGGAAGTCCTCTGCGAAACTGTGTGAGTGAGGCCAAAACACGGGAAAATGTCACGTGGTGATTGCAGGGACAAGTAAATCAATCGGTCGGGCCAACGAGAAAAATAACGCACCGACCGTCGGACAGGAGCGGGGCCCACGAGCCCGACGGAGGGATGGGTGACTCGCCGGTAGGGGCGGTCGGGGTGTTACACATGAATTGGGACATCAAGGACTCCTCTGTTTCATCTAGAGCTAGTTGGCTCCTTAGAAGATCAAATTCTTCATAGTATTCTTCCACACTCCTAGAACCCTGAAATAGAGATCTAAACCGTTTTAATAAATCTCTATGATAATGTGGAGGCACATACCTTCTGTTTAGCTCAAATTTCATGTCACTCCATCTGGTGATTTGTGGATATTTGAGCCTCCTCTTTTCAGCTACTTCTCTGTCCCACCAAGCTAAAGCATGGTCAGTAAGACTAGCTATGACAAGAGCAATATTCTTGGGCTCTGTATAGGCATAGTATTCGAAAAGGTGCTCCATTCTTCTCTCCCATTCTAAGTATGCTGCAGGATCAAGCTTTCCAGCAAAGGTTGGGGCAAGGAGCTTCACTTCTGGAGGTAAGTGTCTATCTTCATTATAGGGCATGTTTCTGTTTAAAATCTCTTGAGCTTGTTGTGCAAGATTTGGTGCTGGCGGTGGTGGTTGCATATCAGGAGGATCTCCTACTCTGTTTGCATCAAGAGGAATGCCAATGACATTTCTTCTTGTCAAGAGAGGTGGTGGTCTTTCTCCTTCTAAGCGGTTTAAGCGCTCATTGCTCTCAGTCCTAAAGGTGTTGAGATTCTCACTTAAGTTGGCAATGTCAGCCAATATTGCTTCCATAGGATCAACTGCTGGTGCATTGTCTCCCATGGTACCTTGCAATTCAAACAAAATAAAAATAAATCAGAGATGTTTAATAGAACAGAAACAAAAACAAAGTATGAATGTAAATGCATAATGGTTTAAACAAAGCAGAAACAAAGGAAACACTTTTTTTTTTTTTTTGATTTTATGGGAATGGAAATGAAAATAGCAGATTCAAATCAAACAAAACAGGAACAATAGATTTTTTTTTTTTGAGTTTTTCTGGAAATAAGAACACAAGCAAATGCAGAAACAAAAAGCAAGGCAATACAGAAGCAAACTATAATTTTTTTTTTTTTTTTTTAGTTTTTATGAATGAAACAAATTGCAAAAATTGTAAAAGGAATAGAAAACACCTGTATAAGGAGCTTTTACCTCTGATACCAATGACACAATCCTTTAAATCGCCCCAAGTAAGGATGCCTTTGAGATCGTCACTTAGAAGCCGAGATGGATGGGTGAAGGGTTTGATGATTTGATAAACCGATTTGCGTTTGAACTCCAAACACCAAGAGTTAGACTCTAGTTCTTCAAGGGCTAATCCTCACAAGGACAACTAGATTCTACACGCCTCAAAAGCTCTCTGAATCCCTCAAAAGAACTTAATAAAAACGCAGGAACACTTTGTATGCAAAGAGAAGATTTCTTTGAAACAAAAATAACACTTTCTGATTAATAACTTGGTGAATGAAAAGATACAAAGGTAATGAGCTTATATAGTACTCAGAATGATAAAACTAAACGGTAATAAACATTAAAAACAAAGCAAAGATCAAGCAGGAATAATGTAGGAAGATCTTCTAGCCGTTGGGGTTTAAGGCTACTAGCCGTTTGGGCTTTAAATGGGAAGATATCTTGAGTTGTTCTGGTGTGGTAAGGCTCGTGTAGGCTTCAGTGGACAGAGAGGGGGTCGAATATAATGCCTTAGGTAGACATTTATACACGGTTTCCTTATATAGCTCGGCATATGCTTCTCTTGGATGGTTTGGTGGTTTTGGTGGATTGGATGGATCTTCTTGGTTAAATGTGGGCTGGGATTGAACCAAGGACGGTTTGTGGATCTCCTTAGCTTCCATAGATGATGAGAGTGGGTCGAATGATATGTTTTTATAACATATGTTGAGAGTTTCCTTAAATAGCTCATTTGGTCTCTTCTTTGGTTTAAGGCCTTCCTCTTCAAGTCTGAGTTGATTCTGACTTGTTTTAGCTCGGTCAGGGGGCTCTCCTGAGTATAAGGAACGTTGGCATGTTTTCTTTAGCTCCTTAGCTTCTTCAGACACAGCTACAAGTCCTCCTTTCTTCTCAGCTACATGCTTAGCTCCATTTTCTTTAGCTCCACGGTTCCTCTCTTTGTTAGCTCCTTATGTATAAGCATCCATGCTTATATCATCTAGGGTGTTTATTAGCAATTTAGAACTGTTTCATAATGCTTGTTAGCTTCCTTTTCACAAATGAGAGTTTGTTCTTGATTAGGATGATTAATGAAGGGATTAGTAACATGAAAGTGGATTAGTCTTGCTTTTGAGTTCTAAGCTTATGGATTAAGTTATATTGTGATTGATTGACATCAAAGATTAATTCTTGGAACACCTTAACCCCATCATTGGATTCGTTTTAGTCATTTGATAATCTTGTTTAGTATATAATTAGCTTTTGAATTGCTTGATTAGTGAATTTATTGCTTAATTAAGGTGTTAGTTACTTTTGTTTGGTTTGTTTGATTGGTTTGACCACTTAGGTTGTTAGTTAAACCCCAAAATTTTTATGCTTGCGTAGATTAAGAAGTTTTATGCATTCATATTGTCACAATCACTCCCAATTGGATTGATTCTCAAACACTACAATGACATGAGTGAGGTTTGAGTAATTGTTAAGAACAAGAAAAAATTCTCTTATCAATTTGGCGCCGTTGCCATTTGGGATTTGTCTTGTGCATTAGGATTTTAATTCTACTTGAGACTAAGCTTTATTTTTTTTTTTATTACTAATCTCTCTTGCTTGGTTTACTCTTTGTCTCTATAGGTGCATGAACTTGAGATCTAGTGGAAACAACAACCTAGTTGAGTCTCTAGATAACATTCACCGCTTGACTAGAGGAGCTTTTGTAAGAAGAGAGCAAGAACGCCTAGCACACATAGAGCGTTTGGATATGAATAACCAACAAGGATTGGGTGGTAATGGACCACAACAAGGAGCTCAAGGGAATGAAGCTCCAATTCCTAGAGTGCCTCAACATCCTCCACGCCAACCTAGGCACATTGAAGCTGGAGATGATCCTAATACTCATGCAAATCGCCAAGGTATCATCCTTCCTCCAGTTGAGAACAACAACTTTGAGATCAAGAGTGGATTGATCAACATGGTGCAACACAACCAGTTTCATGGGTTGGCTATGGGGGATCCTCTTGACCACTTGGATGAGTTTGATAGGATTTGTGATATGACCAAGATCAATGGTATATCCAAAGATGGTTTCAAGCTGAGGTTGTTTCTTTTCTCTCTTGGAGACAAGGCACATCAATGGGAGAAGACACTTCCAAGAGTTTCCATCACTTCATGGGCCCAATTCAAGAAAGCTTTCCTTGCCAAGTTCTTCTCCAAAACAAGGACTGCAAGGTTGAGGAATGAGCTATCTAGCTTCACCCAAAAGAACAATGAGAGCTTTTGTGAAGCATGGGAAAGGTTCATGGGATACACTACCCAATGCCCTCATCATTGCTTCTCCGAAGAAACTCTCTTGAGCACACTCTACCGTGGAGTTCTTCCCAAGTTTAGGATGCTTCTAGACACAGCAAGTAATGGAAACTTCTTGGGCAAAGATGTGGATGAGGGTCTTGAGCTTGTGGAGAACTTAGCCCAAAGTGATGAGAATTATGGTGAAGACTATGATAGATCTTCAAAAGATGGTGGTGCTTATGAGGACCAAAGGAGGAAATTAATGAGAAAATGGATAAGTTGCTTCAAGCCTCACAAAAACATGTTCACTTTGTGGGTGATTGTGATGAGGATCAAGGAATTAAACAAGAGTTGGATGAGGATTTCCAAGAAGAGGTCAACTATGTGGGTGGTCAAGGTTATCAACAAGGATTCAACAACTATAGGAACAACAACAATCTTTCCAATAGAAGCACCAATGTGGAGAACCCTCAAGACCAAGTCTACCTCCC
>JAHZTW010000001.1:430092426-430109665 GCA_020283515.1 Alliaria petiolata
CCCTCTCCTCCCCCCCCACAAAACCAAGGCCAAGGAGGGCAACAAAAACCATTTGTTTCCTTTCAAACAACAACAAGGTTATGTTCCCAAGAACAACTATCAAGTCCAAACAAGGACCTCCACCGGGTTTTCTGATGGGTCTAAATAGTCGTCCGAGATTGGAGAATTTCTTTTGGGGACTCTTCGAGCTTTGAATTTGTAGGACCCTAAGCTGCAAGTGCACAGCGTGCGTTGTAGTACTTAGGTATCGAACCACAGGGAGGAGGTTAACTGCAAAACAGAAGAATCAGGGCAACCAAAGACGCATGGAACTGGGGTTTTGGGGTAAGTGTCACGGTTTTTGCAAGAAATAAAGAAAGCAGTATCACGCCTTATATAGAGAAGGTTGTGAATCTCTTCTATAACCTACGGGAAAAGGAAAATAATCTTAAAGACTTGTAAAAAAGAAATCAGGTAAGCAGTGCAGAAAAAGTAAATATTGAAGTGCGTAAATCTCGATGTAAAAGCAGATGGGGCGAACACGTTGGAGATCTTCTCAGGAAATCTATGGGGTTCTAACAAGAAATCAAACACACAAAAGTTAAGCAAACGAGACTAGGCGATTTTCCCTAAAATGATTCACTGGTTTTAACAACCTAACTCTATCAAGCAAGGTCGATCTGTGAACATCTATTTCGCAGGTATACTGTCGTATCATGCGTGCTAGACGAACACGCAATAAGATCGGGACGATAAACATTCAGGCATCTTTTAAAGGATGCTCTCTACCCTATTTTGGTCTAGATCTGAGATTCAGGACATTCGTCGCTCTCAAGACCCTGCGATCAGAATATAGTTCATGACGCTAGACTCAAGCAATAAGAATGAATATGGTGAGACAGAAAACCGTAATCTTCGGCCTAAACAATCGGTTTAACAACAGTTAATGAAATTCCCCATAGATCCCCTTAAAGAACACCCAATGAAAATAAACTACTCAGACATGAAAGAAGAAGTAGAAAACGTGATTGATGAATGCATAACTTGTATAAATCGATAAGAAAGAAAGAGGGTTCAAGAACAAATCAATATCCCTCAAAGAACAAAGTGAAGACCACGAATCTGAGATTCGCGGCCACCAAAGGAATTCTGTAACTTAGAGTATTTCGTAATGCAAAGTGATGCCCTAAAAAAACCCTAAACATCAAATATATATAGGTCTTCAAGTGCCCTAAGTCGTGGATTAGGTCTTGCCTTGCATAAGACGGCTGCGGGTTTAAGTTGGGCTTCAAATGGGCTCGGTAACCGCGTGTGGCCTGGCCGCACGAGCGACTGGCCGTGGCGTGGCCACTGGTCGTCTGGTTTGGCCGTGGCGCGGCCAGCTCGTCCTTCAGGGTGTTTGACGGACCTTCTTACTTCTCCCATAACTTGAGATCCAAACGTGAGATTGTTCTCAAACCACTTCGAGGTGAAAGACAGCTGATAAGGCTACCTTGTTTCCAAATATGAGCTTGATCTCGTGGTGGGAAGGCCTTCATTTGATGTTGAACATTTGTTCTTGAGCACTGTTTCCGGAATTGTCCATTTTGCTCGAAAAGAGTCTTGAACAACCAAATACTCGAAATCTAGTGTTTATGCATTAAAACCATAGTGAAATGCTTATTAAAGCACTCACTTATGATAGTAAAAACGGGAAAAATATGCATGTTATCAATTCCCCCAAACTTAAACCTTTGTTTGTCCTCAAACAAAACAGAAATTTAAGTAAGGAAAAGAGGTTTGAAAACGTGGAAACTCACCAATACTTGGGAACTCGTCAAGTCTAGCAATCGACCTGTTTGAGCCACGTAACTTGGAATTCAGCTTCAATGCGTTTGGGTCTAGTTACCTTGAGTTTTTCACCCTTCCCGGATACGCTTCATGGTCCCTTTGAGTATTTCGAGCTCTCTCTTGTTGACCCCTTTATTTATTTAGGCGTGCGGTCTCTATCGTGGGAGTATTGGTCGACGAGACATTATACTCTTCTCTTCCAAACATCTAGACAAAGACATTTCAGACACAACTCTCCTATTTTCTCTCCCCTTAGTCGATTTCTCCCTACTTTTCTAGGGTATCATCTTATTTTTTCTATTTTTTTTCTTTTCTTCTTAGCTTGAGAATGATCACTTCTTCGAAGCTTTCATGATTTCTGCGAACCGTCATGGTCCTTTAAGGAACTCGGGTTGCCATTCTCAAACTAAGACTTTTCTTTTCTATATATATTTTTTTTTTCTATAACAAGGGAATATCAAGGAGAGGTTGCATTGCATCTACTTAGTCATGCTAAAGTTTAGAAGAGGAGCAAAGTTCGAAGTACCTCAAGCCCCTTGACGAGAAGTTTTGATTCATTAGGTGCGGAGTCAACGCAAGATCCTTCGAGTACTCTAGAGTTTAAAACTTTCTCCGTTGGAATGATCCACTCGCAGTGTTCAACTTAGTAAACCTTGCTTCTAAAACCGTGAGAATGGTCATTAAGGTTCCTTGTTCGAATCGACTTGTACCTAGCAAAGTTCATAGTTTCCGACTAAAAAAAAAGTTCTGACTCTATAAAACGACTCGATAAATGATGCATGTATGCTTAAGACTCATCAAATCAAAGCATAGTTAGTAATATAAGAAACCCCCCCCCCCTCCCCAGTCTTAAATCAAACTATCCCCAGTTTGTTTAAATCGAGTTGAGGTGAAAAAGATAGGTAAATTCAAGTACAAGCTTATCAAGACTTACTTGAAAGTGGCGTTGGGTTTGGTATGGGTGGATGGGCGTGTGGTATGATTGAGCTAAGGACTTAATCATTCTCCTTATGTCCCTGCTTAGAATCGATTTGATTGAACAAAAGAAATCGAAAACTTAGCTCGAAAGGAAAGGTGTCGCGCGGTTGAGCTTCCTTGCTTCAGATGATGGTGGTGGGCGTATGGTGGTGATGTTGGCGGCTGGTGATGGTGATGATGATGATTGGGGCACACCTACGTTGAGAAGAGCAGGTACTCTGGTTGTTGAGTACTTGTCTTGGTTTCTCGACCTTTGTGAAACACCGTGAATGAGAGATGGAAAATCTTCTGTCCTTGTGTCTTGAAGATTGCATCACCTCAGAAAAATGAAGTTTGGGTCTATGCTGGCCTATCCGGTGATCTGTTCGGGATCCCGGAAGACAGGTGTTGCTAGTATGAACTTCAATGCCATATGAAATCCTCACTTGGCTTCGGTAAAAGTCTTGGTCACGGAAGAGAGAAGCTAGTCTTCAGGAACTTTCCTCTTCGCGGTTTGGTGAAGGAAGTTGCATCTTCTTCCTTCTGGAGCTTGCACAACGGTTTTCATCCTCTAGAACCGTTGTATTCTTCTTCGTCTTCATGGATACAGGTCCGTTGAACGTACTGGAAGAAGTATGTAGAGAGATGGATCATTGACTTAACTTGACTTGGATAGAGTCTCGTCTTGTCTCGCCGTCTTGGATGCAACAGCAATGTGCCGCGGTTGTGGAAGTGATCTTTGCGTTATTTAGGACGTGTTCAGGCCATTGAATCAAGGAGGATGCATGAGAGGCTTGAAACAGGTTGAAGGAGATCCGGTTTGGTGAGGTCGGGACGGAAGCGTCTTCAGATGAAGGCCGTCCGCGCGACGGGTTATCGTGGCCGCGGCCAAGCGTCTCGCCTCCGTGCCATCATGGGTCATGGCGCAGCCAGGCTCCTTCTGGCCGGCCCACAGGCAGTTCGTCGCCCGGTGAGTGTTCTTCGAGCCTCCTTCTTCATATTTTTGGTCTTTTCTGGTTTTTCTGATTTTTTTGTGCTTTTGGAGTTTATGAAAATGCTGTAAACTAAGAAGAAACCAAAACTAAAAATTAGTATGGTTAAGGAGATGAGAAAGAGAATACCTAAAATGGTTTGTCTCCCATTGAGCCGCTCTTGTTTAGAGTCTTTTAGCTAGACTTTGGTAGTTTGGGAGCTTAGTTGGAGGTGGAGTTCGACCTTAGGCAAGGTCTTTTTGCCCTTTGTGCGGCCTCTTCTACTAAAAGCTCCTCGAGTCTCTCCATGATAGCATCTTCATCCCTCTCAAGAAGATGTTTCTCCATGGTGTATGGTATCGCGGGATAGAACTTCTTCCCATCGATATTGGCAAATGAGACTCGCCTGTTCGGCCAATCCATGATGGCTCCTGCAGAGGCTAAGAACGGCCNGATGTTTCTCCATGGTGTATGGTATCGCGGGATAGAACTTCTTCCCATCGATATTGGCAAATGAGACTCGCCTGTTCGGCCAATCCATGATGGCTCCTGCAGAGGCTAAGAACGGCCATCCCAAGATGAGAGGTGCAGCTTCTTCTTGGCGAGTTTTGACTATGTAGAAGTCTACCGGGATTCTACAATCGCCAATGATGACCAGGAGATCATAAATGACTTCTTTCGCGGCTGCGAAAGATTGGTCCGCCAATCCAATCTTGATCTCAGTAGGGAAAACGCATTTCACGCCGAGTTTTCATGCTACACAGGCTGGCATGATGTTTATGCATGACCCCGAATCGCATAGAGCGTTCTTGATAATGTTACCTCGGATGCTACAAGTTGTGAGGTATTGCTTGTGTCCTTGGATCTTGTGGAGGTTTCTAATCTGCTTTCCGGCTCTAGCGAGGTTGAAAAGTCTTTGGATGTCAGACACTGTCTCCCTGCTCTGCGGAAAATATGTCCGATCAAATGATCCCTCCAGGCCTCCACGAGTGCCAACGGCTCGATTCGGTTATGGTGCCACTCATACTTCTTTGTTGGGGGCATTATGATAGCGTCCTTGGCGGCTGAATGTCTAGCTTGATTAAAGTTGACTTCAATATCGACTTTGTTTTCCAAGCTATCTTGAAAGAAGTCGGCCAAACCATGATTTTACCAGGCGTCCTCGAATGATATCTCCGTAGGGAGTTTCTTGACTTTGGCATTAAACCCCATGAGCCTCTCCCGTTGAATGTGCATCAGGATTGGTCTTGCGTGGCTGACCTTGTTTCCTGCAGTCGAACAGACGGAGGTCTCTTCCTCGAGAAGTCCTTGAGACAAATACTTCGACGATCCGGTCGAATATGTCTCTTCGAGCTCGTAGTTTGAATCACTCGAGCAGCTGGCAGTGAAGCTCGTTTCAGGACTTGAGAACCTAGTTTCGGTGATGGGTTCGACCGCATTGCATGGTGCAAACGTGGATGGGTTCAGGCAGCGGTGCGGTGCTCTCGGCGTGCCTCTCCGGGTTGCTCGGTGGATCGAGACTTCGGAGACCTCTTTAGTCGTTTCCTCGAGGGGGTAGGTAGCCTTCTTGGTTCCGCCAATGTTCATTGCAGAGACTACCTCGCCAAGTCTCTGTTGTTCTTTGGCCAGCCTTTCTATTGCCGCACTCTTCCTTTTCAGGCAGTTGAAGATGCTTTCGAGCCTATCGTCAGTCTCCTCCGCTTTGTCCTCGGATCATCTTTGGACTTCTATGAGTTGAAGGATGTCAGCTTCGGCTCGATCTCTATCCCCAGTGGAGTTGCCAGTCGCTGGTCTCTTCAAGCTTTTCATTCAAGGCGTGAATGTCTTCCATGCTCTGCTCGAGGACAGGTCTGCGATATTCGAGTGCATCAAAGATTTTTTTCAGCTGGATTGCATTGCTGGCTACTTACTCTTCATGCAGCCTCATCTCCTCGGAGAGAGCTTCCATCTTAGCGAGGAGTTCTGTTTGAACTTCGTCTATATGCCCATAGACAGCTTCAGTGCAATCTGCATGATATATCACCATATTATTGATCGAGTCTATGAGTTTGTCGAGCTGGTGGGCTTGCTTGACCTCTGCGTCCAGGTGATTGACTCTCGGGTCTAGTCTTTGGTCAGCAAGTCGCGGGTCGCGTGGGACGCGAGTTTCGGAAGCAATTTCAGCTTCTAGGGGTCCAGTGTCGTGTTGTTCTTGGTCCGTGGGGACCTCCATGGTTTTAGGGTTTCTGAAACTCATAGAAAGAAATCTAGAATTTATAGAAAAAGAATGTCTTTGAGTTGTGATCCTGACCTTTGCTTTGGACAGCGAAACGCAACCTCCCCGGCAACGGCGCAAAAAGCTTGATGGGATCTAAATAGTGGTCCGAGATTGGAGGATTTCTTTGGGGACTCGTCGAGTTTTGAATTAGTAGGACCCTAAGCTGCAAGTGCACATCGTGCGTTGTAGTACTTAGGGTATCGAACCACAGGGAGGAGGTCAACTGCAAAACAGAAGAATCAGGGCAACCAAAGACGTAGGGAACTGGGGTTTTTGAGTAAGTGTCACGGTTTTTGCAAGAAATAAAAAAAGCAGTATCACGCCTTATATAGAGAAGGTTGTCAATCTCTTCTATAACCAACGGAAAAAAGAAAATAAACTTAAAGACTTGTAAAAAGGAAATCAGGTAAGTCGTGCAGAAAAAGTAAATATTGAAGTGCGTAAATCTCGATGTAAAAGCAGATGGGGCGAACACGTTGGGGATCTTCTCGGGAAATCTATGGGGTTCTAACTAGAAATCAAACACACAAAAGTTAAGCAAACGAGACTAGGCGATT
The DNA here is from genome assembly GCA_020283515.1 of Alliaria petiolata. Lineage (NCBI taxonomy): Eukaryota > Viridiplantae > Streptophyta > Magnoliopsida > Brassicales > Brassicaceae > Alliaria > Alliaria petiolata. Next base: position 430,098,978 of record JAHZTW010000001.1, read on the forward strand.
TTCCCAAAACTGATTCACTGGTTTTAACAACCTAACTCTATCAAGCAAGGTCGATATGTGAACATCTATTTCGCAGGTATACTGTCGTATCCTGCGTCCTAGACGAACACGCAATAAGATCGGGACGATAAACATTCAAACATCTTTTAAAGGATGCTCTCTACCCTATTTCGGTCTAGAGCTGAGATTCAGGACATTCGTCGCTCTCAAAACCCTGCGATCAGAATATAGTTCATGACGCTAGACTCATGAAATAAGAATGAATATGGTGAGACAGAAAACTCTAATCTTCGGCCTAAGCAATCGGTTTAACAACAGTTAATGAAATTCCACATAGATCCCCTTAAAGAACACCCAACGAAAATAAACTACTCAGACATGAAAGAAGAAGTAGAAAACTTGATTGATGAATGCATAACTTGTATAAATCGATAAGAAAGAAAGAGGGTTCAAGAACAAATCAATCTCCCTCAAAGAAAAAAGTGAAGACCACGAATCAGAGATTCGCGGCCACCAAAGGAATTATGTAACTTAGAGTATTTCGTGATGCAAAGTGATGCCCTAAAAAAACCCTAAACATCAAGTATATATAGGTCTTCAAGTGCCCTAAGTCGTGGATTAGGTCTTGGCTTGCATAAGACGGCTGCGGGTTTAAGTTGGGCTTCAAATGGGCTCGGGAACCGCGAGTGGCCTGGCAGCGCGAGCGACTGGCCATGGCGCGGCCACTGGTCATCTGGTTTGGCCGTGGCGCGGCCAGCTCGTCCTTCCGGGTGCTTGACGGACCTTCTTACTTCTTCCATAACTTGAGATCCAACCGTGGGATTGTTCTCAAACCACTTCGAGGTGAAAGAAAGCTGATAAGGCTACCTTGTTTCCAAATATGAGCTTGATCTCGTGGTGGGAAGGCCTTCATTTAATGCTGAACATTTGTCCTCGAGCACTGTTTCCGAAATTGTCCATTTTGCTCCAAAATATGCGTCTTTTGCTAAGTTTACCTGAAAAGAGTCTTGAACAACCAAATAGTCGAAATCTAGTGTTTATGCATTAAAACCTTAGTGAAATGCTTATTAAAGCACTCACTTATGATAGTAAAAACGGGAAAAATATGCATGTTATCATTTTGCACAAGATTTGGATATGAGGAATGTTCTCCAACAAATTCTCCAAGTTCAAGCAAGTAGTGCTATGGATGTGAGTAAGAAGATGGCTGAAATTCACAACAAGGTGGATTGCTCTTATAATGATCTTAACACTAAGTTTGACACTTTGAGCTCCAAGATCAAGCAAATGGAGAACAACAAGAGTATTGCTTCCTCTTCTACACGAGCTCAAGCTTCTTTGCTCGGTAAACCCGAGCCAAACCCCAAGGACTATTGCAATGCTATCTACTCTATTGATGAAGAAGAGTATGAGCGTGTGGTGGCCGAATTTGAGCAACTATTTGAGAGTCCCAATTATGAATCTATAATCAATGAGGACATTGAGGTTCAAGTGGGGCAGGAGGTCATTGAAAATGACCATTTGGTTGTTGCTAAAACAATTGGTAGAGAAGAGCTTGATGAGGATGTGATTTATACACAAGAAAGTGTTGTTGAGAGGGAAAGAAAAGTGGCTAAGAATACTGAAGTTGAGGCTTATGATCTCCTTGTCTACAAGCCACCAGTCCTTTTCCCCGAGCTGGTTTTGACTATGGCACAAAAAAATGTACTCTCAAACTTTAGAGGGAGTATGGAGAAAGGTTGTGCACCTTTGCCCAAGATGGAGAACTTGTCCCAAGTCAAGGGTCAAATAAGGTTCATAAAGGATTTGATTGCCAACATAGAGAAGGTTGAAGAGCTGATTGAGGGTCTAGATCCACCAAACACAACAAGGAATGAGCCTAAGAGTATTCCAAAGCTTGGTAATCCGGGAAAAATTTTGATTTCTTGTTCTCTTGGGGACTTGATGATTGATGAAGCTTTGTGTGAATCTGGCTCAAGTGTCAATGTGATGTCCTTTGAGATGTTCAAGGACTTTGGGATCACTACTATGAAGACGTATTCATCACACATCACCTTTGTTGATGCTTCTTCAAGGCAACCATTAGGCCTTGTAGAAGATTATCCATTGAGAGTTGGTGAATGTCTAGTCCCAACTGACTTTATTGTCATGGACATGGTTCAAACAGCAAGACTACCTCTTCTTCTAGGAACACCCTTCCTCAACACAGCTGGTGCAAGCCTTAACTTCATCAACAAGAGGGTGATTCTCAAGAATGTGGATGCTAAGGTTTTATATCCTATGAAACCTTCTGTTTTGAGTCTATGTGGAACAATCACATGTGACACTATGGAGGCTGAAAAGGGATCATCAATGGAGCAGCTGATGGGTCTCACTTGTGTGGTGATGAATGAGAATGAAGCCCTTGATCACAATGAGTATGATGGGATAAGCTTTAACGCTGAAAGTCTTCTAGCCATGTTCGATGGACTCAAGGTTGTGGAGCCTATAGCTGAGCCACCAAAAAGGTCTAAGAAGAAGAAGAAGGTGCCACAAGCTGGAGCAATCAACATGTTCATCAAGAAAGGAGAAGGGAAGCCAATTCCACTCCTTGTTCACCCCCATGCCTAAGGGTTTGAAAAGTAAAGCTTAGTGACTTAAAACAAGCGCACTTGGGAGGCATTCCCATGTTTATCCTTGTATATATTTGCACTTTTTAATTCAATAATGTGTTGTCTAGTGTTTGTGGATGACAGGTTTGGACCAAGGAGGTTGAGCCATGAGCAAAAAGCTTGCAAGAAGTTTTCTGGCACTGTATCGAGCTTCGTATCGAGCTACCAAGCTCGATACAGCTCTCACAGGGATTTCGGAGGAGCCGTATCAGGCATTTGTATCGAGCTACTAAGCTAGATACATATCGACCAGGGATTCTCAGCTAAGTGTATCGAGCATTTGTGTCGAGCTACTAAGCTCGATACACTCTTTTTCCAGGTAAGACAACGGGGTTTGACTGGTCTAATTCACTCGAATTAAACCGGTTTTTCCCCTTCTTCTTCCCCAAAACACGAAAATTCTTCCCTTCTTCCATACACACGCGATTTTTGGCACTCTCTCTCTCTCAATTCTCAAGCAAATTTCGTGATTTCATGTGCTACTAGCTCGAATTCTTGTGCTAGTTTTGTTTCTAGGCCCATTTTCGTTCATCCATTCGCTCGTTCACGAGGTAAACAATTCAAAACCAAGTTTTTCATCCCTTGCTCTAATGGTGGAAAATTTGGGGGATTATGTGTTAGGGTGTTCGAATTGATTGTCTACGGCTTGGTCATTGCTTGATTATGGTTAGGGAGTAGATTTTGAGTGCTATACTACGATTTCCATGGTTAGTTTTCGAACATTTGACACTTAGGGTTCATAGTGTAAAAATTCAAATTACTCACTTGAACCTTGTTAGATTTTGGGGCTTTTACTTGCATTATCTTGCACTAACCATGCTTATGGATTGCCAGTTGATAGCACTCGAAATTAGGCAACTTGAATTTTTGCAAAAATTTTGTGTTTGCCAAATTTTTGCTAAGTGTGGAATTGAAGTGAGTTTCGAAAATGTGGCATTGTCTCTTGCTTATGGCTTGCTTGATGCATTGTTTGCTTGTTCAAAATGAGTTGCTAACTACCTCTACGAGCTTTGTTCCTCTTATAGGTACAATGGGAAGGACTAGAGGTGATCAAACCATCCAAAGGGCAAGCTCTCAAGCAAGATCTTCTAAGAACCAAGGAAAGAAGAAAGTGGTTGAGGAGCAAGAGGTTGGAAGTGAGGAGGAAAAATTGGTGCTAGGGTCCAAGAGAAAGGGGTCTAAAAAAGTTTATAAGGGGTCATCTAAGAGAGCTACCAAGGATGTTCCAAAGAAGGAACTCATGCCCGAAGAACTTCTTAAAGCCTTCATGGGTATGCGCTTCAAGGGGACAAGATACCCTCATGAGCAGACACTTCGAGCCTTAGGGATCTTTGAGGATGTCCAAACCCTATTCTCCAATATGGGTTTGGCAAAGTTTGTCACAATGGCTTATCCCGTTCACAGGGTTGCGACATGTGAGTTTCTCTCTTCCCTTGAAGCACACTTCTACTATGATGGAGAGAAGTCACCCGAGAGAGATGGTCATGGCTATATCATGTTAAAGATCCATAGAATCATCTACACAATGTCCTTCCGGAAGCTGAATGAGATCTTTGGGTTCAAGGAGGGAACAAGGAGGACAAAGATGCTCACCATTGATGAGTGTGAGTTGAAGAGTTTGTGGGAAACCATTGCAGTTGGTAGGTTCAAGGCTGTAGCAAGTATATGAAGCGTGATAAGGCATCCGGGGTTGAGGTATGCACACAAGGTCCTTGCTCACACTTTCTATGCAAGGAAGAAAATCGGGAAAGTGAGCCAAGAGGAGCTCAAGCTGTTGGATGTGGGTCTTTCTAAGATCATTGGTTTTCAAACAAGAGGAGGCACAAGAGTTTGGTGAGATAGGACGGGAACATGTATGGTGAGTTTGTTGGTTAGATAATTGCTTCCCTACAAGGATTGGGTAGCCAACATGAAGGATAGATGTCTCGAGCTTAGCATTGGCAGGATCATAACCCCGATTCTCGAAGCTTGTGGACATCGATTGGGGACAGATGGTATTGAGGATGAGTGGATGGATATCTTCTACCTTGGTAGGACTGTGTTCCTCTCGGGAAGGCTAGTGATAACACGTTTTTGCTGTGTTTGTCAAACCTTAAGATTGCTCATGTCATTGCACCACTTAAGGGTCAATCCAACTTGGGAAGATTGAAGGATACTAGGAATACAAGAACTTTTGGTAAAGCTAAGCAGATTCGGATTAAATGGGTGAACAAACCGAAATAAAATACTTAAAGTGATCTACTGAACTGAAAAAACTATTTTAAAATCCCGACTAAGGGGGTTAAACAACTAGAAAGTTACTTCTAAAGAATTAAAAAGCACGATTACTAATTTTAGAAAATGCAAAACTAAAGACTGACGAAAGAGGAAATTATCTAAGACTTGAGACGAATTTTAATAACTAGCAATAAAAATTTACCAGGGTGCGAAACACGACACTAGGGAATTTCTAAAATACTAGCAAGACCAAGCATGCAACTTTCTGAATTTAAAAAGCCTTAGTGCAAGAAATAAACAACTAGATGGTTTTAAGCTAAAAGATTGAAACTTTAAACTAAAGGAAGATGATTTTTATGTTTTCAGATGATAAGAAATGGATTCACGGTTTGAGGATCAACTTAGAGGGTTCAAGATTCAATCTTTGGGTTTTTAAAACACAGATCTACACTTTTTGTGCTTTCTCTAAGCCTTGAGAAGCTTAAGCTAGCTTCATCCATGGCGTGTGGTATGAAGCCTTCCTCATCCCTTCCTCCTAGCCCATTGATCGTGGAGGAAAGAAAGGATGAGAAGCATGATGCATAGATCTCAAAAAGTGCCTTAACTAATCCCCTAAGCAACCATGGCGTTTGGGAAAGGAAAGATTAGTTTCTTGGATTTGGATTTAAGGGATCTCCTAGATCTGTCTAGGACATGGAAATCCCTGGATCAAAGATATCTCTCTCGAGATCCTCTAGGCCTTAAACGCCCAAATCCAAGAAGAGAATGGTTTTAATAACAAGAAAAGACCAAAGCTTAAACCCTTAAACCCTTAATCACCTCAAACCGAAAACCCACAAGATTACTACCCACTATGCATGATTAAGATGCTGGAAAACGTAAAAGAAGGAAAGCTAAACATGATTAAACGATTAAGCAAATAAATTAACAAAGTACTTAACATAAATTTAAAGATTAAGGTTTTCTAAAACATGAAAAGCTTGAAAGACTAACAATGGAGGTTTTTCTCAAAGAAGGAGGAGACAAAACGCAAGTTTCAGATCCCTTTGCCAAAAATAGGTCAAGGGCCTTTCATACAAAAAGGGTAATGGTCCCCTCACTAAGCTCCAAAATGTGAGCTGTCCAGATAAGGTAAGAGATCGACCTCGGTCGTCGATCTTTTACTCGATCTTGGCAGTAGAATGCCTTCCTTTACTCGATCGCCTAGTCGTTCCAATTGCAGAGATCGGGGGCCTTTGTTGATCGTCTACTCGATCTTGGGATGATCGAGTCTTGGATTCGATCTGGCTCTCGTTCCATATTCGCGTCCGTGCTTGTGCTCGATCATCTTGGTCGATCTCTGACATCGATCTTCTTCCACGGAATGGCCTCGTGACTCGATCTTGTGGTCGATCTTCTCAAGATCGACCTGCCTTTCTCGATCCTTAGCTCGATCTCGGTTCCCCTACTTGATGCCCGAGTTCTCCCAAGTGTCCATAGACTCCATTTTGATCCTCAGCTTGTCCACGCACTCCCCAAAACTCCAGTGTATCCAAAACAACCTGAATATGATGCAAGAATGCAAGAAACATGCAAATGCTAATGCAAAAAGCCTTAGGACCTAAAATGGAACAAAAGCTACAATTTCCCTAAGTATGAATGCAATATGTATGCAATTTATGCCCTAAATGCAAGCTAAATGTATGAAATATAGGGATACATCAACTCCCCCAAACTTGCCTTTTGCTTGCCCTCAAGCAAACAAATTCCGAGCAAGGGAGAGAGGTTTAAAAGTGGGAGCTCAATATCCAAGGTTACTAACAATAATGATCAACTCAACATCCTAGTTACTAATTCTAAGATGCATGTGAATCTATTCTACTCCAAAAGAGTTAGCCATGCCCATTTCAACATTCAAATGCACTACGAATTCAATCTAAACAAGTCTCCCTATCAAGCCAACTCTTTAACATTCATTAAGTGTGAAACCGTGAATCATGACATTGCAAGGAAAACAAATTCATTTGGCTAAGGGACTGGGTTTTGAGATGAAAATGATCTCAATTCATCCGGTTTTGCATTTAAGTAAGGGTAACACTCAAAAAGGATTGAACCATATGCAAAATGCTAAAGGTAAGAAACAAGTGATGCATACAAGCATAGATTTTCATCTACCCGAAATGCTATCAATGATCCTATACCCCTCTCATTCATTTTCTTTTTGCTCACTCAACCCTCTAGAATCTACCCTTTTCTCAAGGCTCCTTGTGCCTTGCTAAACCCCTTTGAATCTCAAACACACTTTCTCCTTTTCAAAGCTCTAAGGGGAACTTCTTCAACCTATTACTCTCGGCGAATGGAGTAGTCTTATCTCAATAATTTAGCTCTTTCTCTTATCTCTAGGTGGCCTTCTTTATTTTCTAACTTGGCCTTTTTGGCTCTTTTGATTTTCTTCTCTTTTTCTTAAGACCACCTAGCAATTTCTTTCTTTAATTACTTAGAGCTATTCATTTTAAAACCCAAGACTCTCCATTTCAAACCGAGTTTCCCCTTAGTTTCACCATTCCATTATCCAACGCCTCTTTCTTTCCAAACCTTCCGCAAAATACCAAGTAGTACCACGGCCAACAAACCTCCGAATCCTAAGCCTAAAGCTAGCCCCAAAATGCAAGGCTAGAATCTACATGAAAACCTATACTTGTCGTCCCAAACCTAACACTTTATGCTAGGTTCAATCAAAATAAAGGCCTCCCAAGTAATCACACAAGAACGTTTGGTTTCAAAGGAGGTTGGTTTAAGGTAGGGGTGCTACTTGAGCTAGCAAGAGGGTGGTAAAGTGGATAAGAAAGCTCAAGTATTTTAAATCCATGAATTACCTTCAATGCAAGCATGATAATTAAATGTCAAGATTCGGTTTAAGTGAGTAGAGTTGGCTTTCAATTTCAAGACCTATTTTCGACTAAAGACTAGTGACAAATGAGGTGATCCAAGCATGGTTCTTCCTTACTTTCAATTCTATTCACAAGCATCAAACAATTAAGAACTAGGGTGTTGAATTGATCACAAAAGTTAACAACCTACTTGGATTAGCTCATCATTGCTCCCTATGCAAATGAATGCAATCCTAAATGATAAAAATTCTAGACTCAATCCTAAAATATTCTACAATGTAAATGCAAGCTACATGAAATTGTTTTTTGAAATTTTGTGAAATTTTTCTGATTTTTTTTGTATTTTTCTATGCACTTAGATGGATGCATGAAGACTCAAGATGCAAACACAAAATAATATTCAAATAAAACATGTCAAAGCACACATTCTCCCCCAAACTTGAATGACAACGTTTCGGTGTCAAACAAGTCCAAGAGGAGACCAAAATCCAAAGCAAAAAAAAAAAGATGCATGGTATTTACAATGGTTTGTGTTTTGGTACCTCAATCTTGCGAGGAGGAGGAGGTCGGTGAGGCCGAGCCTATGGTGATTGGAATTGTAGCTGTGCTTCCAAACGCCAAGTAACACGCCTCATCCGGTGGCAAGAATTCGAGTCCTTCGAGGCAGTCTATTACCACGTCGTTCGGACTTGGGAGGATGTAGGCTTTCCCTTCATTTTGCTTATTCCTGAAGTAGTAAGCGAAGGTGTTTGGGGCTGGGGGTGGGCCGAAGAACTCTTTGGCAAGCATGTAGGCATGGTCCATATAGGCTCTATCCATGCATGCTTGGAATAACGAGAGGTCTACTCCCGCTTTCTCAAAGAGGGGAGTTAGAAATCCTCCTATGGTGATAGTGCAGGACCTTGATCTACGGACCATCCTCTTGTAATTTACCAATGAGGCAGCTAAGATGCATCCATAGTTGACAGTTTCGCCGAAGTTATCATCCACCGGATCTCCTTCATTTCCCGTGAGCCACCCCTCGTCCCAGAGAATTTTTTTTAGGCCTTCGAAGAGAAAACTCATCTCGTTCCTTCCCACTGTTGAATCCGGAGTCTTCCCCGCCATAGTGTTAGCGAGGAGTTGCAGCGTATACCGTAGCAAGGGATTCGTAACCCCTTCAATCTCGGACTCATTGCTCTCAACGGGTCCTTTGCCGATCAAGTTCCACAATGCGCTTGCCGACTCGAATTGTGGAAACTCAGTCAAGTGGGCTTCGGTGTTGAACTGGTATGCCTCGCATATATCGTCGGTGGTTAGGTGGAACACGTTCCCCCAGACTTTGAATGTCATACGCCCGGTTGATGGAGTTGGCAAGCTTAGATTGTCATAGGAGAACTCCATTGTGGATATGAAGTGTAACGTCGCCTCCGGGTAAGTAGGACAATCCAGGGTTGCTAGAATGCTAAGCTCCATGTTGCCGAGCAGCTCATCGAAGGAGCCGAGCAGTCCGATCTCTTCCAAGAGGGTTCGACTTGCAAACCTTGTAGGTTCAATGCTCCGATTCCTGAGCCTCATGCGAGTCCTTCTCTCCTCTTGAGTCCATACCAACAGCCTTGCTTGTAGTGAATACCCAAACCTTGACGCCATTGTTCCTGAAATTCAGAATCTCAAAGGGGAGATGAGTATAGTTGACGGCAAAGAGAGAAGTATAAGAGTAAGAGACTAGAGTTTAAAAGACTTTTTCACTCAAGCCCTAGATTTTTGGGGGAAGCTACAAATTTATCAATAATTAGAAGAGAAAATTCTCTTGAGATGATGACAAATCAAGAATATTCTCTAATACTTAGATATTTCTAAAAATTATTCCTCATCCCTAGCAATTATTTTCCCATCATGCTACAAAAAGGAAATTTCCGAAAATTCGATCATGCAAATCAAAAATCCGAAATACCTTGGCAAAATTGGAAAGAAATGCTTTCTTCTTCTTTCCACACCCAGAATCTTCTCTCTTTTTCTTTATAAAGAAAAACTTGGTTTTGTATCTAATGAATGAGAGAGTGGGAGTGGGGTTTTTAAAGAAGAAAGATTTTGGACAAGCATGCATGTGGAAAATTAAAATCGTGGTCAAAGCACGGTTATACATGGTCAAAGGAGCCAGCCTTGACCACAATTAAAATTCAAACTAAGGAAGGAAGGAGAAAGAGAGGGAAATTTGAAAACTTACCTCGGCATGAGATCGAGTCAATTCGGTCGATCCTGACCTCGATCTCATGCCTATTGTGTCCCAGATCGCATTGTTTGATCGATTGGAGGCTCGATCCCATGCAGGTCGAACTTCGGATCGAATGCCTTCCTCGTTTAAGGACTCCTGGTGCTATGGTCATGCTCTTTTGGTCGATTGTGAGGTCGTTCTGACGGGGATCGAGTGTTTTGATCGATCGTCAACTCGATCGCCGCATAGAGATCGAGAAGACTGATCGATCTTGCAGTCGTTCTAAGTTCGAAGATCGAGTGAGACCAGTCGATCCACCCTTCGTTCATATTTCAAGCTGAACAAGCGGGTGGGTCATCCTCTCGAAATCGACTGATTCACTCGATCGTTTTACTCGATCTCGTCCAGATCGGGCAGTCTGGTCGATCGTCTCATCGATCTTTGGCCAAAGATCGAGAAATCTGGCCTATCCACCACCCGATCTACTTCCTTTCCTCCCCTTTTCTTGTTATTGATAGGACCACGATCACGATCCCTGGCTCCCGTTACACTTTTCCTACAAACAAAACATAGCAGTATAAAATAGAAAAAAGAATATATACAAGGATAGTCATGGGATTGCCTCCCAAGTGCGCTTTTGTTTAACGTCGTTGAGCTCGACTTTTCTTACTCCCTTCAGCGTGGAGCTCGGGAGGTAGGAGTGGAAGGAGATTTGGCGGAGCTTGACCTTGGTTGGATCTCCACGGTGTAGACCGT
>JAHZTW010000001.1:430138390-430204757 GCA_020283515.1 Alliaria petiolata
GAAGGACACCTCTATAGATGGTGCTTAGTAGAGACTCTTGTGTGAAGCCATGATGAGGGCATTGCATTGTGTAGCCCTTGAATCTTTCCCATGCTTCGTTGAAAGACTCATTGTTCTTTTGAGTGAAGCTAGAGATTTCATTCCTCAACTTGGCAGTCCTTGAGTTGGAGAAGAACTTAGATAAGAAGGCCTTCTTGCATTCATCCCAAGAGGTGATGGTACCTTGAGGCAAGTTTTTCTCCCATTGCCTTGCTCTATCCCCAAGAGAGAAGGGAAATAGTCTTAGCTTGAAAGCATCCTCACTCACACCATTCATCTTGAACAACCCACAAACTCTATCAAAATTATCCAAGTGATCAAGTGGATCTTCCATTGGCAAACCATGGAACTTGTCTTGTTGAACCATGGAGATGAAAGTTGCCTTGACCTCAAAGGTGTTGTTGTGAACTGGTGGAGGTTGAATACCATATCTATTTTTATGAATATTTGGAGCATCTCCAGCCCCAATAGTCCTCCCTTGTCTAGGCTCATGCAAGGGGTTTCCATTGCCCCTTGGTGCTTGCTCATTTCCATTGGGAGGAGGATGTGCATGCGTCATGTGTGGAGCATTTTGATCCCTTTTTGCTCTTCCATTCTCAACCTTTCTAACCTTGTAGCTTCCCTTCTTGCAATCCTAGCAACCCTTTCCAATTGATCAATCTCTTGAAAGCCTTCAAAGTTGTTGCCTTCTTGTGATCTCAAATGCATTCAAAGGAAAACTGAAATTTAGAAAATGAGATGGTCAATAAACACAAAATGATTACTTAGTCTCAAACTAATCTCAAATCTATATGATCAAACAAATCCCAATATGGCAACGGCGCCAAATTGAAACAAGAGTTTTTTATCTCTTGCAAGCAATTTCTCAATTGCTCATATCATTGCAATACTTGAGATATCAATCCATTTTGGGAGATGATTCAATAAGAATACAAAGTTTGGTTTAAGCTAAGCTAAATTATCAAATTCAAATAACAATCAATAATTAAAAACTCAACACAAACTAAAAGAGACACTACAAGAGCAATAATATGAAGCTAAGCCTTAATTACCACTAATAAAGCACTAAACAAGAGATTAACTACTAAGCAAGATTACCAAATTAACTAAAACGAAACCTAGGGATGGAATCATTGATTTGGGCAATCTAATGGACAACCTTGCAATCATTTAAGCAACTAATCAAGCCTTCTCTATGCCTAGAACACTTAATAAAGACTAATCCATGATGTGTGGCACTAATCCCTTCACTAATCACCCTAATGAACTAATGATGTTTTAGCATTAAAATGATTAGCAAGCATTAATTACAAGTCTAAATGGCATGATAAACACCCTAGGCAACTAATATCTTAGGCTAGGAATGTAAATCTCTTATTAAGTTGGTTCAAGCATTTCATCAAACACTTGGTGGGTGTATGAAATGCTTATGATCCAAATAGCAAAAGATTAGCTATTTGGCATTAAGAACTACTTAATAAGAAGAGAGATGAAAGAATCTATCTTAGATTGCAAGATTGAACCATTAGAAAACCCTAAATCTAACCCATCCCCAAGTTCCTAAAGAACTACTCACTAATCATAGTTAAATCCATCAAATCAAAGATTAGAGAAAAGTTAAACATGATTAAGAAAGATAAACAAGAAATCTAAGAAAGATGTTGCATTAAACTTAAAGATCCAAGCATAAACAAGGTTTTTTCTCAAAGTGGCAAAAAGTTTAAGCTTAGAACAAAGAGAATCAAAGTTGGGATAAAAATTAGGTCTAAAGAGTATTTATAGGAGAAACCAATAAAGCTGACAAAAAAGATTCGTCTGGGTTCAGTTCGACGAGTTCATCGAACAGACTCATCGAACTGAACCCCTGGTGCTTCGGTTCGACGTCCTTCATCGAACAGCTTAGTCGAACTGGCTCAATATCCCTTGGTTCATCTTCTTGCGTCTGACTATCTCGTCGAACCGAACCCCTGCCATCTTGGTTCGTCGAACCTTCATCGAACAAACTCGCCGAACGGACGCCCTGGAAGTTTGGTTCGACGAGCCTTCATCGAACAAACTCGCCGAACGGACGCCCTGGAAGTTTGGTTCGACGAGCCTTCATCGAACAAACTCGTCGAACCAGCGCCATCTCCTTCGTGACTTCTTGCTCCTCCAAGTGCTATGCCATCCTTCTCCAACTCCATTCATGCGTCCATAGCATCCTTATCACCTGATCAAGACTCCAAATGCACCAATATATGCAAAGACTATGCAAATACACTCTAGGACTCTAAATGATACAATGCAACACAATCATGTTTAATTAGGCTCCTAAATGATAAGAAACTTACACTAAATGGAGGGGAATATGATGCAAAATATAGACATATCAGCACTCACCTTAGACACAAAGGCAAACATTTCAGTCGGCTGAAACTCGGTGATTTCTCGGTTAGAAACAGAGCTTGTCGAACACAGCCGTGAACTCTCAGCTATCGCTACGACCAGAACCCGCGATATCCAATCTCCTCTCGGCTAACTTCTGAACCAGTCACATTTCCTCGACCCATATTCTGTATTTCCTCGGAAACAGGCCAAAATAATCGGATTAGACGAATAACATTCGACAGAAACTCAACCAGAAACGAATTAGCCGAACACTTACTCAATTCTCTCTGACGGTTCTAAATGTTCTCGCCTAATTCACGACCCACGCAGAAAATCCTCGGATATCTCTCGGGTAACTCGGCCAAAACTTGCCTACAGTCAGATTACACGATCATCTCTCGGTGAAATCGCATCAGAACAGAAATCTCACGGTGATAATCGGCTTACCTCGACTATCTCTCGGATATCAGATAACTCGCTCGGCTATCTCGCGATCCGTTTGGGATTCCTCGGGATAAACGGACTTTCTCTCGGCAAATCGACCTCTCCCGATCGATTCTCTCGAACGGAATTCGCAGAAACTCGAGGGCTCACACGATCTCTCGACGGCTCGGATTTTCTCTCGGCAACTTCACTTTTCTCTCGGGTGAAAATCGCATCAAGTGCTTTCTCTCGGGATTTTTCTCGTTTCTCTCACGCGGCCACGAGAGAAAACACTATATATAGGGTGAAAACCCTAGCTTGACCGTCCAACCACGGTTTATCCACACGATTTACTTCTTCTCTCGGTCCGATTTAAGTTACTCTCGGCCAAACCGGCCAACTTTCCTTTTTCTCTCGGCCAAACCTCAACCGCTAGGCCAAACATGGGATAAATCCTTTTCCACTAAAGATAAACCGGTTTTCCTCAAGTAAACTCACGGCCCACGGCCTAGCAGCCTTGTTTCTCAACACTTAGACAAATTCTCGACACAAAATTACTTGGTCCGACCACAGTACGGTCCTTAACCATACGCAGTCACGGTACATACATTTTTACATAAACGGACGAACCTCACTCATACCAGAACGTATATACAACGGCCATCCCATGACCCGCACGGCCATACTCAGGATTTCTGGTCGCGGATGCTACAGAATGCCTCTGGTGAAGCGATGTTTCTTTTCTTTCAAACTGAGCTTTCTCACCATTGTTTCACTTGCCACATTGGTACAACTACCTCCATCAATGATGACGCTGCATACCTTGTCTCGTACATGGCACCTCGTGTGAAACAAGTTCTCTCTTTGCTCCTGCTCGTTTGATTTAGACTGCACACTTAGTGATCTCCTCGCCACTAACAGATCTCCTTTAGCCGGAATCTCATGCTCTTCTTCTGACGGTAATGAATCAGATACAACTTCTTCTTCCTCTGATTCGATCTCTCCATTGTCTAGAAGAATCATGGTCTTCTTGTTAGTGCACTCATTAGCGTAATGCCCTCTCCCTTGGCATTTGAAACAGATCAAATCTCTGGTTCTGGCTATAGATGCTTCAGCCTTGCCTTTATCAATTTGATTTACATAAAAAGGCTTAGATTCTACCTTTGGAGTGGTGATGGGTTTCTCTGTCCTTGTGTAACTCTGCTTAGACACTCCAACTCCATAAGTAGGTCGAGAAGTACCTTTCCTTTTAAGCTGTTGCTCCACTAGAATTGCTTTGTGTAGCATTTCCTCAATCTCCACATAATGCTGCAACTCTAGCCTGTCTTGCACATCTCTGTTTAATCCACTCAAGAACCGAGCCATTGTAGCTTCTCTATCTTCAGACACATTAGCCCTTATCATAAGAGACTCCATCTCTTGATAATATTCTTCAACATTACGGCTGCCCTGTGTTAGTCTCCTTAGTTTCTGATGAAGCTCACGGTGGTAATGGCTAGGAACAAACCTCCTTCGCATAATAGCTTTCATATCTGCCCAAGTCTCTACTGGACGTTCCCCATTTCGTCTCCTTGAGGTAACCAACTGATCCCACCAGCTTAGTGCATAATCAAAGAACTCTGTGGCTGCCACTCTCACTTTGTTGTACTCCGTATAGTGTTGGCAATCAAACACAAGCTCTATCTTCTTTTCCCACTCTAGATAAGTGTCTGGATCATTCCTTCCATGAAATGATGGAATTTTGAGCTTAAGTCCTCCAAGATCATCATCACGTTGTCTCCTGCCTTCTCTCTCACGCCTAGGTCTCCTTCTGCTCCCTTGAGATGAGCGTCCATCATGACTGTAGTAGTCATCTTCCACTTCGACCCTTGCTGGTCTAAGTTGCTCTCTTTCTCTTCCAACGGGAACAACTTGTGGCTGTCATTGTTGTGCCTCTACTCGCATTTCATCTATTATATCATTGACACCATTTATTTCATTCCTCAGCATTCTCCGAATTTCTCCCATTATGGCTTGCATTTGCAGATTTGGAACTGCCTCTCTTTCTTCATTGTTGTTATCTCCATCGTGGTTGGACATGATTTTTTCCCTGCAAAACTAACAAACATATTAGTAGCAAAAGCTTCTCACAAGTGTTTCTCTCAAGGTGTTTCACTCAATCTGATTTCCCTCAGTGATTTCTCAAGAGTTCTAATAGAACAAATCCAATACAACTCAATGGTAATCCTCAAAGTAACCAAACAGAACAATCCAAATGAATTTAAAGATAGATGAGATAAGAACTTGATGAAGAACAGAAAATTCCCAAGAAATATAGGAATCAAAACCAAAGAAATAAACTAAATGATTTTTCCTTTTTATTTATTTTTTTTGATTTTCGTTTCCCCTTTTTTTTTTTTTTTCTTTTTTTTTTTTTTATAAACTGAAACATAAACTTAAAACAGAAAATAAAGAAGATGAACAGATAGAAGGTGAAAAGATAGAAGATGAAAAGAAATTTAGATGATAGATAAGAAGGTGAAGAGATGAGAAGATGATAGATGAGAAGGTGAAAAGATGAGAAGATGATAGATGATACTGAACTGAAGAGTGTGCTCTGATACCACTTGATACGATCCTCCCAAGAATCGACACTGTTCGGTTGGATTTCGGATAGATGGATAGATGGATAGGCCTTAGATCTTATGAAGAGATGAATCCTCAAAGAACAAGGTAAGATGGATCGAAAGGATCGCACAGAAGTTGCGGAAAGACTTCTGATATTCCATAACTTGAATCCCTTAGATATGACACACTAAGATGAATTCAAGGTCGATTGAATGGATATGACGCACCAAAAAATCTACTTAATCCCTTGGATATGACGCACCAAGACGGACTAAGGTTTGATCAATGGATATTACACACCAAGGATCGAAAATGTTCACGAAGAACAAAAGAGAATCACTCTCAAATAAAAAAAAGGGTCTGATTATTTTGATGGGTTTACAAGAGTATTTATAAGAAATACTTTGTAGAAAACTAGACTAGAATGTGTTAAAAACAATGCAACATTAACTAAGGAAGACCAAGACCGAAAATAAATGAGTTGACTGAGTTGAATGACTCTTGGCTAGATCCAGCGAATGTCTTTTGCCCTCCTTGATCGATCTTGACTCTTCAGATGCATTTCCTTCCTTTGGCAGAATCTTGACTATGTAGCTCGACTATATAACTTGACTATATAGTTGACGAATGTAGCTTGAATATGTAGTCGACTATATAGCTTAACTATATAGTTGATTCACAAGTCTGCCGTGTATTTCCAGAAGTCTGCTGTGCAATTCCAGAAGTCTGTTGTGTAATTCCAGAAGTCTGATGTGAAATTAAAACCAGAATAGTTTTAACTTCTTCTCCTTTCTGAGTGATCATCTGATTGAGTAATCCTCCAATTCCTTCTTTAAGCCTCTTAAGCCTTGCACAAGTCATAGGTCCAGATGGCATCACCCAGTCTTTAACGGCTTCTAGTTCATGTTCAAGCTCAGCTCCAAGCTCATTCTCCTTAGCGCTATTTTGAGCTTAAGTCCTCCAAAATTAGAGTAAACCTGTGAGAAATTAGATGTATATATTAAACTTGTGAGAAGATTTTGCTACTAATCTGTTTGTTAGTTTTGCAGGGATAAATCATGTATAAGGTTGGAGAAATTCACAACAAAGGAGGAGAACCAGTTGTGCTAAATTCGCAGATGCAAACGTGGTTGGGAGAAATGCAACATATGATGAGAACTGAGATAAAAAGATGCAATGAGAAGCTTGATCAAAGGCGAGCAGAGGCACCACAACAGCAACCTCAAAAATTGCCTATTAGGAGAGAGGATGCTCGATCTACACACGTAAGAGCTATTGAAGAAGTTGAATATTACAGTCATAATAGTCATTCATCATCAAGAGCGAGTCCTAGGAGATCACAACATGTTAGAGAAGGCAGGGATCAACCTGATGTCAACTTAGGTGTTTTTAAGTTGAAGAGTCCCTCTTTGCAAAGGAAAAGAGATCCAGAAGCATATCCAAAAGGGAGAAGTAGAGAACGACCTAAACCAGGCAGAGATGATGCAAATCGTGACTACTACAACCATGATGATCAAAAAAGTTCTTGGCAAGCTAGATTGGATCAGGAGCGGTTGAGTAGAGAAAAGCGTCTTGACGATATGGAAGAGCGGTGGCAAAAGGCAATGATGGCTGTTTGGAATAACTATGGAAAGAGCACAACCACACTCCCATCCTTAGGAGATGATACAACAAGTCAAGAGCAGACTTCTGAAAATATGCAGCAGACTTTTGAAAACATGCAGCAGACTTCTCACAAGTGTTTCTCTCAAGGTGTTTCACTCAAGTGTTTCACTCAATCTGATTTTTCTCAGTGATTTCTCAAGAGTTCTAATAGAACAAATCCAATACAACTCAATGGTAATCCCCAAAGTAACCAAACAGAATATTCCAAATGAATATAAAGATAGATGAGATAAGAACTTGATGAAGAACAGAAAATTCCCAAGAAATATAGGAACAAAAACCACATAAATAAACTGAATAATTTTCCTCTTTTTTTTATTTTTTTAACAACGAATTTTTTTTTTTTTTTTTTTTTTTTTTTTTTTTTTTTTTTTTTTTTAAATACTGAATAAAAATAAGAACAGAAAATAAAAGAAGATGAATAGATAGAAGATGAAAAGATAGAAGATGAAAAGAAATTTTAGATGATAGATAAGAAGGTGAAGAGATGAGAAGATGATAGATGAGAAGGTGGAAAGATAAGAAGATGATAAATGATACCGAACTGAAGAGTGTGCTCTGATACCACTTGATACGATCCTCCCAAGAATCGGCACTCTTCGGTTGGATTTCGGATAGATGGATAGATGGATAGGCCTTAGATCTTATGAGAAACGAATCCTCAAAGAACAAGGTAGGATGGATCGAAAGAATCGCACAGAAGTTGTGGAAAGACTTCTGATATTTCCCAACTTGAATCCCTTAGATATGACACACTAAGACGAATTCAAGGTCGATTGAATGGATATGACGCACCAAACAATCTACCTAATCCCTTGGATATGACGCACCAAGACGGACTAAGGTTTGATCAATGGATATTACACACTAAGGATCGGAAATGTTCACGAAGAACAAAAGAGAATCACTCTCAAATAAAAAAAAAGGGTCTTATTATTTTGATGGGTTTACAAGAGTATTTATAAGAAATACTTTGTAGAAAACTAGACTAGAATGTGTTAAAAACAATGCAACATTAACTAAAGAAAGACCAAAGATCAAAGTAAATGAGTTGACTGAGTTGAATGACTCTTGGCTAGATCCAGCGAATGTCGCTTGCCCTCCTTGATCGATCTTGACTCTTCAGATGCATTCCCTTCCTTTGGCAGAATCTTGACTATGTAGCTCAACTATATAACACGACTATATAGTTGACGAATGTAGCTTGAATATGTAGTCGACTATATAGCTTGACTATATAGCTGATTCACAAGTCTGTCGTGGATTTCCATAAGTCTGCTGTGTAATTCCAGAAGTCTGCTGTGTAATTCCAGAAGTCTGCTGTGAGATTAAAACCAGAGTGGTTTTAACTTCTTCTCCTTTCTGAGTGATCATCTGACTGAGTAATCCTCCAATTCCTTCTTTAAGCCTCTTAAGCCTTGCACGAGTCATAGGTCCGGATGGCATCACCAAGTCTTCAACGGCTTCTAGTTCAGGTTCAAGCTTAGCTACAAGCCCATTCTCCTTTGTGCTTTCCATGATCGCATCACCAAAGATCCTCTTATCTTGGGTAGACCTTTCCTAGCTATAGCAAGAGCTATCATTGATGTCAAGAGAGGCAGCATTGCACTGAATGTGGGTGATCTGATCATGCAATTTGACATGGATAAGCTGATGAAGAGGCCAACAATAGATGGGCAGACTTTCTATGTGGATTCACTCACCAATATGGCTGAAGAGATTTTTCATAAGATGAGTCCGGTGGATCCTTTGGAGAGTATGCTGGCCAACTCCACAGCGGAGATGCAGCATCTAGATGAAGCTTCTGAGGGGTTCAACAAGATGATGAACACGAGCCAGCAAGTACTTCAGTTAGTTGCTTCTGAGGAGTTGATTGGGACTTCTGCGAAAGCTGCAAAACTGGGCGAATGGAGTGAAGAAAAAGCCCCCAAAATCGAACTCAAACAGCTTCCATCAGGACTAAGGTACGCTTTTCTTGGTCCTAATTCCACTTATCCTGTTATTGTCAATGCTACTTTGAACAACGCAGAGCTCACGTTACTGCTAAGCAAGCTGCGCAAATTTCGCAAAGTTCTTGGCTATTCTCTTGATGACATTTCAGGCATATCTCCAGACTTGTGTATGCATCGTATTCATCTTGAGGATGAGACCAAGACATCAGTAGAGCATCAAAGGAGGCTGAATCCGAACCTAAAGGAGGTCGTGAAGAAGGAGATTTTGAAGCTTTTGGCCGCAGAGATCATATATCCCATCTAAGACAGTGCTTGGATCATCCCAATTCATGTGGTTCCTAAGAAAGGAGGCGTCACAGTGGTGAAGAATGAGAAGGAGGAGTTGATTCCTACAAGGACTGTGACTGGACACAGAATGTGCATCGACTGCAGGAAGCTGAACGCTGCCACAAGGAAGGACCACTTTCCATTGCCCTTCATTGATCAGATGCTGGAAAGACTGGCGAATCACCCTTACTACTGCTTCCTGGATGGGTATTCTGGTTTCTTTCAGATTCCCATTCATCCAGATGACCAGGAGAAGACCGCATTTACATGTCCTTATGGTACATTTGCATATCGCAGAATGCCATTTGAACTTTGTAATGCTCCTGCAACATTCCAGCGCTGCATGATGTTCATCTTCACAGACATGATTGAGGATTGTATGGAGGTCTTTATGGATGATTTCTCTGTCTATGGGTCTTCTTTCAAAGGCTGTCTAGACAATCTCTGCAAGGTGCTAGCTAGATGTGAAGAGAAGCACTTGGTTCCGAATTAGGAGAAGTGTCACTTCGTGGTTCAAGATGGCATTGTACTTGGACAAAGAGTTTCAGCTGCTGGAATTGAGGTGGATCGCGCCAAGATCGAAGTGATGACAACTCTGCAGGCGCCAAATTTAGTGAAGACAGTGAGGAGTTTTCTAGGCCATACTGGGTTTTACAGAAGATTCATCAAGGACTTCAACAAGATTGCAAGACCTCTTACTGCTCTGCTTTGCAAGGATGTGAAGTTTGAGTTTTCTGCAGAATGTCATTCTGTCATTCAGCTTTTGAGCAGATTAAGAAAGCTTTGGTGAGCGCCCCAATTGTACAACCACTAGACTGGGATTTGCCTTTTGAGGTGATGTGTGATGCCAGTGATTTCGCAGTAGGCGCTGTACTTGGGCAGAGGAATGACAAGAAGCTTCATGCTATCTATTATGCAAGCAAAACACTTGATGAAACACAGAGAAATTATGCAACAAATAAGAAGGAATTGTTAGCTGTGGTGTTTGCTTTTGAGAAATTTCGACCATACTTTGTTGGGTTCAAGGTAGTGGTTCATACTGATCATTATGCACTCAAATACTTGATGCAAAAGAAGGATGCAAAACCCAGATTGCTGAGATGGATTCTGCTTCTTCAAGAGTTTGATATTGAGGTGAAGGACAAGAAAGGAACTGAGAATGGAGTTGCTGATCATCTATCCAGAATCAAGGTAGAAGATGACGTGTCAATTGATGATTTCTTGCCAGAAGAGGCTCTCTATTCGATTGAGACTCGATTGAAAACAAAAGATGCACAAAACCTGCAACTTTCTGCAGAATCGGGATCAGTGTCGATCGACACAGACTATTGGTGTCGATCGACACCCCGAATCGATCACGTTTGGCCCGACGAGAAACACCGTGTGTCGATCGACACACCACCTAGTGTCGATCGACACTATCTGTAGATAGCGGCACAGATTTTGAAGGCCATGAGTGACGCGGATAATGCACATGTGATAGCTGTTTCCACTTGCCAGAGACCGTGGTATGCTGATATTAGGCCTGGGCATTCGGGTACCCGTTCGGGTTCGGATCGGGTCTATTCGGGTTTTGGTTACTTCGGTTTTAGGCTCTAAGTCCCATTCGGGTATTTTTAATTTTCGGGTCGGGTTCGGTTCGGTTCATGTCGAGTCCGGATCGGTTCTGTATCGAGGTTGAAAAACCGAATTTTACCCGAAAACCGATCGATTATGGATCGGTTCGGATTTTTAAACCCAAAAGTAACCATAATTTTAATTCGGTTCGGGTATTTTCGGGTATTTGTAACCAAATAAACCAAAAATATCTGAAATGTATCCGATTTAGTACCTAAAATAACTAAAATTAGTATCGAAAAATAGCCAATTTATCCAAAATACCTGAAAAAATATAAAAATATATGAAAACTTATAAACATAATTGATATATTCAGTTTATAAATATTATATTTTATATTTTTGTTAATACAAATCTAAATATAACTAATATTTATTTTGTATATAATTATATTTCGGGTATTTCGGGTACTCGTTCGGTTCTCGGTTCGGTTCGGATTCGGTATCGGTTTTTCGGATATGACATGTGGCTCCCATTCGGGTATTTACACCGATTCATATCGGTTCGGTTCTTCGGGTCCGGTTTTTATGCCCATGCCTAGCTGATATTGCCAACTACCTTGCTGCAGAGGATGCACCTACTGATCTTCAAGGCTATGAGAAGAAGAAGTTCTACAGGGAACTTAGGAGGTATTATTGGGATGAGCCTTATCTGTACATGCATTGCTCAGATGGAGTCTACAGAAGATGTATTTCAGAAGCTGAGGTGCACGACGTGCTGTTTCATTGCCATGTTTCGGATTATGCAGGTCACTTTGCAACATTCAAGACATTCTCAAAAGTTCTTCAAGCTGGATTTTGGTGGCCAACAATGTTCAAAGATGCTCATGCTTTCATCTCTGGATGTGATGCTTCTCAAAGGAAAGGGAAGATCAATAGGAGACATGAGATGCCACAAAACTTCATTCTTGAGATTGAGGTCTTTGATTGTTGGGGCATTGATTTCATGGGTCCTTTTTCCTCTTCTTATGGGAATAAGTACATCTTGGTTGTTGTGGATTATGTGTCCAAATGGGTTGAAGCAATTGCCAGTCCAACCAATGATTCTNATGCTTCTCAAAGGAAAGGGAAGATCAATAGGAGACATGAGATGCCACAAAACTTCATTCTTGAGATTGAGGTCTTTGATTGTTGGGGCATTGATTTCATGGGTCCTTTTTCCTCTTCTTATGGGAATAAGTACATCTTGGTTGTTGTGGATTATGTGTCCAAATGGGTTGAAGCAATTGCCAGTCCAACCATTGATTTTGCTGTGGTTCTTAAGCTGTTTAAGACCATTATTTTCCCCAGGTTTGGAGTGCCTCGGATTGTTATAAGTGATGGTGGCAAGCACTTCATTAACAAAGTCTTTGAAAAGTTGCTGAAGAAGCATGGTGTTCAACATAGAGTGGCTACTCCTTATCATCCTCAGACAAGTGGGCAAGTTGAAGTTTCAAACAGGCAGATAAAGGAGATTCTGGAGAAGACAGTTGGCGCTACAAGAAAGGATTAGGCTGTGAAACTGGATGATGCACTTTGGGCTTACAGAACAGCTTTCAAAACGCCACTTTGTACTACACCATTCCATCTGCTTTATGGGAAAGCTTGTCGTCTTCTAGTGGAGCTCGAATACAAGGCAGCATGGGCAGTAAAATTGCTGAATTTCGACATCAAGTCTCCTGCAGAAAGGCACCTGATACAGCTGAAAGAATTGGATGAACTCAGACATCATGCTTATGAGAATTCAAAGCTGTACAAAGAGAGAATTAAGGCCTATCATGACAAGAAGATCATATCCAGGCAATTCGAACCAAATGACCAGGTACTCCTGTATAACTCTCGTTTGCAATTGTTTTCTGGTAAATTGCGCTCTCGTTGGTCAGGTCCTTTCACAATAAAAGCTGTCAAACCATATGGCGCCATTATCCTGATTGACCCAAAAGGCAAAGAGTTTACAGTCAATGGACAAAGGGTGAAACATTACTGGGCACAAGCCGAAATCCCAGAAGAACAAATTGTGCCTCTGGCTGAAGCACCCATCGCCTGATCACCTGCCAAAGTCAAGCTAATGATTGTAAAAAAGCGCTTAGTGGGAGGCAACCCACTGGTAAGTCGGTTTTTCTTTCATTTTTGAGTCAGTTTTCAGTTTGATTTGGAGCCTTCGTTGGGTTATGAGATTGGACAAGATATTGGTGCTTTTAATCGTGTTATGTGAGTACTCTGACAGTGCAAGCTTTCGAGAACTCGGATTTACACTTTCACAGGCCAAATTTATGATTTTGGGAAGTCAGAATTCGACTGCAGGCATGGTGTCGATCGACACAACGTCTGTGTCGATCGACACCGCCCGCGAACACAGGTAAGTGCTTTCTCCTTGCTCGTTTCTTGGTTCCTTTTCATTTATTCTTCCAACTTCGGGCTTAAATAACACTGGGGACAGTGTTGTTCAAGTTTGGGGGAGGAAAATACTAATGTATTTTGCTTTATTTTGTTTTTTTTTTAAAGAGTCAGTCAAAATGTTTTAATGAGTCAAAATTAGTTTGAGACAACCAGTTTTCCAGAAGAAACAACCGCAAAGGATTGACACTTGAAGAATCATTACCATAGCAATTGATTTTGGGTCTTACTAGGTTGAAAGCTGTGAGTGGATCAGTCTAACAGGGAGAGTTCAGATTCTTATTTAGAGCATGGTATGCATTGGACTTGATTCCTCTTTCAGCACTGACAAGATAAGAAAAGTGCAGTTTCTCCTTGATCTTCCCTTGAGAAAAAATCGAAAAAAGAGTCTAAGTCAAGAATAGTGCAAAGATCCTCATGAGCATGTCTTCTCACAAGGAACAATATTAGTGAGCGCTCTAGAACCTGTCTCCTCACAAGAAACACAAGTAAAGAGCAACACTATTCTAAGACTTCACAAGAATAAGAAAAAGTCAATGAAAAGATCTGTAGAACACCCTGAAAATGGGTAGGAGTTGACTAAGGGAAGAGAAAATAGGAGAGTTGTGCAAAGAAAATCTTGTTCAGGCGCTAAGGAAGGGAAAGAATCTGTAAGTCCTTTGATCCATACCCTTTGCTTATTTTCGAAACTCTGAGGAGAGAGGGATCTGGACTTGATTTGGGAGATTGCTAGACTTGTGGTGATTATGCCAAAGTATTATCTGATATTGGCTCTATGGTATGTTGATTCAAGAGTATTAGCTCGATGTGGCGGTTCTGAATGTTAGCTGGTGTTTTCTATTTTCAAACCTCGACTCCATTCTAAGTTTCTGTTTTACTTGAGGGCAAGAAAAAGCCAAGTCTAGGGGAGTTGATATATCAAGGTTTTCACACATTTTTGGACCATGATATAAGTGTTTTTATTGAGTCTTGCTACTATTTTCGAGTCTATATAGAGTCTATACAGGTTCAGGTACAATTGGAGCTAAATTGGAGATTTGGATACATATTGGAGCTCAATGGAATGAAGTCACGAAGTGTTGAAGTCGGATTGAAGATGCGGGACGAGTGTCGATCGACACAGCCTGTTGGTGTCGATCGAAACCAGGTTTTCCAAAACCCAAAGACGTGAAGTTTCCAGAATTTTGCAGAAAAGGAAATCTTCAAGACTTTTCCTAATCTTCAAAGGAATTGAGGATTCGTACTTGAGCCTATAAATAGAGTTTTTCAGCCATTTTTTAGGCAGCACCTTATAATTTAGAGAGACAAAGAGAGAGATTAGTTTTTGAGAGCTTTTAGGGAGATAAATATGCACTCTGTTCTTGAGAGATTTGGAACCCTTGTATCTCTTCTATTCTTCTTTCTATGCAAATTACTTATTCTATGATGTTTGCTGCATCTATATATGAGTAGTTTCCTTGTTAGGTTGTGGGGAATTCAAGGGATTGATGATAGGTTGTTAGAATTTATTTTCTATTGGGATTATTTTCTTGTTCTTCATCTTTGATTGTTTTAACTCTGAAATTTAGGATTGATCACCTAGATATCGAAACCCTAGGTTGTTTAACAGACGCGAAAGTGTTGTTGATTACTTAGCGATTGAATCATTAGATGAGCATTGAATCTACTCGCAGCGACAGTTGGTTTAGATATTTGTGAACGATATCGAACCTGAAATTAATGCATGTCTCTATCTTTGAATTCGCAGTGAAAGTTGGATTTCTAGGTTAAGACATTGATAACATCTGCAGCGAAAGTTGATTTGTTTGCTTTCCGTGTTTCGAGTTCTAGAACAATTAGTCCTGATAGTAATCAAACCTGCAACCTGAATCTTCCCGAGATACCTCACCGCCTAGCGTCTTGTCTCCCTGATTTTAAGAACCCTAATTCGAACTTGCTATCATTTATTTTCCTGCTATTTACTGCTTTCTTACTTCACTCTTAGCTTAAAATCTGAATTAGAATTTGTCTAGTTACATCGATTTTCTGTGGAATTCGACCCCTAAGTACTACAGTGATCTCTTAATTTGAGAGAGTAGCTCAGGGTTAATTTGAGCATATCACATACCACTCATGATTGGGTCGAAGTGGTAACGCTCCGCTCCATAAAGTGGAAAGCCGTACTCGTCTGTAGGCTCCTCATAACCTTTCTCTTCCTCTTCTTTATCAGCAGCACCGATATCGGCTTCCTCCCGATATTCCTCCTCGAAATCCACATGGATGTCAGCTCCATATGGGAACAGGTGCTCGTCTTGAGGCTCGAAATCCAGGTGCAGAGGCTCTTTGATCGTGGTCAGGTATGTGTTCGGCAGGAACAGGACGGCTGCATTGTTGGACGAGAGGGTGAACTGATATCGGTGTCCATGCCGATATGGCTTCCCGAGGAACTGTCACTTCTTCAGATACGGGATGTCGACCCACCGAATCCCGTGTCTTGGTTACTCCAGATCGACTCCACCTCCTCTCAGGATGGCTGTCACGATTCGTCCACAGCATACTTGAGGCCTGTCGCTCGGTGTGTAAGTCATCCACGACTAGTAGTGGAGAAGTTCCTTGAGCAATATCGTGATCAAGCCAGTGCTCTTTCTGCTTCCCCTCAGCTCAGTCCCATTTCGGGTCTCTTGGATGATCTCCACCAGACCGTCATCCATGATTTCTAGCTCCTTGGTCAGGACAGCTCCACATTCCTTTCTAGCGAAGAATTTATGTGCAATAGCTCTTTGCACATACCTCAAGGTTGGATGCCTAATCCTGGTGCTCTTGTTCACTCCTGGTTTGTACGTGCCTACTCCGATGTGTTTCCACAGTGCTTTCAGCTCTTCCTTTTCGATGTTGGGTGACATCTCGCGCATATGCCCCTGGCTAAAACCGAATATCGACTCCAGATCCCGAAATGACATACGGTGTGTTTCGCTTCCATACTTGAAGCGGATGTAGCCGTCTCCATCTTCCTCTGGAGTCTCCTCTCCAAATGCATAGAATGTCACCTCTAGTGATGCTAGGAACTGGAAGGTAGCCTCGTCGTGTGATGCATAAGCATTCTCCATGAAACGCCTTAGACCCATGGCGTTGAAGAGGATTTGGCAATCATCATAGATGCCAAGCTCGACCATTGTCTCCTCGTGGGGGTAGTGAGTGGCTTTGAATTCCATCCGCTTGAATGCTACACGCATTTCGGCCAGTGTTGGTCGGGAGCTTTCACTTCTTCTTCATGATGTGCGCGTGGGTGAGCGAACCGTGACGGCTCGGCTAGAACTCCCAGCTGGCCTCTTTCCATCTCTCTTCTCACTTTGGTAGTCTCTTGATCTCCCAAGGATAGCACCGCTTCTTGTTGCTCCCACCATTGTACCTATCAACAAAAACACTCAAAAGTGTGTAAGCACAAGGTAGAGATAACAATACAATGCATCACTTGCATGCGTGTCTAAACTTAAACATCTCTATTCATGACTAGAGAGAGATTTAAGCAAGCACCAACAATTCAATATCAAACCGAGACAAACATGAATCATGAAAAACAAACATTTTTCAACACACATATTTCATAAATTCAAGGATTTTCAACAAAATTTCATATTCGATCAAGGATAAACAAGGAAAATTCCCAGAATTTTGACTAACCAACAGAGCATCGCCGTGAAGCTATCTCACAAGTTAGGTTGTCAAAACCTTAGAAAAATCCCACAAAAAATCCTATATATCTATGCAAAACTTTGCCTACCAAGACAACTCCATCTACTCTCAAACCCGAGATAATGCATCCTAGTGATTTGGATAAGCAACAACCTAACAAATCCCGATCTATTGTAAAAAAACAATCAATATCGGCCAAAGGATGAAAGATTACCTGGTTCGATTTGTTGTAAAGCGATTGAAACAAGATGCAGAATTCACGATTTGAAAGCTAAGAACAAAATATTTGCTGGGTTTGAGAGTGATGGGGAAGTGAAAAAGAAAGAAGTGACAACGATGGCACTTTTATAGAGAAGACAAGGGGTGGAAGGGTTTGACTGGGGTTTCTTGGTTTGGGAAATAGCTGTCGGCTAACCCCAGCCAAGCATTTTTGCCTTATCCGGAAAAGTGTGCCATGAATTTAGGCGCTTTTCTCGGATTGACCAAGTCAAAACCCCTATTACATGGTTGACCATATCGGTTTAATCCCGATATGGCTGACTGTCCTTCTTGATTTCGGCTTGTGTGCCCGATATATGACCCTGAAAAAGATTGTCTGGCTTGGACTTCGTTCCATATCGGCTACACACCATTATGCATGCTCGATATGGAATGTCCTGGGGTGTTACCACGGTGATCACTCCGATGCCGTGTGATAGACTCATAATTTAGCATATTTTAGCATCCATATTAGATAGTTTTGAATGTACTTTTGCATTCATTTAGCCACTTTTAGTCCCATTTGCATACATATTAGAGTTTAGTGAGTGTTAGCTTAGGTTGTTGCATATTTGTACATATTGAGTCCTTATTAGGTATTTTGGAGGCTTGGAGGACCATATGGAGTCTCATGAATGATCAAGAGGAGGAAGAAAAGCAGCCAAATGAGAAGCAAAAGTCTTTTAGAAGCATATCGAGCATTTGGAGGCGGAAAATGTATGTGTCCGAAAGAAGGCCTTGCACTGAGATTCAGACTCCGAAGCCTTCTTAAGAATTGTAGAGGATCCAGTGAGCTTTCTAGCGCCGTTGGAATCAAGTCATTCGGACCTGTGGTTAGAAAGTTACATCGATTTTTGTTCGGATCGACGTGTTGGATCGACGAGCTGCTCGAACCAAAAATCCAGGAGCACGGATCGACCAGCTAGATCGACGAAGGTGGTCGATCCAGATAACCAGAGGTTCGGATCGACCAGTTGGATCGACGAGCCTGGTCGATCCGAACACAGATGTTTTTCCGGGTACAAATCAGATCACACGAAGACTTTCCGTTCCGATTCAGCCTTCGAGCTCTTCATCAAAGTTGTAGATAATTGAATCATCTTTCATCTAGAAGTGGTTTCATCTCATTACGAGCTGTGGTTAGGGAGATATGGTGATTTCCGCAAGACTGCTACCCGGGTCAAAACCCGGTTTGTTCCGGGTTGACCCGGTTTGACCTCCTTCCCTATAAATACTTAAAAACCTAATTTTTATGTATCTTCTCTTGGGCATAAACAGAAAAAACGCCCCTTTGGGGTTTTGAGAAGATTTTGAGATTTCTTTTAACTTGAATGCAATTTGAATCTTGTTTATTCTAATCTTTCATCTTTATCTTCTCTAATTATGTTTACTAGCATTTCATCCCTTAGATTTGTTGGTTTAGCTATGTTTAGTGAGTAGTCTCTTAGGAACTTAGGGATGGGATAGATTTAGGGTTTTCTAATGGTTTAATCTTGCAATCTAGGATAGATTCTTTCATCTCTCTTCTTATTAAGGTGTTCCTAATGCCAAATAGCTAATCTTTGCTATTTTGGATCATAAGCATTTCACACACCCACCAAGTGTTTGATGAAATGCTTGAACCACTTTTTTAAGAGATTTACATTCCTAGCCTAACACATCATTAGTTGTCTAGGGTGTTTATCATGCCAATTAGACTTATGCTTAATGCTTGCTAATCATTTTAATGCTAACACATCATTAGTTCATTAAGGTGATTAGAAAAGGGATTAGTACCACACATCATGGATTAGTCTTTATTAGTGTTCTAGGCATAGAGATAACTTGTTTGATTGCTTAAATGATTGCAAGGTTGGCCATTTGAATATCCAAATCAATGATTCCATCCCTAGGTTTCATTTTTAGCTAATTAGTAATCTTGATTAGTAGTTAATTGTTTGATTAGTGCTTGATTAGTGATAATTAAGGTTTTAGATCATATAATTAGTCTTGTAGTGTCTCCTTTAGCTAGTAGCTTGCTTTTATTAGTTCCTTGTCTCCTCAATTTCGAATTTGGCTTAGCTTAGACTGAACTTTGTATTCCTTTTGCATCAAACTCCCAAGATGGATTGATAACCTCAAGTATTGCAATGACATGAGCAATTGAGGAATTGCTTGCAAGACAAAAAAATCTTGTATCAATTTGGCGCCGTTGCCATATTGGGATTGTTTGATCACTAGGATTTGAGTTTAGTTTGAGACTAAGCTTTCTTTTGTTTTTGTTTGTTTGGTTACTAACTTTCTTTCAAGTGTTTGTTCTTTTTGCAAGGCACAATCACAAGGGAGAAAGCATGGATTCAGATATAGCTTCAATGTTGAAGGCTATATTAGAGAATCAAGAAAGAGGGATGGCTTGGGACCCCACAAGCCACCATGGTTTTGAAAGCTCATCCACTTATCAAGGAGGAATTTTGGATGGAAACTTTGCTCAAGAGAACCAATATGGATATGGTGAGAGATACCAATCTTGGGACATGGAGTATGATCAAGGAGAAACCAATTCTTCCCAAATCTCTTATGAAGAAGAGAATCTCAACTTGGCGAAGTTGATTTTGGAACAGCAAGAGAAGTTTAATGAGCGCATTCTCATGCTTGACATCACATTTGGCACTCCTACTCCATGTTCAAGAGTTGTTGCAACATCACATGTGGAGTCCATCAACACCAACATTACCCAATGGAATGAGGAAGAA
This sequence comes from Alliaria petiolata, assembly GCA_020283515.1. Taxonomy (NCBI): domain Eukaryota; kingdom Viridiplantae; phylum Streptophyta; class Magnoliopsida; order Brassicales; family Brassicaceae; genus Alliaria; species Alliaria petiolata. The sequence goes on from JAHZTW010000001.1 coordinate 430,158,426, forward strand.
GAGGATAAAGATCAAATAAATGATGAACTCCAACAAGAAGCTGAAGGGTCTATAGAAGAACTTGAAGCACTTTTTGGATGCATGGTTGATGAGAATCTTGTGACAAGATATGAAGATCCTTGTGAAGGTGTTTTGGTTGTTGATTGCATAGAGAATGCATGTGAGAGCTCAATTGTTGAGAAAGAGCTCCTAACCAAGAAGGACACACATGTGCAACTCATTTCCAAGATGGAGAAAAAGGATAGTCACATTGAAGAAGAAGAATCTCCAATGGCACAACCCTTTGCCAAGTATCTTGGTTTAATCTCCACCAATGAAGAGAGCATTGATGATCCATGGAAGTTACCATTTGAGAAGGTTAGGATGCAAGAGTTTAGGGGATGGTTCTATGATGAGTATGAACCTGGTGATGCGAGCTTCAACATGTCGAGCTAGAGACTTAAAAACAAGCGCACTTGAGAGGCATTCTCATGTTTATCCTAGTAAAAGGGATGTTGGAGGTCATGGAGCATTGTACAAGGTCAAATCTGCCCAAGGAAAAGTGTCCAAAGCCTCCTCTAACTCCACTCCACACACTCCAAAACTCCAAGGTATCACTCCACCTCCTTTGTATATATTTTCTTTAGATTTTCGTTTTTGTATTTGGTCTTGTTGATTGAGGTCTCCCTTGGACTTTTATTACACAAGAGACTGTGTAATTTAAGTTTGGGGGAGAGGTTGAGAGATTTGACATTGTGTTTTGTGAGTCTTATTTTTACTTTTATGCATATTTGAGTCTCATGCATTCACTAAGAAAAATTTCGAAAATTTCAAAAAACAGCATTTTGTTGCATTTGCATTTGTCACATAAGTAGGATTGAGTCTAGAGTTTTTATCATTTAGGATTGCATTCATATGCATTGGGAGCAATGATGAGCCTATCCTTGTAGATTTTTAACTTTTGTGATCAATTCAACACCCTAGTTAGTAGTTCTTTGATGCTTGTGAATAAATTTGAAAGTAAGGAAGAACCATGCTTGGACCACCTCATTTGTCACTAGTTTTTGGTTAAAATGGGTCTTGAAATTGATAGCCAACTCTAATCACTTAAACCGAAATTTGACATTTAATTATCATGCTTGCATTGAAAGTGAATTCATGGATTAAAATACTTGAGTTTTCTTATCCACTTTGCCACCCTTTTGCTAGCTCAAGTAGCACTCCCACCATAACCAATCTCCTTTGAAGCCAATTGTTCTTGTGTGAATGTTTGTGAGGCCTTTATTTCGATTGAACCTAGCATAAAGTGTTAGGTTTGGGACGACAAGTATAGGTTTTCATGTAGATTCTAGCCTTGCAACTTGGGGCTAGCTTTAGGCTTAGGATTGGGGGATTGTTCAGTGAGGTACTATTTGGTGTTTGCTGAAGAAATTTGGAAAGAAAGAGTTGATGAGTAAAGGGCTTGGCGAAAATAAGGGGAAGAATAGTTTGAAATGGAGAATCTTGTGTTTGAAAAGGAATAGCTCTAAGTAAATAAAAATGCTAGGTGGTCTTAAAAAAAAAAAGGAAAAGAGATGAAAAGAGCCAAAAAGGCAAAAAAAAAAAAAAAAAAAAAAATTTATGTGCATTTATAAAGGCTACCTAGAGATCAAAGAAGAGCTAAGTAACAAGAATAGATTACTTCATTCACTGAAATGATAAGTTGAAGAAGTTCCCCCTTAGAGCTTTAAAAGGAATAAATGTAGTTGAGATTCAAAGGGTTTAGCAAGGCACAAAAAGCCTTGAGAAAAGGGTAGATTCTAGAGGGTTGAGTGAGCTAAAAAATGAATGAGAGGGGTATAGGATCATTGATAGCATTTTGGGTAGATGAAAATCTATGCTTGTATGCATCACTTGTTTCTTACCTTTAGCCTTATGCATATGGTTCAATCTTTCTTGAGTGTCACCCCCACTTGAATGCAAAACCGGATGAATTGAGATCACTTTTATCTCAAAACCCAGTCCCTAAGCCAAATGAATTTACTTTCCTTGCAATGTCATGATTCACGGTTCCAAACTTAATGAATGTTAAAGAGTTGGTTTGATAGGGAGGCTTGTTTTAATTGAATCTTAGGTACATTTGAATGTTGAGATGGGCATGGCTAACTCTTTTGGAGTAGGAACTCACATGCATTCTAGAATTAAGAACTAGGATGTTGAGTTGATCATTATTGTTAACCATCTTGGATTTGAGCTCCCACTTTCAAACCTCTCTCTTAGATTTGTCTTTATTTGCTTGAGGACAAGCAAAAAGGCAAGTTTGGGGGAGTTGATAGACTCATAATTTAGCATATTTTTAGCATCCATATTAGATAGTTTTGAATGTACTTTTGCATTCATTTAGCCACTTTTAGTCCCATTTGCATACATATTAGAGTTTAGTGAGTGTTAGCTTAGGTTGTTGCATATTTGTACATATTGAGTCCTTATTAGGTATTTTGGAGGCTTGGAGGACCATATGGAGTCTCATGAATGATCAAGAGGAGGAAGAAAAGCAGCCAAATGAGAAGCAAAAGTCTTTTAGAAGCATATCGAGCATTTGGAGGCGGAAAATGTATGTGTCCGAAAGAAGGCCTTGCACTGAGATTCAGACTCCGAAGCCTTCTTAAGAATTGTAGAGGATCCAGTGAGCTTTCTAGCGCCGTTGGAATCAAGTCATTCGGACCTGTGGTTAGAAAGTTACATCGATTTTTGTTCGGATCGACGTGTTGGATCGACGAGCTGCTCGAACCAAAAATCCAGGAGCACGGATCGACCAGCTAGATCGACGAAGGTGGTCGATCCAGATAACCAGAGGTTCGGATCGACCAGTTGGATCGACGAGCCTGGTCGATCCGAACACAGATGTTTTTCCGGGTACAAATCAGATCACACGAAGACTTTCCGTTCCGATTCAGCCTTCGAGCTCTTCATCAAAGTTGTAGATAATTGAATCATCTTTCATCTAGAAGTGGTTTCATCTCATTACGAGCTGTGGTTAGGGAGATATGGTGATTTCCGCAAGACTGCTACCCGGGTCAAAACCCGGTTTGTTCCGGGTTGACCCGGTTTGACCTCCTTCCCTATAAATACTTAAAAACCTAATTTTTATGTATCTTCTCTTGGGCATAAACAGAAAAAACGCCCCTTTGGGGTTTTGAGAAGATTTTGAGATTTCTTTTAACTTGAATGCAATTTGAATCTTGTTTATTCTAATCTTTCATCTTTATCTTCTCTAATTATGTTTACTAGCATTTCATCCCTTAGATTTGTTGGTTTAGCTATGTTTAGTGAGTAGTCTCTTAGGAACTTAGGGATGGGATAGATTTAGGGTTTTCTAATGGTTTAATCTTGCAATCTAGGATAGATTCTTTCATCTCTCTTCTTATTAAGGTGTTCCTAATGCCAAATAGCTAATCTTTGCTATTTTGGATCATAAGCATTTCACACACCCACCAAGTGTTTGATGAAATGCTTGAACCACTTTTTTAAGAGATTTACATTCCTAGCCTAACACATCATTAGTTGTCTAGGGTGTTTATCATGCCAATTAGACTTATGCTTAATGCTTGCTAATCATTTTAATGCTAACACATCATTAGTTCATTAAGGTGATTAGAAAAGGGATTAGTACCACACATCATGGATTAGTCTTTATTAGTGTTCTAGGCATAGAGATAACTTGTTTGATTGCTTAAATGATTGCAAGGTTGGCCATTTGAATATCCAAATCAATGATTCCATCCCTAGGTTTCATTTTTAGCTAATTAGTAATCTTGATTAGTAGTTAATTGTTTGATTAGTGCTTGATTAGTGATAATTAAGGTTTTAGATCATATAATTAGTCTTGTAGTGTCTCCTTTAGCTAGTAGCTTGCTTTTATTAGTTCCTTGTCTCCTCAATTTCGAATTTGGCTTAGCTTAGACTTAACTTTGTATTCCTTTTGCATCAAACTCCCAAGATGGATTGATAACCTCAAGTATTGCAATGACATGAGCAATTGAGGAATTGCTTGCAAGACAAAAAAATCTTGTATCACCGTGCTAGACAATCTTTAAAATGGTTTTGCTCCTTCTTGTGTACAAGTGACCCATCTTATTCTCTCTTAGGTACCCGAAAGCATTAAACTAGACTAGGAAAAGTATTAATATGTACAAGGATAAGCTTGGGATACCTCCCAAGAGCGCTTTGTTTTGAGTCACTTAGCTTGACTTTTCTTGTTTCTTTTTCAATGAGAAAGGGGGAAATGAACACCCCTTGATCATGTGGGAGGATCCTTACTTTCCTTAATCACAGAGATGAAATCAGCTAGAGATACATAGGAGATTCCCTCTTTGCTTGCCTTAGTACCCTTTTGATTGGTCAAATCGGTGTCTTTAATCACCTTAAGGTAAGCAAAGAGTCTGATCTTCCCTTTGCATCTCGGCTTGTATATCACCTCACCAGCAACAGAGAGCACAGGTTTCAGAGTCATACCGTCCAGGAGATCACCGAGGGTTGGTCCTTGTACATAGGACTTTTTGCATGTGATCACTGCCGTTGGTGCTTCTTGGATCTCCTCGGTTTGTCCTTCAAACATGGCATTGAGGCAGACGCCATCAAAGCTCTTCCCATCATAGCATATCACCAAGGAAGGATCTTCGGTTTTCTCAATCGTCTTCTTGAGCTCGAGAGAGTATACATGCTCTCTTTCATTGATCCTCTTTCCTTTCGTGTCAGAATGCATCACCAAGCTCCCGGTTGGTCTTAACTCTACCTTGTCACTCTTGCAATCAAACATGCAACCAGCTGAAGCTAGAAAAGGTCTACCCAATAGAAGTCTTTCCTTGACATCTTGGTCCATTTCTATCACTACGAAGTCACTTGGGAGTATCACATTGCCAATCATGGGAGGCAAGTCTATCAGCTTCCTAACCGTCTTCCTTTCACTTCCATCGGCTAGGGCTAATGGCCTCTTGCAGTCAGTATAGTCGTTATACCCGAGACGTTGTGTCGTGGCTAGACTCATCACATTGATGCTTGCACCGAGATCACACAAGCAGTTGTCAAATGTGATCCCACTGAGCGTGCATGGGAGAGTGAATGATCCTGGATCTTCTAGCTTCTTGACTACCAAGGTTTCTTCCATGGGTTTCTCCTCACGAGCTGCTGCATTCCTTCCTATAGTTTCCATTGCTTCAGCATAGAGTTTGTCCTTCAAAGCCAAGAGAAAGGCTGCAACAGGCCTGGTCTCATCGATGTTGTCGAATAGGTCTGCAACCTTTCTCAAGGTTTCAACCAACTTGGCTTCCTTTTCTTCTATGAGACGTTTCTTATGCTTCAGAGGGTATGGCATTGGTGGTTTGTAGACTCGCAGGAATGGTGATTTTGGTGGATTCATCACCTGTTGCTCTACATGTACTGCCAAATTTTGAAAACTCTCTCCCCCTCTTAAGACATCGATGTCCTCATCGACTTCAGCCCGTTTTGGAGAAGCAGTATCGACTTGATCCCGTTTTTTCTCATCGAGAGTGGTGATCATTTGGCAATACTCCTTTGGGTTCATGATGGATTTGCCAGGAAGGTTTCTTGGTTGGCTTGTAGATGCAATGCCTTTGTTGTTTTCAAGTGTCTTGACTCGTACGGTCAATGCCTCGATCTTCTCGGATAGCTTGGTGTTTAAACCGTGTATCTTGTTATGCACCTCGGCAAAAAGTTTGTGCATATCCGTCTGAATGTGGGTTTGACCTTGGAGGAGTTGCTTGAGAGCACCTTCCGGGTCAAAACCAGCTTGAGCTGATGGATTTCCTTGTTGTTGTTGAAAACCAGGAGGTGCGACGACTTGTTGCTGTGGCGGGTAGCCACCTTGCTGTTGGTTTCATGGTACGAACCCTTACTGAGTTGTGTAAGTCACGAACTGCTTTGCTCCTCCTGCTTGTTGTTGTGGATAGGTCTGGTCTTGTGGGTTGGCGACGTTTGTGTTTCTGTAAGAGAGGTTGTTGTTTGGTCTCCTTGTAGTCTAACCTCCTTGAGCGTTGATGTAGTGAACATCTTCGGTCTGAACCTCCTCCCCCTCTTGAACTTGAGTATATTCCTCCACGAAATGGATCTCCTTTTGTGCTTGGACAAGTAGCAACTTGTCTAGTTTTTTATTGAGCTCCTTGGTCACCCTTCGGCTTCCCTCAACTTCCTCTTTGGAGCCACGGTTGGATCTGTCATAGTCTTCGTGGTAGGAAGAGTCACTCTGAGCTAAGTTTTCAACCAGCTCAAGACCATCTTCCACGTCTTTAGCTAGAAAGTTGCCATTACTAGTCGTGTCGAGCAACATTCGGATCTTGGGGATTACACCTTGGTATAGAGTACTGAGGAGTGATTCTTGGCTGTAGCCCTTGAATCTTTCCCAAGCTTCTCCGAAGGTTTCATTGGCTTTTTGGGTGAAGCCACTTATCTCATTCCTCAATCGAGCTGTCCTCGATGTGGAGAAGAACTTGGTCAAGAAAGCCTTCTTACATTCTGCTCACAGGTAATTGATCCCTGTGGCAGAGTCTTCTCCCAAGCGTGTGCTTTGTCTCCCAATGAGAAAGGAAACAAACGCAGCCTGAAGCCATCTTCGCTTACACTGTTGATCTTTGTCATGGTGCACACCCGGTCAAATTGGACGAGATGGTCGAGTGCGTCTTTCAAGGACAGACCGAAGAAACGGTTGTTCTGCACCATGGAGATGAGACCACTTTTGATCTCGAAGTTGTTGGTCTGGACTGGTGGAGGCTGGATTCCGTGTCGGCTTGCAGTCGATATTGGTGCATCACCCGCACCGATTTGCCGAACAGCTCGCTGTGGAGTTGCAACACCAGGCTGTCCTTGTACGCCTTGAAATCCTTGTGGTCCTTGAGGTCCTTGTTGGCCTTGTTGCCCTTGTGCACCAGATGCGCCGACACCTCCTTGATTTTCTTGTTGATTCTCCATCCCCTCACGGTATACGATAACGGCTTGTTCCCGGTGTCGTCTAGCTGATCTCTCCAGCAGGTGTATATCGTCGATTGGGGGAACAAGATTTTTTGTACCGTGTGACCGTAGGTTCATGTATCTATCAAAACAAAGAGATCACGGTAAAAGTGTTAAATAACAAGAAAATAAACACTTGTCCTTGTAACAACCTAGAACCGAAATGGCTAAACTTTAACCCCAAACGGCAACGGCGCCAATTGATAACACGCTTTTTGGCGTGTTAGGGAGTTCAATGATCAACCACTAGACCGTTGTAGTATAGTATATGGGGTATCAATCCATTTGAGATTTTTTAGTTGACATATCGGCTATTTTGATGTTATAAGTTAAGTTGAAATGATTAAACGTTGGGACTTTACTACTAAAAATGACTAAAGACTAGATTTTATGTCACTCAAGACCATAAAAATAAGAACTTTAGACTACTTGAGCAAGAAGTAATGATTTAAACGTTAAAAGAGATAAGCTTTATAATAAAAGAAGGATCAAGATGGGTTTTTGGATCACATCAAAACCTGGTCTTAAGATGGTGATTCTTAGGTAAAGGGATCCACAAGACGTTTAGTCCATGGTGTTTGAGTCTAACCTCTTTGAATCTCTATCACCATAGACTAGCTCTCGCATAGCGTTACAACAGAAGAAACAAGCATGATAAATCGTCCATATTGAACCGTAAGATCTCCTAGAATGTCTTAGGGTAGGAAAGATCAAACTCTTGTTTATGGGTTTGGCTAAGCAAGCACGTGGTGTTCATGTTAAGCCACCTATAGTCTTTAGACTAGATGATCAGACTAGACTAAGCATTGAGAATGATAAACAAGAAATAATCAAACTTTATGTTCTAGCTAAACAAGAAATGTAAATCCGAGAGTTCCTTGGTTCTTTTAACCCATCAAAATCCTTAAAATGACTACTCACTCGCCATTAGAGAAACCTCAAGATCCATAAGGATAAGAAGGTGACTCATGGCTTGCAAGATAGTCAAAAACAAGAAAAGAAAGAAGCTTTTACAAGAAATGCTATGAAACAAGACTTGATAACTTCAAATTAATATAAAAGGTTCAAGCTTTGAACAAAGCTTTAATGGTGAAAAAAAACTAAGAGTTTCGGTTACAAAGACATAAAATTAAAAGTGGAACGAGAGAGAGAGATAAGCGTGGGGAACAATGTGTATTTATACACCAAAGAGGAAAAACCCTAAGCGTTGGGACCACTTGCCCAAAATGGGTACTATATTGGACTGTAGCGTATCAGCTTCAAGTCGTGGAAACAAGCCGAAATGCTAAGTTCTTGTGTTCTTCGGGTAACCTCCATATTGGGGATTGATTTCGGGACCTTGCCGCTGTGAACTTCGTGGCCTGCTGCCAATATCGGGCTAATGCTGATGCCTTGCTCCGATATCCGTCTACGAGGAACACCTTGTGGAATCTTCATTCCGGGATGCCTACTTGATAAGCGGTTTCTTTGTGTGTTACTTAACAATTACTCAAGCTACTACTCATGTCATTGTAATACTTGAGGATCAATCCATATGGATATAGTTAAGACACTAGGAATTCATACAACTTCTTAATCCAAGCTAGCAAATAAGTTTTGGAAATAAACTAACAACCTAAGTGATCAAAATGAACCAAAGCAAGCTAATTTACTACTAATCAAGATTATCAAAATACTAAAACGAATCCAAGGATGGGGTTATCAATCTAAGGTGTCCCAAAAATCAATCTTTGATGCTAAACAATCACAATATAAGCTAATCCCTAGGCTTAAGACTCAATAGCTAGACTAATCCACTTTCATGGCAATAATCCTTTAATTAATCATCCTAATCAAGATCTAACTTTCATTAGTGAAAAGGAAGTTAACAAGCATTATGAAACAGTTCTAAATTGCCAATAAACACCCTAGACAATCACTTCCATGAGCTAGGAATGTAAATCCCTTGTTTAGTTGGTTGGGGAATTTCATCAAACACCTTGTGGGTGTGAAATTCCCTGACGCCTAGTTTTAGCATGATCAAGGCTAAACTAGCATTTAGAACACTAAACACTGAGGGAAGTGAGAAGATCTAACCCTAGGCATCTAGATTAATCCTTAAAACACCCAGATTTAACCCATCCTTAGATCCTAATGAAACTACTCACTAATCATGGTTAATCCCTCAAATCCTATGAAAGAGATAGAGATAAACATGATTAGAGAGATAGAAGATAAAAGATTAAAAGATACTTAGGAAAAATTAGGTTATTTCCTATTTATAGTGAACAGTGGACGACCCGGGTCAACCCGGAACTAACCGGGTATTGACCCGGTTTAAGTCTGAAAATCGGGCAGCGTATCAAGCTTGCTAGGTCGATATGCAGCTCGATACGCTGCTAAATCTTTCCTCAAAGAGTGTGTCGAGCTTGCTAGCTCGACACAGATGCCCGATACGCCATTCTTCAATCTTCGGATGAGATGTGTATCGACCTTAGCAGTCCGATACGAATGCCCGATACGTCGTCTTCAAAACTCCGGGTGGCCCGTGTATCGAGCTTAGCAGCTCGATACAATCGTCCGATACGCGCACTCCGTCTTCCTGCCGAGCTATATCGACCTTGGTAGGTTGACACCAAGGTCGATACACTTCTAAAGTCTGTCTGCTTCATGTTTGGCTCCCTTCTTTTCTTCCTCCTTGTCATCCAACTCTCCAAAGAGGTCCTCCAAGCCTCCAAAGTGCCTAATTAGGACTCAATATGCACAATATGCAACAACCTAAGCTAAAACATGCTAAACTCTAATATGGATGCAATTTGGACTAAAAGTATCTAAATGAATGCATAAATGAATGCAAAGCTATCTAAAAATGGATGCTAAAACATGCTAATTTATGAGTATATCACTACTTCGGGATTAAGTCGCTGCTACTCGTCGAGGTTCGCCCATGCGCTTGCCCGTATCGACTAAGGAGCCGTGATCCGTGCCCGATATCGTCTGTTTCCTCCCTCTTGATCTCTCCTTGGAGTTTCTTTCTCGAACCATCCTCCATACACCTTAGTACCTGATAAAACACTACAAAACATGAAAGAGTATGCAAAGACCTAACCTAATGCATCTAGACCTAACATGAATGAAAATGAAACAAAAACTAAGATAAAAGTGCATGAATGAGATCCTAACTAGTATGAAATGCAAGTGAAATAGGTGTAAATTGCAGGGATATCACTGGAAAGATGGTGTTCTTGAAATCAGTGCTCACTGCAATGCCACCACATTCAATGTCCTATTTCAAGCTTCCTGTTAGTTTATGTAAGAAAATTCAATCCCAACTCACACGCTTCTGGTGGGATGCAAATATTGAAACGAGAAAGATATGATGGGTCTCATGGCAAAAGATTACAGAGAATAAATCTGAAGGGGGACTCGGGTTCCGTGACATTGAATGCTTTATTTGGCAAAGCTAAGCTGGAGGATTATTCAAAACCCATCATGCCTCCTTTCTAGAGTCCTTCTAGGTAAATACTGCCATTCCTCTGCCTTTTTTGAGAGCTCGGCCCCAAAAGCTGCATCCCATGGGTGGAGAGGCATCATTATAGGGAAAAATCTCCTAAAAAAAAGCTTGGATATGTCATCGGAGATGGACATACCATATCCCTGTTGAGTGACCCCAGGCTTTCTCTGAGTGCCCAATCCACTCCGTACGGTCCACCCTCAAAAAGTACATGCAATTGGAAAGTTGCAAGTTTAGTGTCACCAGGCTCAAGAGACTGGAATGTAGAGACAATCAGAGAGGTGTTACCTGAATGGGAACAAGAGATCCTCTGCCTAAACCGAGCTTGAGTGGAGCCTCCGATAAACTTATTTGACTTCCAACTGCTTCAGGCATCTATTCAGCCAAATCCGGATACTACACTGCAAAAGAGCAAGATTTAGACCTTACTCCCCAACTGGACATCCACTAAAACTTCGATTGGATATCAGAAGTTTGGAATGCTAAGTGCTCCGAAAAAATGAAACTATTCCTATGGAAGATCATAAGAGGAGCCTTACCGGTTAGAGAACAGCTCAGAACTCAAGGAATCGTTCCCCATCCAACATGTCCGCGATGTGGTGAACTTGAATCAATTGACCACCTCTTCCTCTATAGTGAATTCGCCAGGAAGATCGGGACGATAGCTCCGTTTAGAGAGCCGATACACATAAACCATAATTAGAAATTCATAGACACCTTGATAGCGTCAAAGCACATGATTACCTTCCCTCCCACATGGATTGGAGCAGGACCTCTCTTCCCATGGATCTGCTGGACAATGTGGACCAGCCGAAACAACTTAATCTTCAACGACCGGCAATTCTTGGCGGAAGAAACAGTGCTAAAAGCAATCAATGATGCCCGAGATTGGCAAGAGGCGCAAGAATACTAACCTCCGGAGTCATCATCTCATCCTTCACCCGTCGTCTACATCTCTCCAAGTCTTATTGAATGTAAGACAAATACTTCGTGGCGAGCTGATATTCGTTCTGCAGGGTTTGGTTAGGCTTTCAAAATCCCTGCAGAAGTTCAATTAGTAAAGGGATCCAATGCTCAACAATTCGTCTCCTCGGCTATTGCTGCTGAAGGTTTGAGCATCTACAAAGCCCTGGTGCATGCTAGACATCTAGGATTGGAAAAGCTTGTGATTGCTTCAGACTCCTCCCAGATGATCGATTCGATCAACGGACGCATGCGATTCAAAGAGACATACGGGATTGTCGAAGATATCATCTCAATCTCCAAAGGTTTTTCAGGATCCACTTTAGAAAATATCGAGATCGGAAAACTGTAATGCTGACTTGTTAGCAAAAACTGTTCTAACCGGCCTATCGGTTGAGCAAAATCTATTGTAACTACCGGTTATCTGAAATACAAACCCTTTGACCAAAAAAAAAATTAATAAAATTAGTTATCAAAAATGGTACACCAATATAACTCTGCATATAAGTCATGATTTTAAAATTAAAATAATTGCACTAATGGACACCCGAGCAGATTATAACTGCATTCGAGAAGGTATGATACCAACAAAGTATTTTGAGAAAACTATTGAACGCCTAAGCGGCGCTAATGGTAGTAATAGCAAAGTACAATATAAACTACCTTGTGCTAAAATATGTAATGAAGGATATTGATTTAAAAATCAATTTATCCTAGTTAAAAATTTTAACTCAAAAAGTTATAATATACCAACAAAGTATTTAATATGATCCCTCTAAAGATCTTAACCTTACAATCTATCTTCGTCACTAATAGATCCAACGGAATGAGAGACTCATTCTGCTTTGATAGAATTTGAAACGGTTTGGGGGATTTATGGGAAAGAGTGAATGATGGAAAGCATACAAGAGATGCTGATGGCTCTTGTATACAAACTGATTGAATCAAAGGATATGACACACACACAGATTCAAACAGGGTTCTCGAGGTTATTACGCACCAAGAGAGGATCTTCTTTAGAAATTATTTTGATTAAAAAGAAAGATAACCCTTAACTCATCTCTCGCACAAAGTTATAAAGAGAGATGAGGAAACACGAAAAACAAAGGAATGCAATGAGTCAGACTCGGGACAAACCACTTGACTTATCATGCAAGACAAGACTAAAGTTTGAAAAACAAAACATAACTCAAAAAACAACTAAGTGTAGATAATGACTCATGAACTTCCAAGCCGAGAAAGATAGAAAGAAGTGGGCTTGGACAAGTGAATGATCAAATGGGCAATGACAAAGTAACATACTTGCCTCGTTAAAAACCTTAAAGAGAAAACTCATTGGGACAAAACTCTTTAAGGGAAAAAGAGCACAAAATATGTTACTAGCCCATTTATCATTCACCGACTTGAATACATACCAATGTGATATTTCTTGCCTTAGCTTCATCATATGGACCGTCTCGTATTTGATTCTGCGATATCTCTAAGGCATTATGAAATGCCTTAGTCTTGGAACGGGTCATGGGACCTTTGATAACTTCTTGATCCTCCTCAGCTATAAGCTTAAGCATATCCACTCCATCCTCGGGTACAAGCTTGTAAGCATTGTCAATGATCCTTTTTGTTATGGTGAAAGGACCATCAATCTGAGGCATCAACTTGAATTTTCTTTCAGCTGGAAAGCATTCCTTCCTTAGATGCACCCAAACTTGATCTCCAACTTCAAAAACCATCTTATGCTTGCCCTTATTCGCATGCTTAGCATATAACTTAGTCTTTTCCTCCAAATTCTTCTTAGCATCTGGATGTATTAATTGCACCAACTCTGCCTTCTTCTTGCCATCCAATCTAACTCTTTCACTCAAAGGTAAAGGCATTAAATCCAAAGGAGAGATGGGATTAAACCCATAAACAATCTGAAAAGGCGAGTACTTAGAAGCAGAATGCACAGCATGATTATATGCAAATTCTATATGTGGCAAGCAATCCTCCCAAGACTTGAGGTTTTTCTTAATCAAAGCTCTAAGTAACGTTCCTAAGGTTCTATTAACAATCTCAGTTTGACCATCTGTATGTGGGTGACAAGTAGTAGAGAACATTAACTTTGTTCCTAACTTAGACCAAAGCGTTTTCCAAAAGAAACTAAGAAACTTAGTATCTCTATCAGAAACAATGGACTTATGCATACCATGAATGCAAACTATCTCCTTAAAGAAAAGATTAGCTACATGCAAAGCATCATCAGTTTTATGACAAGCAATGAAATGAGTCATTTTAGAAAACCTATCAACAACTACATAGATAGAATCCTTTCCTGTTTTAGTTCTAGGCAAACCTAAGGCAAAATCCATTGATATATCATGCCACATATGAGATGGAATAGGTAAGGGAGAATACAAACCATGAAACTGAACCTTAGATTTTTCTTGCTTACTAGTGTTGCATCTCCCACAGATTCTCTCAGCATCTCTTTTCATATGCGGCCAGTAGAAATGATCTTTCATGCTCTCCAAAGTCTTAGCTATACCAAAATGTCCCATTAAGCCTCCACCGTGTGCTTCTCTGGTAAACAAATCCCTCATAGAACAATTAGGCACACAAAGACGGTTCTCATAGAAGAGAAACACATCTTTTTTAAAGAACTTACCCGAAGGAGACTTAAAACAGTTAGCATAAATATCTGAAAAATCATCATCTAACTTGTATAATTCTTTAAGCTGATCAAAACCGAGTAGTTTAGTTTCTAAAGTAGAGAGAAGAGTGTACCTCCTTGATAATGCATCTGCCACCACATTATCCTTACCTTGTTTGTATCTGATAACGTAGGGAAACATTTCTATAAACTCTACCCACCTCGCATGTCTCTTATTAAGCTTCTGCTGTCCCTTTTGATGCTTTAAGGACTCATGATCAGTGTGGATGACAAACTCCTTAGGCAATAGATAGTGTTGCCACGTCTAAAGAGGCATATAGTTCCTTATCATACGTAGGATAATTAAGAGTAGCACCACCAAGCTTCTCACTGAAGTAAGCAATTGGTTGCCTCTCTTGCATCAAAACTGCTCCAATACCTATATGTGAGGCATCACACTCAATCTCGAATGTCTTTAAGAAATCAGGTAAGAAAAGAACAGGGGCATTAGTAAGCTTCTCTTTTAGGCTTTGGAAAGCCTCTTCCTGTGCTGTTTCCCACTTAAATCCAACGTCTTTCTTGATGACTTCAGTGAGTGAAGCGGCTATCGTGCTGAAGTCCCTTACAAATCTTCTATAAAAACCGGTTAAACCATGGAAACTCCTCACTTCTCCCACGGTTTTAGGACTTGGCCACTCTTTGATAGCCTTAACCTTCTCCTCATCCATCTTAACGCCTTTGTACTTACAACAAAACCAAGAAACACAAGACTAGAAGTACAGAAAGTACACTTCTTAAGGTTAGCATACAGTTTCTCATGTCTAAGCAAGTCTAATACCAATCTGATATGCTCTATATGCTCATCTAGACCTTTGCTATAAACGAGGATGTCATCAAAATAAACTACCACAAAGATGCCTATATATGCTCTAAGAACATGATTCATTGAACGCATGAAGGTAATAGGGGCATTAGATAACCCGAATGGCTTAACCAGCCATTCATATAAACCATTCTTGGTTTTGAAAGCGGTTTTCCACTCATCCTCTTCTTTCATCCTAATATGATGATAACAACTCTTAAGATCTATTTTAGAGAAAATACTAGAGTCATGTAATTCATCTAGCATATCATCAAGTCTAGGAATGAGATGGTGATACTTCACAGTAATGTTGTTGATTGCACGGCAGTCAACACACATCCTCCAGCTTCCATCCTTCTTAGGCACTAAGAGTACTAGCACAACGCAGAGACTCATGTTTTCACGTATATGGCCTTTAGCCATCAGCTCCTCCACTTGCCTTTGTAACTCTTTTGTTTCCACAGGATTGGTACGATACGCTGGTCTGTTTGGTAAGGAAGCTCCAGGAGTGAAGTCAATCTGGTGTTCTATACCTCTGATGGGAGGTAAACCATCTAGTGTTTCTTCTGGAAAGACATCACTAAAATCCTGTAAAAGAGCTTTCATTTCACTCGGATATACCGGTGTAAGATTAGTCATAGAGGTTAATGTTTCTTTGTAAACAAACAGAAGCATAGGAGATTAATTATGAAAATCTTTCTTTACCTCTCTTGCCTTAGCAAAGAAGTTATGATGTTTATCTGACCTTAGAGACTGTTTCTGATCTTGTAAACTTCTTGAGGGGTCATGGGAATCAAGACATTCTTCTTACCCTTATACTCAAAGGAGTGTCAGTTTGAGAAACCATCATGAATGACTTTTCTATCTGATTGCCAAGTCCTTTCCAACAGAATGTGGCTTGTTTCCATGTGTAAAACATCACAAAGGATCTCGTCCTTGTATTCTCCAATTGCTAAAGGCACTAACACTTGCTCAGAGACTTTCATTTCTCCTTTATCACTCAACCAATGTAGCTTATAAGGATTCGGATGGGGAGTAACTTGCATTCCAAGCTTTTTAACCATTGTGCTGCTAGCTACATTAGCACAACTCCCTCCATCTATAATCAAACTACACACCTTTCTTTGCACCAAACAGCGAGTATGAAACAAATTCTCCCTCTGATCTTGTTCTTCTGGTTTACTTTGCACGGTGAGAGTTCTTCTGGCTACTAGTAATTCTCCTTGAACCGGTAAAAGCTCATTTTCTTCGCTAATCTCTTCCTGATGTTCATCTTCTGACTCGATTTCACTGTTCTCTCTCATCACCATCACTCTCTTGTTGATACATTCATTAGCATAGTGTCCTCTACCTTGACATTTAAAGCATTTTACATCTCTAGTCTTAGTACTAGACTTTTTAGGCTTCCCTTTAGTATCCAACAGAGATGAAGACTCTGGTTTTGTAATACCAAATGACTTGCTGTCCCTTGTATAGGCTGGTTTCTCTTCACTGGAATAGTTTGACCGGTGTGAGCTCCCACTGAATCCTCCAGTACGGTGAATATTCTTTCTCTTATGCTGCTGCTCAAACAGAATGGCTTTGTGAAGCATCTCCTCAATCTCCACATAGTGCTCAGTTTCCAAACGATCCTGAATTTCTCTGTTAAGTCCTCCTAGAAAGCGAGCCATTGTAGCTTCTCTATCCTCTGAAATGTCAGCCCTCAGCATGAGAGTTTCCATTTCCTTGATGTACTCTTCCACTGAACAGTTTCCCTGAGCTAGTCTCCTTTACTTTTGATGTAGTTCTCGGTGATAATGATTTGGTATGAACCTTTTCCTCATGAGATTTCTCATTTATGTACAAGTATTAACAAGGTACTCTTGATTACGCCTTCTTGTCATAACTAGCTGATCCCACCAGCTTAAGGCATAGTCAAAGAACTATGTAGCAGTAACCTTGGCTCTGCTATCCTCAGTACACTGTTGAGCGTTAAAGACAAGTTCAATCTTCTTTTCCCACTCAAGGTAATCGTCTGGATCACAGGTTCCATGAAACGGAGGGAATTTGAGTTTGATTCCTGGTATGCTCTCTTGCACACGCTCTATGTTCTGTCTAGACCCTCTGCGGTTACTCCTTGAAGAACCACCACTCTTGTAATACTGATCAGTCTGGTGACCACTTCCATGGTTAGACTTCTCTGCCTCTTTATCAGTTTCCTTGCATGGACGCCTCTCAACGGGAATTCTTTCCTCATACCATTCCCTCATGCTTTCTTTCTCAGCTTCAAACAATTTTCTCATTCTGCTTGTGAGAGCATCAAGAATTAATTTGTTCTCTTGACTAACTGCCGTTTTTGGATCATCATTACCGGCCATGGTGCCTGAAACACAATTAATCAAGTCGCAGTAAGAAGTTCTTAAGATGATAAGAATTTATAAAAATTCTAAAACCCTAAAACAGTTATCACAATCTTTTCTAGATGCAACAGGCGGCAATGATCAATCCTAAAATTCAAACAAAAATTTGGGAGATCAAAAAAATTGATACAAAAATTACATAACACTCGATCAACAAAGCATGAGAGATAAACAACAGATCCGTAATGAACAAGCGATTAGAATTCAGAACAAAATTCAAAAATAAACAGATTAATAAATCGTAACCCTTAATCTCTACTAAAACCGCCGATATGATGCAATAAGAAATTACTAGCACCCTAACACTTGTTATGAAGCAAGAGATCAAAGCCACGATCGCGATCAGATGAACAGTCAAAGATATGAATCGACAAAGAAAAATAATATTTATATCGGATCGAAGAACTTAGCTCTGGAAGGTTTGCTCTGATACCACGTAATATGATCCCTCTAGAGATCTTAACCTTAGAAGCTATCTTCGTCACTAATAGATCCAACGGAATGAGAGACTCGTTCTGTTTTGATAGAATTTGAAACGGTTTGGGGATTTTGGGGAACGAGTGAATGATGGAAAGCATACAATAGATGCGGATGGCTCTTGTATAAAAACTGATTGAATCAAAGGATATTACACACACAGAGATTCAAACAAGATTCTCGAGGATATTACGCACCAAGAGATGATCTTTTTTAGAAATGATTTTGATTAAAAAGAAAGATAACCCTGAACTCATCTCTCACACAGAGTTATAAAGAGAGATGAGAAAACACGGAAAACAAAGGAATGCAATGAGGCAGTCTCGGGACAAACCCCTTGACTGATCATGCAAGACAAGACTAAAGTTTGAAAAACAAAACATAACTCGAAAAACAACTAAGTGTAGATAATGACTCATGAACTTCCAAGCCGAGAAAGATAGAAAGAAGTGGGCTTGGACAAGTGAATGATCAAATGGGCAATGACAAAGTAACATACTTGCCTCGTTAAAAACCTTAAAGAGAAAACTCATTGGGACAAAACTCTTTAAGGGAAAAAGAGCACAAAATATGTTACTAGCCCATTTATCATTCACCGGCTTGATTACATACCAATGTAATATTTCTTGCCCTAGCTTCATCGTATGGACCGTCTCGTATTTGATTCAGCAATGTCTCTATGGCATTATGAAATGCCTTAGTCTTGGAACGGGTCATGGGACCTTTGATAACTTCTTGATCCTCCTCAGCTACAAGCTTAAGCATATCCACTCCATCCTCGGGTACAAGCTTGTTTTCTAAGTGTATATCATCCATGATCACATCAGTATTATGAGAAAAATACTGAACGCCTAAGCGGCGCTAATGGTAGTAATCTCAAAGTACAATATAAACTACCTTGTGCTAAAATATGTAATCAAATATATTGTTTTAAAAATTAATTTATCCTAGTTAAAAATTTAACCCAAGAAGTTATATTAGGCACCCCATTCTTTACGCAAATCTATCTTTTTAAAGTAAATGAAATAGGAATAACCACAAAGGTTGTAGGAACGAAATTACTATTTTCATTCCTATCACCCATGTAAACTAAAGAAGTTTTAAGTTTACAGCAAAATACAGTTCAAAAAACTATCAATTTAATAAACAATAAACAAAAACATATTCAATATTTACAAGATGAAATATCAAACAAAAAAATAGAGGAACAGTTAAAAACACCCTATGTAGTAAATAAAATAAAAAAAATAGAAAAGGAATTGCTAAATCAAGTATGTTCGGATTTACCAAACGCATTTTGGAAAAGAAAACAACATGTAGTTGAACTCCCTTATATCAAAGAATTTAATGAAAAAAATAATACCAACTAAAGCACGACCTATTCAAATGAATAAATAATTATTAGAAACCTGTAAACAAGAAATAAATGATTTACTAAAGAAAAATTAATTAGGCCATCCAAATCTCCTTGAAGTTGTTCGGCCTTCTATGTAAACAATCAAGCCGAAAAGGAATGAGGTGTTCCACGACTTGTAATCAACTATAAACCATTAAATGAAGTATTACAATGGATTCGATATCCAATACCCAATAAAAGAGACTTATTAAAACGTTTATACAACGCTAAAATCTATTCAAAATTTGATATGAAAAGTAGGTTTTGGCAAATTCAAATTGTCAAACAAGATAAATATAAAACATTATTTACAGTACCATTCGGTCATTACGAATGGAATGTAATGCCATTTGGGTTTAAAAATGCACCTTCAGAATTTCAACACATAATGAATGCACTACAAGAATTAGTTGACATAGGTACAATTATTGTTACAAAACAAATTTGTAACAAAATTTTGTTACAAATATTCACATTTTTGTGACAAATAAAGCCAATTGGTAATGAAGCAAATTTATAACTAATTGTGACTAATTTGTGTCGATTTGCTACAAATATAAAACTGTCACTAAATTGTGTCAAATAGCAACAAAATATTTGTATCTAAAATTGCAACAAATTTGTTTATAACAATCTGTAACAAGAGTTACAAATGGATACAAAAATATTAATAGCTAAAATGTTGAGATTTTGTTTAAAAAATGTGTCTTCTATTCTTCCTCTTAAGGTACGAGATAGTGTCTCTCAAACCCTAGCCTCCTTTCTTCCTCTTTCTCAATGGCCAGTGATTTGCGGTGGCGATCTCCAGCCACCATCACGCCTACTTCTGCGGTCGCCTCCGGCGATAACCCAGGAATATCCTAGCCTCCTTTCGTAAAAATCTCCTCCTTTACTAGTAGGAACCAGGTGTGATTCTGGTGAGAATCATTGCATGTGGCGACGGTCTTCTCCAGCGGCTTGCTCCGGCGATTCGAGAAGCCTCCGCCGCAGCATCTATTTGTCCGCGACGACGGTCTTCTCCAGCGGCTTGCTCCGGCGATTCGAGAAGCCTCCGCCGCAGCATCTCTTTCTCCGCGACGACGGTCTTCTCCAGCGGCTTGCTCCGGCGATTCGAGAAGCCTCCGCCGCAGCATCTCTTTCTCCGCGACGACGACCCCTTTTGCTCTCGTAAACCTAGATGCGATTTCAAGCATCACACAACCATCTCCTACAGTCTTCTTTTCATAAGAATCTTCTCTTTTCCGACAGGTAACTTCAATCTCTCTACTATCCATTTCCAGATTCGTGAAATTTTGAAGAAAAAACCTGACTTTTCCACGATGAATAATCCTCCCCTGTTCTTATGCTGCTTAGATGACATTAGGTAACCCCACTAAACCTGAATCGTCCTCTAACCTTGCCTTGATTTCTTCTGGATTTCCGAATCAAGTTCCAATTCTATCTCGAATTTTATATTCCTTCTCGCAGCTCCACCTGAAATCAATATCATCTTAGCTCCAAAACAGACAGGTATCTAGCTCCAATTATTAGCTAGATTATGAAATCGTGTGATCTTCCTGAGATTTCCAGTTTTCAAAATGAAACCCAGACTGTGTTTCTTTTCCTGTCTTTCCAGTCTTTCTACTTTAAGCATAGTTTCGTGCTCTTCTTCATTGGCTTTTACTCTGCACACAGCATATGAATTAGTGTTTCAGTTAGAGAGTCTTAGAGTTAGTGTTAGAGAGTCTTATAGTTAGTTTCTCTGTGTTAAAGTTAGAGTTACAGTTAGTGTTAATGTTAGAGTGAGAGTTAGTGTTAGAGTTTTGTCTCAGTTAGAGTTAGTGTTAGTGTCTGTGTTAGAGCATTCTTGTTCTGTTTATATGAAAGCATTCTCGTTCTGTTTATATTATGTCATTTTGGTCATATGTTATAGATTATACGGAAGCATTATATCATGTGTTAGACTTGATAACAGAAGCATTATGGTTCTGTTTAAGTCATTGTTGTTTTGTTTCTCTCAAATTACTTCTTGATGTTAAATGATTTCTATGGTCTCTTATGTTTGTAGAGATGCAATAGAGAATGTCTTCAAGGACTTCAAGCGCTGCAGGTCCCCAACGATTACTTGGGGATTTCTTCTAACATTAATTACCCATCTGAATACTGGAAGGTACTCTCCATGTAAACAATTTTTTTCCCTTTGGGCAACAAATTCTTTCGCTCTTCTCTATATAAGCTTTGTTCTCATCAATTTCGTTTACTTGCAGTTCTGTAACGAGTATGTCGTTCCAAAGGACAACATCGATCATTTTAAAGCTGTCACTGCCCAGGATATCATCTATTCCCAGGTTTGTAATCTTTAACACTTGGCTAAATAAGAGAAAAACTATTTACAGTCCATTGATATACTTATCACTTTTCATTTAACAGAAGCATATTAGCTTAACATTGAAAGAAGAAGATATCCCTGTTACAAACGTCAAGATTGATTTAGCTCGTGGAAGAGAACAGCCTGTTGAATGGTAAGTAAACAAACACTATTTTAGCTTCTTTCTTTAATCTCCACTTTCGCTAATTAAAAAGCTAACCAGCTTATCTTTTTTGATGGAATTTTTCACCATCAGCATCAACGTCTTCAAGGTACGTAATGATCTATGTTCTTGTTTCAAATTTGCTTATAAATTTGTAAAGAGGAGAATTGAAAATAACACAGAATCTCAATACGGCATTTTGGCAACAGGTTTTGGCATTTTGGCATTTCATGTTTATTGATTTCTTTTTGCAACAGGTTTTGGCAGAGTGGAAGTGGGAAAACTCACACTATGCTTGGAGATATGGAGGGAGGAACATGTAGACATCGTGATTTAATTTGAAATTATGACTTTTAAATATTTAATCTTTATAAGATTAATAATTTGTAAACATATTTTTATTTATTTTAATTTAATTTGGTTTTTATTTTTTTTAATTGAAATTTTTACATAGCCACCAAATATTTGTAACTATATGTGGTATTAGTTAAATATTAGCAACAAAAAAGTGTAACTTTTGTATCTAATTGTTGTAATTAAATTATGGCAAATTGTAACACATTTGCGACAAACATTTTGATTGTAGATTTTTGTGTAAAATTATCACAAATTATTTGTAATAAATTTTAGTTGCGACAAAATAGATATGTTGATAATTTGTAGTAAATTTGCTGCAGATTGTTACAAAAAAACAAATAGCTACCCCATCTCGCGAAAAAAATTTGTAACAAATTGTTACAATTTGTTTTTTGCTACAAATTATTGATCATACCTACAAAAAAACGTAGCGATGTTGAACAATTCTTGTACTATATGATATATTTAACAATTATTCAAATTTCACAATAGTCTACATCCATGATGTTCTTGTATACTCAAACTCAATAGATCAACATATTGCACATTTAAATAAATTCATAAACATCGTTAAAAAAACAAGGTTTAGTCTTATCTGCAAAAAAGATGCATTTATTCCAAACTAAAATAAGATTTTTTAGGCCATAACATATATCAAGGAACGATTACGCCAATATCAAAGTCCATCGAATTCGCGGATAAATTCCCCAATGAATTAAGAGAAAAAACTCAATTACAAAGGTTTTTAGGTTGCTTAAATTATGTTTCAGATTTCCTTCCTAACCTTAGGAAAACCATTCAACCATTATTCCAACGTCTTCAAAATAATCCAAAATCCTTGTCTAGCGTATATACCAACCTGGTAAAACAAGTCAAACAAAAGGTGAAAACCATTTCAGGTCTTTCTTTACCAAACCCTGAAGCTGATATAATAGTAGAAACCGATGCCTCAGAAATAGGTTTCGGTGGGATTGTTAAACAGAGATTACTATAGTCCAAACATGAGTCTATAGTTAGGTTCCATTCAAGTGTCTGGTACCCCCATAAATCATATTCCACTGTCAAGAAAGAAGTTCTTTCCATCGTCAACTGTATTTCAAAATTTCAAGACGATTTAATAAACAAAAGATTTTTATTACGTGTCGATTGCAAATCGGCAAAAGAGATTTTACAAAAGGATGTTAAAAATCTAGTTTCAAAACAAATATTTGCCAGATGGCAAGCTATTTTATTTGTCTTTGATTTTGATATACAATATATTAAAGGCGAAAACAACTCTTTACCGGATTTTATAACAAGAGAATATTTACAGGAAAAAACAACTGGTATCCAACAAAAAGATATTCAACATGATGGATCCTAAACAAAAGAAACTGATGACTGCATCAGATTATATCAAAAATCAACCACACCTTCATGGCAAGCCCTTAACTATCCAAAACACTTTCTCGGCACTTGCCGAATTTCCACCTTTAACCTACAAAAAGGCAGTTACTTCTGGAGCCCCTACTCAGGCTTCAACCTCCGC
This sequence comes from Alliaria petiolata, assembly GCA_020283515.1. Lineage (NCBI taxonomy): Eukaryota > Viridiplantae > Streptophyta > Magnoliopsida > Brassicales > Brassicaceae > Alliaria > Alliaria petiolata. The sequence continues at coordinate 430,182,021 of JAHZTW010000001.1, forward strand.
TCCCAAAACTACCCAAGAAACTACACAAAAGTCTGAATACATCCTTAAACCACAAAAGCAACACCTTATGACAACCCATTTCCTTAAACAGGTTACCCTAAGGGAACTACAAGCCTTTACCAATAGAGTCTCCTATGAACAAAGCCTATACAAAACAGATAACCTTACCAAAAACCGTACTTTTTATGAGTATATTCTAGTAGACTCTCGGTCTGCGGAAATTACTCATCACCTTGACCCAAAAGACCAAAACCGCATAGCCTATTCAACCTGTAAAATCCTAAGGGTTTGCTCTATCCAAGACCTTGGTTTCATCAACCTCCACACTATCAAGCCATTCTCTTCCCCCGACTTCCATATTCAAGGTTACTCCTACGTGGATTATCAAAATGCCTTTTTCAGGGCTCTCTATTTACGAGCATTTGACCATTTGTAGTTCTTATCCTTTGATATCAAATGCTCAAAAGCTATTCCAGGATGGTTCTGTGAGTGGTGGCACTGGTTTGGTCCATCCCCTCAAATCTACCCGGAAGAGATAACCAAGACCTCCCTACCTTTTTACCTTAAACACGTACCCAACCAAACTATCGGTCCTTTTAGCAAAATAGCCTCCCACATTGACATGGGTATCCCATGGATTTGTTCATGACATTTTAACCTCATAATCGCCGTCGATACTATGCCATATTCCCTAGTCAAAGAATACCGAGTTAAGTAGTAGGGAACAGCAGTCAAGGTTATACTTGTCCCACCACTTATCTCGGTATTCTTTGACTAGGGAATATGGCATAGTATCGAAGTCGATTATGAAGTTAAAATGCCATGAACAAATCCATGGGATACCCATGTCAATCTGGAAGGCTATTTTGCTAAAAGGGCCGATAGTTTGGTTGGGTACGTGTTTAAGGTAAAAAGGTAGGGAGGTCTTGGTTATCTCTTCCGGGTAGATTTGAGGGGATGGACAAAACCAGTGCCACTACTCACAGAACCATCCTGGAATAGCTTTTGAGCATTTGATATCAAAGGATAAGAACCGCGAATGATCAAATGCTCGTAGATAGAGAGCTCTGAAAAAGGCGTTTTTGATAATCCACGTAGGAGTAACCTTGAATATGGAAGCCGAGGTTAGCGAATAGCTTGATAGTGTGGAGGTTGACGAAACCAAGGTATTGGATAGAGCAAACCCTTAGGATTTTGCAGGTTGAATAGGCTATGCGGTTTTAGTCTTTTGGGTCAAGGTGATGAGTAATTTCTGCAGACCGAGAGTCTACTAGAATATACTCATAAAAGTACGGTTGTTGGTAAGGTTATCTGTTTTGTATAGGCTTTCTTCATAGAAGACTCTATTGGTAAAGGCTTGTAGTTCCCTTAGGGTTACAAGTTTAAGGAAATAGGTTGTCACAAGGTGTTGCTTTTGTGGTTTAAGGATGTATTAAGACTTTTGTGTAGTTTCTTGAGTAGTTTTGGGAGCGGAGGTTGAAGCCTGAGTTGGGGCTCCAGAAGTAACTGCCTTTTTGTAGGTTAAAGGTGGAAACTCGGCAAGTGCCGAGAAAGTGTTTTGGATAGTTAAGGGCTTGCCATGAAGGTGTGGTTGACTTTTGATATAATCCGATGCAGTCATCGGTTTCTTTTGTTTAGGATCTGTCATGTTGAATATCTTTTTGTTGCATACCAGTTGTTTTTCCCTGTAAATATTCTCTTGTTAGAAAATCCGATAAAAAGTTGTTTTCGCCTTTAATATATAGTATATCAAAATCAAAGACAAATAAAATAGCTTGCCATCTGGCAAATATTTGTTTTGAAACTAGATTTTTAACATCCTTTTGTAAAATCTCTTTTGTCGATTCGCAATCGACACGTAATAAAATCTTTTGTTTATTAAATCGTCTTGAAATTTTGAAATAAAGTTGATGATGGAAAGAACTTCTTTCTTGACAGTGGAATAGGATTTATGGGGTCCTAACCAGACACCTGAATGGAACCTAACTATAGACTCTTGTTTGGACTCTGGTTATCTCTGTTTAAGAATCCCATCGAAACCTAATTTGAGGCATTGGTTTCTACTATCATATCAGCTTCAGCGTTTGGTAAAGAAAGACATGGAAGGGTTTTGACCTTTTGTTTGAATTGTTTTACCGGGTTGGTATGTACGCTAGACCAGGATTTTGGATTCTTTTGGAGACGTTGGAATAATGGTAGAATGGTTTTCCTAAGGTTAGGAAGGAAATCTGAAACATAATTTAAGCAACCTAAAAACCTTTGTAAATGGGTTTTTTCTCTTAATTCATCGGGAATTTATCCGTGAATTCGATGGACCTTGATATTGGCGTAATCGTTCCTTGATATATGTTATGGCCTAAAAAACTTATTTTAGTTTGGAATAAATGCATCTTTTTTGCAGATAAGACTAAACCTTATTTTTTAACAATGTTTATGAATGTATTTAAATGTGCAATATGTTGATCTATTGAGTTTGAGTATACAAGAACAGCATCGATGTAGACTATTGTGAAATTTGAATAATTGTTGAATATATCATTCATTATGTGTTGAAATTCTGAGGGTGCATTTTTAAGCTCGAATGGAGCCATTCGTAATGACCAAATGGTACTGTAAAGAATGGGGTGCCTAATATAACTTCTTGAGTTAAAATTTTAACTAGGATAAATTGATTTTTAAAACAATATCCTTCATTACATATTTTAGCACAAGGTAGTTTATATTGTACTTTGCGATTACTACCATTAGCGCCGCTTAGGCGTTCAGTAATTTTCTCATAATACTGTGTTGGTATAATACCTTCTCGAATGCAGTTATAATCTGCTCCGGTGTCCATTAGTGCAATTATTTTAATTTTTAAATCATGACTTATATGTAGAGTTATATTGGTGAATCATTTTGGATAATTAATTTTATTAATTATTTGAATATACTCCTCATTATTCTGTGAATTTTCTTCATCGTTGATTTTTAAACTTTGATTTAAGTTATTGTTACTTGATGACGCTTGAGTACCATTTTCTATTAATGATAAACGTGCATCTATTTGTAATTGTTTTAAATTTTGTGATTAATAAAAAATTGTAATTCTTTTATTTGCTATTTTAATTGTTTAACTTCTCCTTGTAATTATCTTGTGGTTACTTGTTTAAACAGATTTTGAGATGGATATTTTTTAAATATTTTATTTAAACTAAAGGGTTGTGGAGTAGATAATTGAATTTCTTGATCTATTATTTTTTTTAATTTTATTAAGTATTCTCTTTTAATATCCAAATCATCAATTTTATATATTATATCTAGTAAAAGTTGTTTATCACTATCTTTAGTTATTACATTGATTATTTTGCAGTTACATAAGTTATCGGATAATTCTTGTGATTCTGTGGAAAAATCACTTGCATTTTCTATATTGTTTATTGAATTATCACTATCAGAATCTGAAATTTCAGATTCTGATGTTAGTAATAATTTAGCTATTTTTTCTTGTATTTCTAATTGGTCTTGAAATATCTCAATAATTTTCTTTTTTTATTTTAAACTCGGTTGATCTATGACCGGGTTTTTTGCAATTCCAGCAAACTATTTTTTGTTTGTTAAATTTATTTTTTGAATAATTATTATTTTTAGAATAATTTTTATTCTTTAAATAATATTGGTTATTTTGGGTTTTATTAAAATTGTTATGTTTTTGATAATGCCTGACATTATTAGAATTTCTTTGCATATATTTTAAACGTTTAATTCTTGATGGTAGATTAAATTGTTGTTTATAACCATATTGTTCACAAAATGAACCCATGGTTGTTTTAAATTTGAATTTATCATTTCGTTTTTTATCTCTACGTTCTTGACATAATGCTAATCCTTCTTTTTGATAAATAAAAATAATTGACCATAAGTTATAGTGGTTCATGAGATAGGTTGTCCTCAAGAATATTCCTTTAATTTATTGATTATTTTTTCTGCAAAAAAGACGGTAATCATGAGATAAACCGTTCTTTCCAGAATGGTTGATTACAAGCTTGTCGTTGAAATATATTGGTTATAAATATATATTTATACCATTTTAAATCTCCTAAGGTTGGACATCTTAGATTTGTTAATACTAGTTTTGTTCTTTAGCTGGGTTTCCAATAAAATGCATTGTTAGTGTGTGAATTAAAAATTCTACAGCGTTTTGATGTTCTACTTCTTCGAAGAGACCATCATTGCGCTCTATTCTTCTTATTTCAACATGATTAAGTATTGAATCTTGATGAATTGAATCTATTGAATTATCCCACCAATATTTTAGTGCTCCATTAAATCATGTTACTAATAAAACACATGCTTGTCTATCTGTATGATTCCTAGCTTTATAGGCTATAGCTGCCATTCCCATTCCTTGAAATAAATTCATTATTTCATATTCTGAACGTCCATCTATATTCCATTCACATATCCCGTCGCCAGTATATACATTACTGGAATATTTATGGTGTTCTTCATATAATAAATATGGTGGAGTATGTCTTTTATAATAAGGTTTGTTGGATTTCATCATTCTATATTTTATTCAATTAATCTCTTGATTATCACTTTCTGATTGTATAGATGTTTGAATAGATTCATTATCATTTTCATCTATAATGTTTATTCCTTTTCCTCTTTCAATTTTTTCTAATCTATCAGCAATTGTTTTTAATATTTCATTTTCTGGAAATTTAATCTCTCTTGTTATAGGTTTAAAAATTGGTGTAGTTACTGATGAAAATGGATGTTTAATAATTGAATTTTGTTGACTTATCATACTATTTTCGTTGATATTTAGTTTATTATCTATGTGGTCTACTTGTCTGGAAATTGTATGTAATATTTGACTTTGATAAAAAATTTGTTCATATATTGATTTAATATCTTGCATGATTATTGAGTCATTATTATTTCTATTAGTTTGAGATCTAAAAGGTGTTGCTATAACTTGTCGATTTGAAGTATTTAATATCTTTTAATGGTGGATGAATTGACTTGGGTTTTTCACCAGTTGATAATTCCCATAATTGACTTAAGGATGAACTTGTATTAATTGATTTAAATGGATAGTTGATATTGATAGTATTTGAGTATGATTCGAACCATGTTAAAAATGGGATATTTATTTCCTTTAGTGTCATAAAAATATACCGTTTTCCCCTTATATCTTCGGTTTCTTGCTTAGTAAATGTTTTAAAATACAAATTTCGTTTTTCTGAATTTTCTTTTAAATAAAAGTCATCTTTAATATATTGTTTATCTATTTCGTATCACTTTAATATAACATTTATGGATTTAAAATCTGATTGTGTTGGAGATGTTGGGTACATCTCTTGATCAGGTTCTGCTATTGGTGCTTCAAATTTAATTGGATTGTCTTGTTTAATGTTTTGATTTACACTTTCTATTTCTGAGTCTGTACTGGCTTGACTAGTTTGGCCAGTACGATTTTTAGAAAAGGAAGCTCTAGAATGATAAGAACTTATCCTTTGGTGGAAGTGGATCTTTCATTGAACCAAATTGTAATAATATTCTTCCATCTCTTCGTTTAATAATTTTTGAAATATTTCTTTGTTCAAAATTTCTAATTGGTTGAGGAATTTCAATTTTCCATTGATTTGGAAGGGTTATTTCATTCCATTATAATTTTTTTACGTGCGTAAGTAGCACTTGGTGTGTCCTTACTATGGACTGCTAATATAGTGGTTTTTCCTTTATCATCTTGTAGCAAACATCTTGGATTAAATTCAGATGTTGATTGTTTGAAATAAATTCTGTATAATAGTAAGTAGTCATGTCTTTCATTTTGCAATTTAATTTCAGGTAAATGAACATTTAATACCAAAGTGTTGAGTATAGTTGGCTCGTGCAAGCTTACTTGAAAATTACGGGAACAATTAAAATAAACAGCTCCATTGTGTAAGTTTGATTGGACTGCTCCTAGAAGCAAGAGTCCTCATATTTAAATAGGGTTTTATCCCTTAATAACATTAGTATTGGTGAAGCAATTGAAGATAATAATTTAATTTCCTCAAGCTCATTCTGTAAAGATAGAGTTTGTTCGTGTTCTTTGATTGCATAAGCTGTTCTAATACCAAAAGTACCAATTTGATAGATATTTTCCGGGTTAATATGAGGTAATTGATTTTTAGTTATTTCTTGATTAAAAGAGGTTATTTTTGACATAATTTCTCTTGAATTAATTGTATTATGTGATGTAGATACAACATGTTTTGATTTAAAAAGTTTTCTAACTGAAGACGCCATGACTCAATCTGGACTTACACACATTCTAGGAGGATACTAACCGGTTCTATGTTGACACAACTGGGCTTACCAACAGTCTTACGGCCTTCTAGGACTTGCAGCCTGGAACACCTTCAGTGACAGTGTCTCGGTATAGTGGTACGTATCTGACTAGAGGGGGTTTAAGGTAGGATGGGATCATAGAAGTCTTGCTTTTGAAAACGTTTTAAATAAAACTTGTGCAAAGATTCACATCAAAAGTTTGAAAATTTTATAAGTTTGTGGCGTTGTTAGCAGTGTAGAACACTAGAGGGCGATACCTTTCTAGCCTTTGGATCAGTAATCCTGACATCCACAGTGTTTCCAGCCGTTAAACTTATTTAAAAATTTGAAGAAGCATCTGATACCATCTACCAATCGCCGGAAAACTTCTAGAAGGAAGACAGATTAATCAACCAATGGAACCCACGACAAAGATAGACGGGATCTACACAATAATGTAAGCAATGACGTAAGTAATAAACGTAAGCAATAACGCATGCAAGCACTCAACGTGTCGGCACCACTACTGGACGACACGTATCCACGCAACGCACTCAAAGTATCGGCACCACTACGGGATGACACGTATCAAGACTATCAACGCTCCCCCTTTGCTATAAATACTCGCCTCTACCAACGTAGAAGACACAAGCGATCTTCGCACTACTTTCTCACTCTAAAAACATCTCTCTACAAAGCTCTCGAGCATTCAAAAAAAAAGATTTTAGTTTCGAATTTGTAATTCTATTCTCAAGATCTTGGGATAAATCTTTACAATACAAATCAATATCAAATTGTAAGTTTCAATCTTCTTATTGTATTAACTTATGTTTTATAAAACTTATTTTGTTATCTTTGTAATTTTATAAACCATAAGATTTTACTGTAGCAAAGTACTGTTCACTTTTACTTTTGAGTTAGGTTTTTAACTAAGATAAATTGATTTTTAAAACAGTATCCTTGATTACATATTTTTGCACTTGGTAATTTATATTGCACTTTGAGATTGCTACCATTAGCACCACTTAGGCATTCAATAGTTTTCTCATAATACTTTGTTGGTATGATACCTTTTCGGTTGCAGTTATAGTCTGCTATGGTATTCATTAGTGCAATTATATTGATTTAAAAATCACGACCTATATGCAAAGTTATACTTGTGTACCATTTTTGATAATTAATTTTATTAATTATTTGAATATATTCTTCATTATTTTGAGGTTCTTCTTTATTATTAACGTTTAAATCTTGGTTACTTGATGATGCTTCAATTTGAGCTTCTATTACTAATAATCTTGTATTTATCTGTAATTGGTTCAGTTCTTGTTGTTTAATCATTAGTTGTAATTCTTTAATTTGAGATTTTAATTGTTTAACTTCACCTTGTAATTCTCCCGTAGTTACTTGTTTAAATAAACTTTGAGATGGGTATTTTTCGAATATTTTATTTAAACTAAAAGGTTGAGGTGTTGATAGTTGATTTTCTTGATTTATTATATCGTTTAATTTTATTAGATATTCTCTCTTAGTATTTGGGTCGTCAATTTTGTCTATTATATCTAGTAAAAATTATTTATTGCTATCTTTAGTTATTGCATTAATTATCTTACAATTGCATAGATTGTCAGATAATTCTTGTGATTCTGTAGAAGAATCACTTGCATTTTCTATTTCGTTAATTGAATAATCTTCATCAGATTCTTCATTCAGATTCTGATGTTAAAAGTAATTTTGCTAACTTTTCTTGGATATCTGGTTGGTCTTGAAATATCTCATTCATTTTTTTCTTCATTTTACATTCGGTTGATCTATGAGCGGGTCTTTTGCAATTCCAGCAAACTATTTTTTGTTTATTAAATTTATTCTTTGAATAATTTTTATTTTAGAATAATTTTTATTCTTTGAATAATATTGATTATTTTGGTTTATATTGAAGTTGTTATGCTTTTGATAATGTTTGATGTTATTATAATTTTTTTGTCTATATTTTAGACGTTTCACTTTTGATGATGGATTAAGTTGTTGCTTATAGCCATATTGTTCACAGAATGAACCCATGGCTATTTTGAACTTAAATTTATCATTTCATTTCTTATCCCTATGTTCTTGACATATTGCTAATCATTCTTTTTTAATAAATGCAAACAATTGACCATAAGTTATGGTGGTCGAGAGGTTAGGTTGTCCCCCATAATATTCTTTTAATTTGTTGATTACTCTTTCTGCAAAAAGGATGGTTGATTACAATCTTGTCGTTGAAATATATTGGTTATAAAAATGTCTTTATACCATTTAAAATCACCGAATTTTGGACATCTTAAATTTGTTAATACTAATTTTTTACTTTCTAGTTTTTCAGCTGGGTTACCTATAAAATGCATTGTTAAAGTATGAATTAATATTTCTACCGCATTTTCTTTTTCTTTTTCTCTTTCTTCGATGAAAACATCTTCGTCTTCTATTCGTATTGTTTCAACGTGGTTAATTATTGAATCTTGTGCAGTTTGATCAATTGAATTATCCCACCAATATTTTAGTGCTCCATTAAATCCAGTTATTAATAGAATACATGCCGGTTTATCGGAATGGCTTCTAGCTTTATAGGCTATAGCTGCCTTTCCCATTTCTTGAAATAAGTTCATTATTTCATATTCTAAACGTCCATCTATATTCAATTCATATATTCCGCCGCCGATATATACGTTACTAGAATATTTGTGTTCTCCATATAACAAAATCAGGTGGAGTATGTCTTTTATAATAAGGTTTATTTGATTTCATCATACGATTTTTGATTTGATTTATTTCTTAATTATCACTTTCTGATTGTATTGATGATTGAATAGATTTATTATCGTTTTCATCTATTATATTAATTTCTTTTCCTTTATTGTCTATACTGTCTAATCTGTTACTAATTGTTTTTAAAATTTCATTCTCTGGAAATTTGATTTGCCTTGTTATAGGTTTAAAAATTGGTGCAGATACTAATGAGAAAGGGTGTTGAACATTTGGTTTTTGTTTGATATGGTATTTTCATTATTATTTATTTTATTATCTATATGATCTATTTGTCTAGAGACTGTATGTAACAACTGACTTTGATAATTATTTTGTTCATATATTGATTTAATATTTTCCATGATTACTGGATCTTTATTATCTCTATTAGCTCCAGATCTAAAAGGTGTTGCTATAACTTATCGATCTGGAGTATTCAATTTGATATCTTTTAATGGTGGATGAATTGATTTGATTTTATCACCCGTTGTTAGTTCCCATAATTGACTTAAAGATGAACTTGCATTAATTGTTTTGAATGGATAATTGATATTTTCTGTGGTTGAATATGTTTCAAACCATGTAAAAATAGAATATTTATTTATTTGAGTATCATATAATTATAACATTTTTCTCTTATATTTTCTTGTTTAGTAAACGTTTTGAACTACCAATTTCGTTTTTTCAAATTTTCATTTGAATAAAAGTCTTCTTTAATATATTGTTTATCAATTTCGTATGTTTTTATTATAACATTTATGGATTTAAAATCTGATTGTGTTGGAGATGTTGGGTACCTATTTTGATCAGGTTCAGCTATTGGGGATTCAAATTTAATTGGATTATCTTGTCTAATATTTTTTATTTACACTTTCTGTCTCTGAGTCTGTACTAGTTTGACCAGTACGATATTCAGAAAAGAGGCTCTAGAATGGTATGAACTAATTCTTGGTGGATGTGGTTCTCTTACTGAACCGAATTGTAATAATATTTTTCCATCTCTTTGTTCTAGTATTCTTGAAATATTCCTTTGTTCAAAATTTCTAATTGGTTGAGTAATTTCAATTGTCCATTGATCTGGAATGGTTATTTCATCCCATTTTAACTGTTTAGGTGCGTAAGTAGCAGTTGGTGTATATTTACTATGTACTGACAATATAGTAGTTTCTCCTTTATCGTCTTGTAATAAACATCTTGGATTAAATTCAGATGTTGATTGTTTAAAGTAAATTTGATAAAGTAATAGACAGATATCCGTGTCTTTGATTTTGAAATTTGATTTCAGGTAAATGAACATTTAATACTAAGGTATTGAGTATTGTTGAATCATGTAGAATTACTTGAAAGTTTGGTGCACAATTGAAGTAGATTGCCCTGTTGCATAAATTTGATTGGACTGCTCCAAGAAGCGAGTCCTCAAATTTTAATAGGGTTTTATCCCATAATAACATTAGTATTGGTTGATCAATAGCAGTTCTTGATAAAAAATTTATTGCTATTTGGACAAGTAAAAAATGGAGATAATTAAATCCTTTTTGTTTATACTTGTCTAAAGAAATTGAAAATAATAATTTAATTTTTTCGAACTCATTCTGTAAAGATAGAGTTTGTTCGTGTTCTTTGATTGCATAAGGTGTTCTAAAATCAAAAGTACCAATTTGATAGATATTTTCTGGGTTAATATGAGGTAATTGATTTTTAGATATTTCTTGATTAAAAGAGGTTATTTTTGACATAATTTCTCTTGAATTAATTGTAGTATGCGATGTAGATGCAGCATGTATTGATTTTAAAAGCTTTCTAAACGAAGACGCCATGACTCAGACTAATCTTAAACTCGTTCTAGGGGGATACAAACCGGTTCTAAGTTGACACAACTGGGGCTTACCAAGGGTCTTACGGCCTTCTAGGACTTGCAGCCTTGGACTTGCAGCCTTGAACACCATCAGTGACAGTGTCTCGGTAGAGTGGTAGGTATCTGACTAGAGGGGGTTTAAAGTAGGATGAGATCATAGAAGTCTTGCTTTTGAAAACGTTTTTAAATAAAACTTGTGCAAAGATTCGCATTTAAAAGTTTGAAAACTTTCTATAAGTTTGTGGCTTTGTTAGCAGCGTAGAGCACTAGAGGACGATACCTTTCTAGCCTTTGGACCAGTAGTCCTAACATCCACATTGTTTCCCTCTGATACCAGTTTTTTTTTTAAGATTGAAACTTACAGATTTGATACTGATTTGTAGAATAAGTATTTACAGCAAGATTTTGAAAATAAAGTTACAAATTTTGAAACTTAAAACTCGCCCTCGGCATTCGGGTCTGCGGTTCGGATCGGGTCGGGTCCAAGCGGGTTCGGGTTTTTCGGATCCGACAGTGTTGGACCCAAAAAGGAAAACGAAGTTTTTTTGATTCGGGTCGGGTCGGGTTTGTATTTTTGTGTAGGAACCGGACAAAACCCAAAATATAAACGAGTTCGGCTGGAACCGAAAACAAGAATTAGATCTGAGAGATGACTTCAGATCCGAGGAAGCCACAACCAAGCATCGCTGTTGCAAACGCTGCCTCCGAATCGAGTCTCATCTCCACGCTCTCTGAAGAGATCCCTCAGCTCCTCCTCTGTAATATGATCCCAACATACCACGGTCTGGGCTCGTCTTAAATCAAAAAGAGAAAAATTTGAGAAGGAGATAAAGAGAAAAAAGAGGATGAGGAAAAGAAAAATCGGAGAAAGAAAAGAATCGAAGAAGAAGGAGAAGAAGGAGTTCATAGATGTGATTGTTGTTAAGAAAAAGGAGAAGGAGAAGAAGAATTTGAGATGGAGGAGAAGAAAGAGGCGGAGAAGAAGAGAAGAAGGAGGCGCAGAAGATAGATTAGGTTTTTTTTTTTTAAGTTTAGGTTTTTTTTTAGGTTTATAAAAAAAAATCAGAATATCTAATAATTAACGGCTTGGTTCGGGTTTTTGAGTTTAACCCGAACCGAACCGAGAACCATATTAAATTTGAATGAGAACCGTTCGGGTTTTATTGATTATTTCGGTTCAAACCTTCATTTTTGCGTCGGTTCGGATCCGGTTCCTCGGTTCTGGTTCAAATCCCCAGGGCGACTTAAAACTTTCTTGAATGCTTGAGAGCATTGTAGAGAGATGTTTGTAGAGTGGGAAAGTAGTGCGAAGATCGCTTGTGTTTTCTCCATTGGTAGAGGCGAGTATTTATAGCGGAGAGAGAGTGTTGATAGTCTTGATACGTATCATCCCGTAGTGGTGCCGACACTTTAAGTGCGTTGCGTAGACACGTGTCATCACGTAGTGGTGCCGACACATTTGAGTGCTTGCTTATGTCATTGCTTACATTATCATGAGGGTTCCGTCTGTCTTTGTTGTGGGGCTCGCTTATCGATTAATCTGTTTTCCTTCTAGAAGGATACCAATGATTGGTAGATGTGTTTCATACATATATATATACTTTGTATGTTATTTTGCGAATACAGGTAAAATTATACAAGCAGTGTAATATAAAAGTAAAATATACTGTTAATTTTTTATTATACTGTTAATTTTTGTTTCTTCTAACTATTTCAATTTTCTTTATCACTAACAAAATTTTACCGCTTATATCATCAATCGGATTTATAGTGAAGTATGCTTATCTCTCAAATTGATACGATTTTATGGTAGTCTAATTTTTCTTATTATCTACAGGTAAAACCGCATTATATTTATTTTATTATATATACACGACCAGTGGGACTTATACAATGACGTCAGTATTTTTGTAAAGACTAATAATCTAAGCCACTCGGATACGTACGTATATAATGTCTATTCCCTATAATTGTCAACAGTATATACGTTATTAGAATATTTATGGTGTTCTTCAAATAATAAATCAAATTGAATATGTCTTTTATAATAAGGTTTGTTAGATCTCATCATTTTATTTTTTATCCGATTAATTTTTGATTATTACTTTCTGAGTGTATACATTCATTATAATTTTCATCTGTAATATTAATTCTTTTTATTTTGTCTAGTTTGTCTAGTCTATTTGCAATTGATTTAAAAATTTCATTTTCTGGGAATTTAACGTGTCTTGTTACAAATTTAAAGATTGGTGTGATTACTGATGAAAAAGGATGTTGAATAATTTAGATTATGTTGATTTAATATATTATTTTTATAAATATCTAGTTTTTTGTCAATATTGTCTACTTGTCTAGAAATCGTGAATAATAATTGACTTTGATAATTAGTTTGTTCATATATTGGTTTAATATCTTGTATGATTACTAGGTCTTTATCATTTCTATTGTCCCCAAATTTAAAAGGTGTGACTATAATTTGACGGATAGAAGTTTTTATTTTTAAATATTTTAATCGTGGGTGTACAGATTTAATTTTATTACCATCTATTTGTTCCATAGTTGGCTTAAAGATGAACTTGTATTAATTGTTTTAAACGGTAATTGATGTTATTTGCAGTTGAATATGTTTTAAACTATATGAAAAATGGAATATTTGTTTCTTTTAATATCATGCAATTATACCAATTTTATTTTAGTTCAATATTTCTTGCTTAGTGTGTTTTAAGATACCAGTTACCGTTTTCTTCATTCTCTTTTGAATAAAAGTCTTCTTAAATATATTGTTTACCAATTTCATATGTTTTGGTTATAACATTTATGCTTCTCAAATCTGATGGTATAGGAGATGTTGGATACATATTTTGTTCAGGTTCAGCTATAGGTGCTTTAAATTTAATTGAATTATCTTGTTTAATATTTTGATTTACGCTCTCTGTTTTCAATTCTGCACTAGATTGACCAGTACGATATTCGGAAAAAGAAGCTCTTGAATGATATGAATTAATTCTAGGTGGAGGTGGTTCTCTTAATGATCTGAATTGTAATAGTATTTTTTCATCTATTTGTTCAATAATTCTTGTAATATATTTTTTTCAAAAATTTCTTATTGGTTGAGTAATTTTGATTTTCCATTGATCTGGAATAGTTATTTTATTCTATTTTAGTTGTTTAGGTGTGTATGTAGCGCTTGGTGTATCTTTACTATGAACAGCTAATATTGTAGTTTCACCTTTATCATCTTGGGTTAAATTCAGAGGATGATTGTTTAAAATAAATTCGGTAAAGTAACAAATATCTAAGTCGTTCATTTTGAAATTTAATTTCTGGTAAATGAACATTTAATACTAATGTGTTATGTACTATTGGATCATGTAAACTTACTTGAAAACTAAGAGCACAATTAAAATAAATTGCTTCGTTGCATAAATTAGATTGGACCGCTCCGAGAAGCGAATCCTCAAATTTTAATAAAGTTTTGTCTCTTAATAACATCAGTATTGGAGAATCAATACCGGTTATTGATAAAGGTTTAATTGCTATTTGAATAAGTTCAAAATGAAGATAATGGAATCCTTTTTGTTTATATTTGTCTAAAGCGATTGATGATAATAATTTTATTTCTTCAAATTCATTTTGAAGTGATAAAGTTTGTTCATGTTTTTAATGGCATAAGCTGTTTTTAAATCAAAAGTACCAATATGATATATATTTTAAGGATTAATATGTGGTAATTAATTTTTTGATATTTCTTGAATAAAAAAAGTTATTTTTAACATAATTTCTCTTGGATTAATTGTTGTATGAGATGCAGAAGTTGCATGTTTAGATTTAAAAAGTTTTCTAATCGAAGATGCCATGACTCATTCTAAGTTTAAGCTCTTACTAGAAGGATACTAACCAGTTATATTTCGACACAACTGCAGCTTGCCAACGGTCTTATTGCCTTCTCTAGGGTTTGTTGCCTGGAACACCAACAGTGATAGTGTTTTAGTAGAAGAGTAAATATCAGACTAGAGGGGTTTAAACTAGTTTGGGCTCACGGTGATCTTGTTTGAAAACGTTTTTAACGAAATATATGCAATGAATTGCATCAATTTATTAAAAACGTTTGTTTAGAAAATTGTTGAAGATCGTTTTGGCATCTGATACCGGTTTTGAATAATTTATTTGATTTTATTTTTTATATCAAAATACAATGACTTTTTTAATATATTAAAATACTAAAAATTGAACGATGATTAAATTTGTGAATTTTATTGATTTTTAAAATAAAGGTAATAAGATTTTGAAAACAAGATTTTAATGATAAAATTACGGAATTATGACTTAGAAATTACAAAGCTCTTAGGGAAAATTTTAGAGAGAGATTTGTACGTATGATTCAAATGGTGTCCTTCTCCTTTGGTGGAAAGGGGTATTTAATAGGAGGAGGAGAAGCGTTGAGGGTCTTGATACGTGTCGTTGTTTGAGTGGTACCGACACTTGAGTGATTGTGTCTTGATACGTGTCGTTCCTTGAGTGGTGCCGACACTTGAGTGTTTGTGTAAGTTTTCGGCAAGCACGTCTTTGTCTTCTAGAAAGTTTATGACATTTTGTGGGTACGTCGTATACAGATATACTATGTATATTATTTTGTGGGCACGTCGTATACAGATATACTATGTATGTTATTTTGTGGATACATATAGTAGTATAATGAATTTTTTTTAAATTGATGTTTATGTTAATTATAGAAATAGATCACAATATGAATAAAACAATATCCAAGAAAAAGATTTAAAAATTTGTATATCAGATTGTGGAACAAATCATGAGACTAATGATAATGTACAACATCATGAGAGAGAACAAAATCATGAGATTTCTATCTATCAACTAAATTCTTAATGAAAAGATATGGAATCAAAATGAAATGGATGATGTTGATAATGTCTTCATATACTTTATGTCAAAGAAAATAAATGAGAAAAATGAAGAACGCGAATATGAATGTCAAAAGAGACATGACTAGATAAAATGAAAATATTCAATACAAATAGAACTTGATTCGCTTAAAAGGTGTTTAGACCAATTATACTCACACATGAAGAAGTGAGACCAGTTGGATACAAATCATGTGACAACGCAACCATTCTCTTCACAAAATCAGTACATACCACTATGTTCAACAAACATGTCCATAACATTTGAATGTGTCATCAACAAAACATATTAGATGATATCATGGTCATTCCAGGATGATCTTGCATGGTTGTACTATTTTTATCTTTCTATCGCTTTTTTCACTGGAATTTTCTGAAATTTTTTTTTAACAAGACAACAAAAGGCGTACTGTAAGAGTCAATGATGACACTAATCTCCAAGGGGGAGTGTTACAAAATTCAAAATCATAGTATAAATGAATATCAAAGAAAGCAGATGAATTTATATGCACACAAAGTAACTTTCACTTTTTACTTCAAATATAGTAAAATATTTTTGTTATGAAATATCAAATTTATTGATCAAAAACTCCGAAAAATAATTATTTACAAATGTGTTAAATCAAAAAGATGAAAAGAATTAAAAAATAGAAAACCAATTAAACCACTTTAGACCACCTCCATCGCACAAATATTAGGAGTGTCTTGCGTTTAAAAAATATTTAAAAAGTAGCAAATGGTAGAGATGCGTGTCTGTACGAAGACACAAAAGACACCTAAAGACACTTAAATAAAAACACCTTGCGTCAATTTCTAATTCGATTCCTTTTTCTCTTTTCTCTCTTCTCTCTTCTCTCTTCTCTCTTCTCTCTTCTCTCTTCTCTCTTCTCTCTTCTCTCTTCTCTCTTCTCTCTTTCTGAATATTTTTTAATATTATATTCTATATTAAAATATGCTTTAGATCCTAACATGAGGTTGTCCGTTGTGGATGCTCTTAGGATGTTTAAGTGTGACCACATTCACTTGCTATTTTTTCAATATTCTCCTCTTTCTGCGGATATAAATTTTTTATCTTTATTTTTATTTATATTCATGATATAATATGCCTACTATTATAACATAAAAATCATTTATATTCGCAGAAAATCAAAGTACTGAACATAAAGAAAAAAACGAAAAATCAATTTTATTAACTTTCTAAAAATATGAATGTAAAAGTGAATTACAACAAACAATTTAGCTCGTTTATACAGAGAGAAGAAACAAAAATTATTATATCTCCATAGTGATGGTGAACTGCACAATTTCAGTTCATTCGTTTTCTTTAACATTCATGATCGCTATGTTTTTAACGTTTGTTACATTTGCTATTAAATTAGTTATACCTTGTTTTAGTTTTTGTCAGCCCTCTTTATACTAATGTCAATTTTAAATTTCAGTCAGTAGTAGAAAAAATTCAGTTTTTTATTATTTTGTGTTTAACTAATTAAAAAATAATGTTTGTATGTATATGATATTTTATTATGTATTATATACAAAATATAATAGTGTCGTAGGTGAAATATTTTTTGTAAATCGGCCTCATAGTCTATACGAACTAAGTTGTGTGTGTGTGTTTAAGTACGAACCTTCTCTCTCAAAGTGAAGACCGGAGATCCTCTTGTCCTGAAGACTAATTAAACACCGGTTCCTTCACCTTGAGCGACAGGTTTCCGTTGACGTCCGTTAACTTCATCATCTTCCGTACGATCGCTAGATCCACAGAGTACGGAGCGCAAAACCGTAGATCCACGATCACTCCAGCGATGCCAACGCTTTGTGCTAGCGGAGGAGCCGAAGGGTACACATAACAGAAGGTTGCTATCATTTTTTTTTTTTTGTAGCTGAATTTGGTTTTGTCTGGTTATGCCGACAAGATAAGTTTTGGGTAGGGTTTTATAAATAATTTACAAAATAATTACAAAAAAATATTCAAAATAATTAGCTGGATCGCATATGTTGACTTTTAACTTTTATCAAAGAGAAAAGTTTACGCGTATATAAAGACAAAGAATTCAAATAATGAAAGAATAATACTGGTTGAACTTTAAACCGTCAAAGTAATGAAAGAATAATAATACTGACAAAAAACAGAGTGCAAAAATATCAAATCGCTCGAACTTTAAACCGTCGACGACGTAGGCTTTTGAATTTGTAAGGATTGCGTATCGGAATAAACTGATGCAATTTCGAACAGCTTTGCATATAATCCGAGTTAGCTGATAAGGCGAGAGCCAGCTCCGGTGATGGTGACGGGAGTTTTGTTCTATCAAAATTATGATAATTAGTTGTTTGAAGCACCATCCGAATCAAGATGTAATCCACTATGTTGAGTTTTATCTAGACGTTTGTCCATTGTTTCTGTCCAATTAGATAAACAAAATTTTAAAATAAAGAATAAAAGTTTGAAGGCTAGTTTTATGGGAACATGTTAGAATATAATTGAGTTTAGTAATAATTAAATATGTTATGTTAAATTTATTAAAGAGTCATGATTTTTAGATTACGATTGCGTTGTTTTGCTGAAGAGTCAAGGAGGAAGAGACACAACGCTCCACTTATAGTGTCTGTTTCGTTTCTATTTAAGTTATTGTTGTTTTAATGTAAACAATAGTTTTCAGATTCTATTCTAACAATAAAAGTTTTCGTACTCTAATTTTTCACTCTTTGCACTTGAAGAGATTTATCTTTTATACTCTTTTCTGGAAACATTAGTTTCTAACAGATCATATCACAAGAAGGGATGCTTAATACTTCCTTGAAAATTCGAAGAATCAAAGGAATATTCAACTGGAGTCGATTTTAAGACTCACTCATACCGTCTGCAAAAGCAAAGGTAAAAACTTCATTTTGCTTCTCAATTGAATAACCGAGATTTCGATAATGTGATGTACAGAGCAATGAATGAAGAAGAGTCTACGGATTTGGAGGTTTTGTGTAACACCCGTCTCTTACTTCTTCGAAAAGGCATGTTACTTATAACTCAAGAAACCTCTTTCACGTTTAAACGTTTTTCTTATTCCAACAATCGTTTTCAAAACGTCTCAACAATAAATCGTCTTTAAAATATTTTTAAATAAAATAGAATAAAACTCATTCTTAAATGTTTTAAGAAAATAAAGTAAATAAATAAAACTCTTTTATTCCCAAAATCCAGCACCACACCGATCCGGTTCCTCCAACTACTCCTCACGCTCACCTACAAGAGAGAGGGGTGAGTAATTGGGATTACTCAGTGAGAGCGAGCTTTAGAGCCCACAAATCCACCATACACGAATGCAACTACGACTATCACCAGTCCGAGACTAAAACAAGAAGTCAAACACGTGTCCTACGACACCCACTCATCAATCAATAATTTATATACTATGGTGCATACACGCCCACTTGCGCCACACCTTCACGGTTCTAATGGCTGCCCCATTTCCACGGTTCTAATGGCCGCCCCATTTCAAATGCTTTACGCGTTGACTCGCTAAATCACACGGTTCTAATGGCTGCCCCATTGGCTCGTCAGCCTGTCATGGTCGTGATGCTCCCATCACTACTAGACCAACACACATCAACCACCAAGTAAGAGAACTCTCGCTCTTACCCGCAGTCCCTATCGCGGCTTACCCGCTATACGTGCTTTTAGCACACTATATATATATTTAAAATCACCAATTATCATACATCTCAACATCAATCTTCACATCAACATTTTTTATCATCATATAATAAATTATAACATTTTTATTTACGTTTAGAATCACACATATATATTTATAAATATATATCATATATCAAATACCAAGCAAATATATATTATGTCATTTATAGCATAATATATAGGTATTCTCGGTTTAATTTAAGACTAAGTAACAGAACACAGCAATACACTTGCATGAGGGAAAACACGTATTCACGTCCTCACCTTGGTCTCGGATTGCTGGATATGGAACGGGCAGATGCGTTGACGGTTGGATCTGTAGCAGCTGTGACGGAGTGAAACGTTAGTGGCAGAACGACAACGATACGGCAAAACGAAGCTTGGAGTTTACGGACAACAATGGAAGAAACAGATCAGATCACGACGATCGACGGTGGTGACTTGCGGACGTGGCGGCGATCTGCAGTAATGGCAATGGTGGTGGCGAGACACGGCGACGGTGGTGGCACGCTCCCTCTCTCCTCCGCTTCTTTTCCACCCTCTCTCTTCTCCTTCTTCCCCACGATCTCTCTGTTGGATCCAAATTTCAAAAGCTAATGGGCTTTCGGAAATATTGGAAAGAGTGAAAAGAAATGGACTTCAGTTCAAGTGTGTTTAAATGAGAGTGAAGGAGAAATGGTGTGTTTGGGAGAACCATGCCGGGCTGGATGCGGTTCGTGGGTTTGCGGGTTTGCGGAATGGGCTTTCGGACCGTAGGGGAAATTTAATTTTTTGGACTCTTAAATGGGCCAATCGAATTAATTTCAGAAACGCAAATGGACCTTCGGGTTTTCCAAATGCAATTTCGAATGGGTCTTTCGATTTGGACAAATAAATTTGTTAAACTCCAAAGTCTAATTCCACGTGGCAAAGTCTTTGGATTTACAAATTTGAAATAAATTTGTTTAATGGCAAAGTCTATGGATTTGCAATTTTTCAAATATATTTGTTTAACCCATTCGAAAAGTATAACCCCATGTGCAAAGAGAAAAGTTGAATTAAGTTGAAATAATTCTACTTTTGTCGGCCATCTCTCCTAATCTAACGTGGACACATTTTTCTCCACAAATCGTTGGCTTCAAAGGCTACGCCTCCGCCTATTTAAGGAAGTGTTCTATCTCATTTCAAAATACACACAAAAACACAACACACTCTCAAGTCTCAAACATCAAACACATTTCTTTCACTTCAAGCAACGATCCTCCTCTTAGTTCTAAGTGAGTCTCGAAAACGTCTTCTCGTTTTTCAGTTATTAAGTCTCGAGAGTTTAACGTAGTGTTTCTTAGAGTTCGTAGATTCCGTTTTCGAGTGTTGCGAAACGGTCTCGACGTATCGGTTGTATCTTGGGATTCAAAAATCGTATATATCCGTCTCACTACGGGCGATTTATTGAGTTACGGAAAGAGATTTTTCTCGCCTCCGATATACGGATTTCTTCTAAAAGATCCGTTTTTTTGTTTTCTCGTATTTTCTCTTTTCCTTACCTGTTCTTTTATCGATTTTATTACCATTAAAATGTTTTCCGGTTTTGCGGTTCATACAGATATGTCGATGGAGGCCAAGGAATGGACAGAGATTCTTGACGCTATTGCTTTTTTTCCCAGACGAAACCAATCATGACGCATTAACCAACCCTCCCGCTTCATGTTCTTTGTCTTCTCGTGTTTCTTGCAAAACAAAAAAATACAGGGGAGTAAGGAGGCGTCCGTGGGGGAAATTCGCAGCAGAAATCAGGGATTCGACGAGAAACGGTGTTAGGGTTTGGCTCGGGACGTTCCAGACTGCAGAAGAAGCAGCTATGGCGTACGATAAAGCCGCGGTTAGAATTAGAGGAACTCAAAAAGCTCACACAAATTTTCAACTCCAGACGGTTATAAAAGCTATGGAAATGGATTGCGTCCAAAGTTACTACCCGAGAAACCGCTCAAATACGTCGCAACCGTTCAGAAACAGCCGCCAACTTGGACTGAGAACGGAGAAAGAGGCGATTATGGGTTATGATAAATTCGTTGATGGGATGGTTGAAAACCATTGTGCCCTTAGTTATTGTCCAACTATGGACTACTCGGAGACTTGTGCATTTCTTGCGAGTGAAGAAACTTGGTTACGTTCAAGAAAGAGACAAAGAAGTGATGAAGAAGATTGTATGTTTCAAGAAGTTGAGACTGCAGATGAGATGAAGAAGATGGTTACTAGAGACGAGACATTATGTGATGTATTTGGTTTGTTTGAGTTTGAGGATTTGGGAAGTGATTATCTGGATGCGTTACTATCCTCTTTTTGACAGAAGAAACATTAAAACATTACTGGTATTGATATTATACATATGTATACAGTATACATGTATATAATGTAATCATGTTAAAACGATTAATTCATTATTTTTATAAATTAATCATGACAGAAATATTCTATATAAGCACATAAACTATATATTAATATATATATAAAAAATTTGAACCATAATTTATAATATAATGGTTTCACTAGTGTTGTCGAATTGTTGTTTCATAATATGTATATTGTTAATGTTAAACAAACCAAAAGACAAGAACATATAAAAAAAGTTTTTTTCGAAGCAATTTTCACAATTGATAATTCTTGAATCTTCTTTCAACTAATTTTGAAGAGTTTTAGTAGTTTTGAAACTATAGAGAGTCAATAGATGTCAAGAAAAGAAAACAAAAATGAAGCTTGACTAAAAGATTTTTTTGCTAAAAAGGTTCAACAATCCTCTCACTCAACCTGAAAAGCGTAATAAGTAGGAAAAACAGGGGTAAATATGGAATTTACAAAAAGCGCCTGGCTGTATTTTTTGGACATTAATCTCAAATACCCCTCCGTACAGGAGGAGAAATCTAAATGCCCTATTCAAATCTAACTACCCCTCCCTTTAATGAATTGACCTTTTAGTCCTTTATTTAAAAAAAATCGAAAAAGAAAAAAGAAATAGGCTGGTTTGGTAGGAAATTTAATTCAAATCAATCCTAAAATTAATTTCTAAACCAACCAAACCAACCACCAAAATTTAATTGCAGCTCTCTCCCGTCGTCTTCTTCCTTTCTGGGTACTACTGGTGCGACTAGTACCACTCGTTTTAAGTACAACTAGTGCAACTACATTTTAGTTGTACTCAAGTCCAACTG
>JAHZTW010000001.1:430204901-430269721 GCA_020283515.1 Alliaria petiolata
TTATCAGCATGCACACTTTCCGACGATGCGGTTGGAGTTTCCACTCTCGCCCTCTGGCGGGTAGCAGCTCCTCCACGTGCTCTCTTTGGCGGCATCTTCATACAAAAACAACAACAGATCAGACTTCTTCAAAACGAACCGAACACAACAACACAACAACACAAAACCAAAGCGAGTCCGATCCCGGTGGTGCTCTTTTTCTTTCTACATAAATCCCCTTACCGATTTTTTTTTTTTGACGAAAATAATTTAGTAATATTTTTAAAAATATTTATCAATTCCGAAAATTAATAAATAAATACGAAAAACTGAAGAAATAATAATTATATATATATTTTAACTCCAAAAACACTTAACCGAAACCAAAGAAAACACTTTTTCTTTTCTAAAACCGCCTCCCGGGTCAGAACCGGTTTGGCAAACCTTCGCTCTGATACCAATCTTGTAACACCCCGACCGCCCCTACCAACGAGGCCCCACACCTCTCACGGGCTGTGGGCCCCCGCCCCTGTCCGACGGCCGGTGCGTTATTTTTTCTCGGGGGCCCGACCGACTGATTTATTTGTCCCTGCAATCACCACGTGACCTTTTCCCGTGTTTTGGCCTCACTCACACGGTTCCGCAGAGGACTTCCCGGAAAGTCACCCATCCTAGTCCTACTCCAGCATAATCACGCTTAACTCTGGAGTTCTCTTAGGGTAAGTGACCGGAAAAGGTAAGTGCACTTTGATGACATAGGTAGCCAAATACATAACTTGTATAAATCGATAAGAAATAAAGAGGGTTCAAGAAAACTTGTATAAATCGATAAGAAGTAAAGAGGGTTCAAGAAGAAATCAATCTCTCTCAAAGAACGATGTGAAACCGTGAAAAGAAATTCGCGGCCACAAAACGAGATGCTCAAAGTTTGTGCTAAAAGTTGATATGAAAGAGCATACTAAAAAACTCTAAAACATCGAGTATATATAGGTTTTCAAGTCCCCTTGGGCGTTACTTAGGTCTTGGAGTGCATTTGATGGCTTCGGGTTTGAGTTGGGCTGCAAATGGGCTCGGGAATCGACAAGTTGGCTGGCATGTGGCCACTGGCCTTTTGACTAGGCCGTGGCACGGCCAACTTGCTCTTCTTGATGTTTGACCGACCTTCTTGCTTCTTTCATAACCTGAGATCCAACCGTGTGATTGGACTCAACCACTTTGAAATGAAAGACAGCTGATAAGGCTACCTTGTCTCCAAATACGAGCTTGATCTCATGGTGGGAAGGTCTCCATATGATGTTGAAATTATATTCTCGAGCACTTATCCCGGAAATGTCCATTTTACTCCAAAATATGCGTCTTTTGCTAATATTACCTGAAAAGTGTCTTGAACAACGAAATACTCGAAATCTAGTGTTTATGCATTAAAATCTTATTGAAATGCTTATTAAAGCATACACTTATGATAGTAAAAAAGGACGAAATATGCATGTTATCAGATATGAAAACGGGTGCACTGATCGTGGAAGAGATCACAGACGAAAATTAACCACTTGTCACCGTCAAATGCCCTTCTGGTTGATTTCTCCAAGTTTTCTCTCTCTAGAATTTTCTCTTTCTACCAACAGTCCCTAACTGTTGTTCATACTCTTACTCTTCTCTCTGCAATGTCTCATATATATACACAACCAAGAAACACATCTTGAAAAGTCACATATGTTTTTTTGAAAAGTTATAAGAACTAACTTTCCATAACTACCGGTGAACTAAACATGGGCGGAAACCGACCATAAATCAATATCTCCCACTCAAACATGATAGAGAGCATAAGAAGCACTAGAGAAGTCTTAGAGATTAAGATCGAAAATCATAACTCGGAAACCATATGACAAAATATCAAGAATGATGGTGGATTACTCTTGCGAGATATCAGACTTTTCAATATTACTCTTCTAGCTAAGAAACACGCGTATGCTTCAAGAACCGGATTCTCTCTTAGGTCGGGATTATAAAGCATAATATTTTATAAAACGTCCATTTTAGAAGCAACTATTGGTCGACGCCCCAACCATGCCTGCCCCAACCATGGCTGGAGAAGCATCTCTCAAGGTAAATATTTGATTGGTCAAGGTATGCAGTGGGTGATTTGCAATGGCCATTAGGTTTGAATATGGAAAAGTAACTGGATTCCTAATGATGTCCCTCGACTTGCTCTGAAACCTGATCTACAACAATGTCATAATGGAAAATTAGTTGCAACAGTTTCATAATTATTCATTACAGGGACTAATCAATGGGATGATAGTAAACTTCAGACAATATTGCTCTATCCATTGGATGCTTCCTGTGTCAAATGAAACCAAGTCAATTGATGGGCAGAGACTTTATAGTATGGAGCTTTACACACGATGGCCTCTATTCAATTAAATATGGATATGCCTATCTTGCAGCAACACCATCCCTTCAATTCATCAGTTTGTAGTACTTCCAAAACTATATCAAGCAGTATCGAGACTACCTATTCCACCTAAGATCAAGCATTTCTGGTGGAAGGTTTTACATCATGCACTCCCAACTAGTGAAAGTATTTGTAGAAGGAAATTCAAAATGGATAACATTTGTATTACGTCCAAAGCAGCTCCAGAAATGACTGCAAATTTTTTGTTATTACAATGTAAAGTTGTAACTTAAATATTAAAGTTCACTGCATCACATTCAAAATTCCAATGTTTTATATAATATATTTCTAATATGATCATGGATAACACTAAAGACTTGGAGCTTGAACCAGAGCTTGTAGTTGAGGATGAGCTTGTAGACGTTGAAGTTGAAGCTGCACGAGTTGGTCCCATGACTCATTCTAGAGTCAAGAAACTCAATGAAGCTACTGGAGGATTGCTTACTTGTATGTGGAGTCAAGATGATCAAGACAGCGAGTATGGAGGTAAAGCTTATCAAACCACTTTGGTTTTGATTCAAGCTAAATGATTTAAACATATGGGAAAAGTGTTTCAATTATACTCTTTTTTCTTTATCAAGTTTTGTCCAAATAGATTTTCTTGACAAAGTTTTTAATGAGGTAATTGTTTCACTTCTCAATTGCCCATTTGTTGAAACAAAGGCCCAAACACAAGCCCATCAAGTCAATTTTCCGTCCAAATGAAACAAGAAGAAGCTCAAGAGTCATTTTGTTGTTTTCTAGATTGCTTGCATGAAGACTTGTTTATTTTTCCCTTTACATTCTCTTGTAAACTCTTTCTGCAACTTATCTATCTTTTTAATCAAAACTCTTTTCTAAAGAAGATCATCTTGTTGGTGTGCATATCCAACAAAACCCTTAATCTCTTTTGTTCGTATATCGAGAGGAATTAAATCTCGATATCTTGAAGTTCTTCGGCAAGCTTCTGTGATATCATTCGACCATTCAAATATATTCCATCATCACGGCTTCACAGCCAGACCAATTCATTTATTCTCAACGGAAGAGTGCCGATTCAGGGAGAATCTCATTAAGTGGTATCAGAGTACACTCTGAAGTTGAATTTCTTTTCATCATCTTTTCATTAAATCGCTTAATCATTTGTTTGAATCTGTTAGAATCGAATTCTATCATTTGTTTGTCTGTTCATCTTCTTAATTCGTTTAGATCTGGCCGATTTAGACTCTAAGTTCCTGTCGAGTTCTAGCTTACTTGACTCTTCATCTTCTGAATCGATTAGATCTGATTCAGAATTGCAGAATAACTTGTCAAATATGTGTAGTAGACTGAAAATATAATCGATATCTTTAGGACTTTTTACTGGTGTTATTATTCCTTTATGTTTCAGGATGGTGTCTGAACATGAAGAAACTAGTAACAGTGCCAACAACAAGCTGTTAATCGAAGCAATGACTGCTCAAATGGAGAAACTGTTGAACGCTAGAATGGAGACGTTTAGACAAGAGTTTCAGAACCGAAACCAAACCCCAAATGGAGAGGCTCAATTATCAGAAAAAGATCGATCACATAAGAGCAAAGAAGGAAGGAGATATCCTAGAGATGATGCAGCATATGAATATTATAGCAATCATAGTAGTTCTTCTCAAATGAGCCAAAGAAGAACAAGACGTGCAAGAGAAGACAGAGATCTCTTACAAGAAAATCTTGGGGGTCTTAAAATTAAAATTCCAACTTTCCACAGTAAAAATGATCATGACGCTTACTTGGGTTCGGAGAAGAAGATCTAGCTGGTCTTCAATTGTCAACATTACGCAGACATCAACATAATAATGGTTGCTGCTACATAATTCTATGACTATGCTCTTAGTTGGTGGGATCAAATTGTTACTTCAAGAAGGCGTAATGGAGAGTATCCAGTGGAAACATGGTCAGAAATGAAGCTCATCATGAGAGACAGTTTTTGCTAAGCCATTATCACTGTGAGGTCCATTCAAAGCTGAGGAAGCTCACTCAAGGAAACCGTTTAGTAGAAGATTATTACCAAGAGTTGGAGGTCTTACTACTTCGAGCTAACATTTCTGAGGATAAAGAAACAACTATGTCTCGGTTTTTAGGAGGTTTGAATAGAGAAGTCCAAGACAGAGTAGAGATGCAGCACTATGATGAACTTGAAGAGATGCTACATAAGGCTATTCTGGTCGAGCAACAAGTTAAGAGAAAAGGATCTTCAAGACCAAGTTATGGAGATGATTCAATCAGACCTTGTTATCAAAGAGAAATCAAGCAAGCTGTTACTTCAAAGTTTGATACTAAACCAGTTCATGCTATTCAAGACAGAGACAAAGGAAAGGCAGAAGCAACATCATCAAGGGCTCGTGATGTTAGATGTTATAAGTGTCAAGGAAGAGGGCATTATGCGCATGAATGCAGCAACAAAAGAGTTATGGTTCTTCTGGACAATGGAGAAATAGTGTCCGAAGAAGAGAAACAAGAAACTTTCTCATCTCCTGATGCGTATGAAGAGAGAGCAGCTAGGGGAGAACTATTGGTGGCAAGAAGAAATCTGAGCATTCAAAGTCAAACCGAGGAACAAGAACAGAGAGAGAACTTGTTTCATACAAGATGTCAAGTTCAAGGCAAAATTTGTAGCCTCATCATCGATGGAGATAGCTGCACGAATGTAGCAAGTGTTACTATTGTCAAGAAACTTGGTCTAAAGGAGAAGAAGCACCCTAAACAGTATCAGCTTCAGTGGCTTAATGACAGTGGATAAATGAAGGTTAAAAGTCAAGTAACCATACATGTAGCCTTTGGAAAGTATGAAGATGAGATCTTGTAAGATGTGTTGCCAATGGAGGCTGGACATATTCTTCTTGGGAGACCGTGGCAATCAGACCGAAAAGTAATCCATGATGGATTCACTAACTGCCACTCTTTTGAATTTAAAGGCAGGAAGACAATTCTTATTCCTATTAGGACTGTGCAATCTGGATATTAGTTCGGTTTTGGTTCGGGTTTTTGGTTTTTCGGTTAGTAAAAAATAGTTACCATTTTAATGCCATATTTATTTTGGTTTGGTTCGGTTTTGATACCTTCAAATTTCGGTTTATTTGGTTTATAACTAAAAACCAAAAACTTTGTTGGATTTTGATTTTTTTAATAAAACAATTAGCAATGATAATCAATAAAAAATATAAAACATAAAAAATTATTTTTAACAAGTAACAATTTGACATTAGGTCATATTGTTTTATACTAAAATTTGTTTAGACAATAGGTCATATTGTTTTATACTAAAATTTGTTTAGACAATAGATTTTGATTTTTTTAATAAAACAATTAGCAATGATAATCAATAAAAAATATAAAACATAAAAAATTCTTTTTAACAAGTAACAATTTAACATTAGGTCATATTGTTTTATACTAAAATTTGTTTAGACAATAGGTTTTTGGGATTATATAATTTACATATACTTAGTGTATACTATATACTATTATATTATATTTTAAAACTAATCGTTTTTTTTGTTTAATCGGTTTATATTCAAATCATATCCGCATCTTACAATTTTGAAATTGTTACATCCGTACGGTTAATATAGTATATCCATATTCCAACTACTTGTTCTATTTTTGTTTGGTTCGATTCGGTTGGGTTCAGTTTTACCAGATTGAACAGTCCTAATTCCTATTACGCCTCAAGAAGTTTACGAGGATCAAATCCATCTCAAACGCAAGGAGGACATGTTACTCAAACAACCTAATTTCTTTATTAAAGATGGTAAAGTTAAGCAAGGTATGTTTTCAAAACAACCTATGAGTTTAACTAACCTTACACTGGTGTTGCCGAGTGAAATGAAATCTCTTTTGCAGGATTATAATGATGTGTTTTCTGAGGATAACCCCATTGGTTTACCTGCCATTCATGGCATTGAACATCAAATCAAATTTGTACCAGGATCATCATTGCCAAATCACCTTGCTTATCGAACTAATGATATACTCATATATTTCGCATATTTAGCTTGCATTTAGAATAGGTTTTTCATGCATACATCATTCATAATAGACTATTTTGCATCATTTGTACCATTTTAAGTCCTAGAGAACTTTGCATTAGCATTTGCATGGTTTCTTGCATATTTGCATCTTTTTCAGGCTGTTTTGAGTACTTGCAGCTGTGATGGATGCTGAGCATTAACAAGAAGATGAAAGAAGAGCATAAGAGTTGGCAGGAATCAAAAAGAAAACTTGGACAAAAGAGAAGGAGCAGAGATCGACTGGCAGATC
Organism: Alliaria petiolata; assembly: GCA_020283515.1. Classification (NCBI taxonomy): domain Eukaryota; kingdom Viridiplantae; phylum Streptophyta; class Magnoliopsida; order Brassicales; family Brassicaceae; genus Alliaria; species Alliaria petiolata. The sequence continues at coordinate 430,211,611 of JAHZTW010000001.1, forward strand.
GACCAAACTCACCAAATCTAGAAGAGATCGACTGGTAGATCGACCAAACTCACCAGATCTAGAAGAGATCGACTGGTAGATCGACCAAACTCACCCGATCCAGTGTAGATCGACTGGTAGATCGACCAAACTCACCCGATCCAGTGTAGATCGACTGGTAGATCGACCAAACTCACCCGATCCAGTGTAGATCGACTGGACGATCGACTGGACCACTCGAACAATAAGGAAGCTGAGTCATAAAAATTTTTATGCTTTAAGTAAGTGGGATTAGATAGGTCCCTTGTCTCTTGCCCCTTGTCCCTTGCCCCTTAACCCCTCTTTTAAGGCCAAGAGCCATATTTAAAACTCTATATAAAGAGTGTTTATGTGTTTGTAAAAATCATTCAGTTTTCAATCATCTCTTCTTAGTCTAAATAAGTCAAGAAAAATTCTTATTCTCTCTTTAAAGTCTTCTTAGTGTTCTTGTAAGTTTCTCTAGTTTTTTAGTGTTTTTAAGAATTCTTAGTTTATTTTATATAAGTTACTTCTAGTTTTTATAAAATCTCTTTTTAATTTTTATTCTAATGTCAAGTCTTTCTTCTTAAATTTCGAAAAACTCTTTGTGAAAATTCTTTGTCTTTTTATTTTTCTAAGTATTTTCTAGTATCAAGTCTCTCTTTTAAGTTTCATTGATTATGTTCATCAGCTCTAAACTTATGTTTAAGAGAGGGTTGAACATGACTTGTGAGTAATTCTTTTGGATTTAAGGATGAGGTGATTAGGAAGGTTTTAAAGGTTGAATATTGGTATTTTCTTGCTCTTCATCTAATTCTCTTCTTGGATTTGGATGGCTTAAAGCCTAGAGACTCTTGAGAAAGATCTCTTTGATTCATGGGATTTCCTTATCTCAAAAAGACTTAGAAAATCCCCTAAAACCAAATCCAAGATACTAATCTTTCCCTTCCCATACACCATGGATGTGAGGGGGGTTAGTAAGGCCAATATTTAAGATCTTTGCTTTATGCTTTTCATCATTTATTTCCACCAAACATCATGGGTTAGGAGGAAAGGATGAAGAAGGGATTTATACCACACACCATGAATAAATCTAGACCCAAGCTTCTTAAGGCCTAAGGATAGCACATTTAGAAATGTGTAGATTTACTTTTTATAAACCAAGATCGAACCTTTATCTTCCCTAAGCATGAACCTCATTCTTGAATCTGTTATTTTTCATATAAGTAGTTTTAAAAGCTTTCTCTTTTAGATTTAAAGTTTGCTCTTTTCATTTTGCTAAAAATAGCCTTATTTATCTGCTTTTAGTTTTCGAATTTTATAAATAAGTAGTTTTGCATTTAAAATTCCTAGAAGTAGTTTTCAAGTTAGTTAACATCCCAGTAGGGATTTTAAAATAGTTTGCGTAATTATTTAGTAGTTGCAAGTAGTTTATTTTGATTTTCTCCTCCATTTTACCCGAAAATGACTTAGCTTTACTTTGCTCTTGTATTCTTAATACATTTCACACCCTGGTTTGGATTGATGACCTGAAGTATTACAATGACATAGACAAGCTTTAGGGTTTGTTTAACCTGCTAAAAATCTAGTTATCAACTAATCATGTTGAGACGAAAGAGCTACAAAGATAAGTGGATGAGCTCATGGAAAAAGGACATATCAGAGAAAGTATGAGTCCATGTGATGTTCTAGTCTTGCTCGTGCCTAAGAAAGATGGCAGTTGGCGCATGTGCGTTGATTACAGAGCCATCAACAATATTACGATGAAGTATCGACACCCTATTCCTAGATTAGATGATATGCTTGATGAATTGCATGGCTCTAGCATATTTTCTAAAATTGATCTTAAAAGTGGTTTTCACCAGATTAGGATGAAAGAGGGTGATGAATGGAAAACTGCATTTAAAACAAAACATGGTCTATATGAATGGTTAGTTATGCCATTTGGTCTATATAATTTTTTGACAAATGCATCTAGTACATTCATGAGGTTAATGAATCATGTTCTAAGAGCTTTCATTGGAGTTTTTGTTGTGGTATACTTTGATGACATCCTAGTTTACAGCAAAAGATTTTTGAACATGTAGAGCACTTAGAATATGTTTTAAACGTGCTTAGAAAAGAAAAACTTCATGCCAACCTTAAGAAATGCATCTTTTGTACATATAATCTTGTGTTTATAAGCTTTGTTGTGAGTGCAGATGGAGTTAAGGTTGATGAGGAGAAGGTTAAGGCCATTAGAGACTGGCCAAGTCCAAAGAAAGTGAGCGAAGTGAGGAATTTCCATGGTCTTGTCGGGTTCTATAGGCGTGTTGTTAAAGATTTCAGTACTATAGCTGCACAACTCACATAAGTTATCAAAAAGGAAGTGGGATTCAAGTGGGAACAAGCACAAGAGGAGGCTTTCCAGACATTTAAAGAGAAGCTTACTAATGCCCCTCTTTTGATATAGCCTGACTTTCTTAAAATATTTGAAATCGAGTGTGATGCCTCAGGTATAGGGATTGGAGCTGTCCTAATGCAAGATAACAAACCTATAGCCTTTTTCAGTGAGTAAATTGGAGGAGCTACATTGAACTATCCAACCTATGACAAGGAACTATATGCCTTGGTTCTAGCTCTCAAAACGTGGCAGCATTACTTGTGGCTTAAGGAGTTTGTCATACATACTGATCTCGAGTCGCTAAAACACTTGAAGGGGCAACAAAAACTTTAAAAGAGACACACCAGGTGGGTCGAATTTATTGAGACATTCCCATATGTCATCAAGTACAAAAAGGTAAAGATAATGTAGTTGTTGATGCATTATCCCGAATGTGACATCCTCGGCCCTGCCCAAGATGATTTTTAGGGCAAAAGCCCAATAGCCCAAGGTCCACCCGAATTTGACCTAGGGTTTCCCTCCCTTCTCCTATAAATAGAGGTGCTTGCCTTCAGAAATTCCCAGCGAAGCTCTGCCTCGTTTTCTGTCAGAGTCTCTCGCCGGAGCCGTCGTCGGAGCAACCGCCGGACCGCCGTCGCCGAACATCATCTGCCGCCACCGACCACCGTCCACCGCCACCGCCGATCGTCGGACCACCGCTGCCGCCGCCGATCGCCGGAGCCGCCGTCGCCGATCGCCGGAGCCGCCATCCGCCGCTTCCGGAGTTGACCGTTGACCGTCGTTGACTTTTCGTTGACCGCTGACCGTTGACCGTTTACTTATGTTGACTTTTGACTTGCATTGACCGTTGACTTTTGTTGACCATTGACTTTCGTTGACCTCCGCTGCCCGTTGACTTTTTTCGTCGTTCGAAGGCCGTTCTGACTCGTTTATCGTGCCGACTTCAGATCTGAGACTAAGGTGAGGACTGGTCGTGATTTATCTCTCGTATATTCGTACTCGTTTCGGTCTGAGTAGTCTTTTGTTAATGCGCGCATACCTGCGCTGTATCTATATGAATACACGTATTTGTTTGTTTTTTGAACTTGACTAGTAAGCGCTGTAATAACACTTTATTATTAATTGTTGTATGGCTATTGTTGATTGGTGAACTTAGTAACGTAGGTTGTTAAACGGAAAATGGTTGAATGATTTATGAATAGTGTTTGCGGGTGTTTGCATTGTGTGAGGGAAATCACTTGTGCGGGTTGGGATAAGCTGCATGCTTGTGAGGCGGTTTTGCCTGTGTGACGTCATAAATAAGATAGAGAATTCTCTTACGTTATTAGTCTGTGCTGGATATGGAAGGTGTGTGGCGCACCATAGTCCATCGTTGGAGGCTTGACGAGCCATGCGTCGTGAGGACGGACAGCGTGTTGTGCCGCTATATGCCACAGGGTGTGCGCCGGTGAGGGCGTGGATGCACCAGTTAGGACTAGATGTCATTTCTTGATCTGTGAGTATCTTCAGACATGATTGTTTGTGTGTATTACCTTAAGACTTTCGTCTGGAATGGTTATGCATGTGCGAGATGTATATCGTGGGTTCCTAGGACCTGCACTCACTGGGTAATCCAAATTACTCATCCCTCTTCTTTGCAGGTGAGCGCGCTGGCATACAGGAGTAGTCATTCGGCTTGGTGATGATTTTGGAAAGACACAGGTTTTTATTTTATTCGCTAGTTATTTTAAAGACGTTGTTATTTAAATTCGGATTTGATATTTAAGTTAAAATTGTTTTGTAAGACATTTTGGATACGATCCTTGGGAATAAAGTGGCATTGAACTAGAAAGTGGTTTCTTGTGGTGGAAGTTAATGCACTTGAACATGCCTTCTTAGTTACGTAAGAGGCGAGTGTTACACCGAAGGTACACTCTACTCTCTACTCTTGATGTTAAGCTTCTTGGATTTGAGGAAATAAAAGAGCTTTATGCAACTGATTCTGATTTTCAAGAAATCTGTAAGACTTGTGAGAAGTTTGCCACATGGCATTATTATAGACAAGACGAGTTTCTCTCTATGAGAACCATTTGTGTGTTCCTAACTGCTCTCTACAAGGTTTATTTGTCAGGGAAGCACATGGAGGCGGGTTAATGGGATATTTTGGGATTGCTAAGACACTGAAAATCATGAAAGATCACTTCCATTGGCCACATATGAAACGTGATGTTGAAAGAATCTGTGGTAGGTGTACTACTTGTAAACAAGCCAAATCAAAGGTTCAACCCAACAGTTTGTATACTCCTTTACATATTCCTACTCATCCCTGGAATGATATTTCTATGGATTTTGTAATGGGATTGCCTAGCACTAGGACTGGAAAGGACTCTATGTTTGTTGTGGTTGATAAATTTTCAAAAATTGCTCATTTCATTGCATGTCATAAGAATGATGATGCATTACATGTAGCTAATTTGTTCTCTAAAGAGATAGTTCGTTTGCATGGGATGCCTAAGTCTATAGTTTCAGACAGAGACACTAAGTTCTTTAGTTATTTCTCGAAGACTCTTTGGTCTAAATTAGAAACCAAGCTTTTGTTCTCTACTACATGTCATCCGCAAACTGATGGTCAAACAGTGGTTAATAGAACCTTAGGTACTCTCTTGCGTGCATTAATCAAAAAGAACCTGAAAACGTGGGAAGAATGCTTGCCTCACATCGAATTTGCATATAATCATGACGTGCATTCTGTTTCTACGTATTCTCCTTTTCAAATTGTTTATGTGTTCAATCTCATATCTCCTTCGAATCTAATCCCTTTGCCTTTGAGTGAAAGAGCTAGCATTGATGGAAAAAAAGAAGGATGATCTGGTCCAACCGATTCATGAGAATGCTAGGAAAACATAGAAGAGAAAACTATGCTTTACGCTAAGCAAGCTAACAAAGGAAGGCGTCAAGTGATTTTCGAAGTCGCTGATCAAGTTTGGATTCACTTGAGAAAGGAGCAGTTCCCGAATGAAAGAAAATCCAAACTAATGCCAGGGATTGATGGTCCTTTAAAAGTAACAAGAAGGATCAGTGACAATGCCTGTCAACTTGATCTACAAGGTGATTATAATATAAGTTCTAGTTTCAAAATTTCTGATCTGGTTCCGTTTATTGCAGATGAAACGGATTTGAGGACAAATCCTTTTCAAGAAGGTGGGGATGATATAATCATGGACAGCACTAAAGACTTGGAGCTTGAACCATAGCTTGTAGCTGAGGATGAGCTTGTAGAAGTTGAAGCTGAAGCTGCACCAGTTGGTCCCATGACTCGTTCTAGAGTCAAGAAATTCAGTGAAGGTACTGGAGGATTTCTTACTCGTATATGGAGTCAAGATGATCAACACAGCGAGTATGGAGGCAAAGCTTATCAAACCACTTTGGTTTTGATTCAAGCTAAATGATTTCAACAAATGGGAAAAGTGTTTCAATTATACATTTTTTTCCTTGTCAAGTTTGTACCAATGAGTTTTCTTGACAAGGTTTTAATGAGGTAATTGTTTCACTTCTCAATTGCCCATTTGTTGAAACAAAGGCCCAAAGACAAGCCCATCAAGTCATTTTTTCGTCCAAATGAAACAAGAAGAAGCTCAATGGTCATTTTGTTGTTTTCTAGATTGCGTGCATAAAGACTTGTCTCTTTTTCCCTTTACATTTTCTTGTATACTCTTTATGCAACTTATCTTTCTTTTTAATCAAAACCCTTTTCTAAAGAAGATCATCTTGTTGGTGTGCATATCTAGCAAAACCCTAAATCTCTTTGGTGTGTATATCCTGAGGAATTAAGTCTCGATATCTTGAGTTCTTCTACAAGCTTATGTGATATCATTCGACCATTCAAATCTATTCCATCATCACGGCTTCACAGCCATACCAATTCATTTATTCTCAACCAAAGAGTACCGATTCAGAGATAATCTCATTAGTTTCCATTGTTGGCCAATGTGCATAAGCGTGAAGTTACTTTCTTCCCCTTCTTGGGCTGGAGAATTTAGGCAGCACGCAATGATCTTTTGTTGTTTCATGGGAAACGATGGTCAATTCCCCATATTATATATAAGCCATTACTGATTGGGAGCTTCGGAGGGAGGCACAATCCCATGAATCAGCACTTTATGAAACACTTACTTTAGCAGGCGTAGTTTCACCGGAAACCCCAAATATTAATGGTTTCACTTGTTTTGTAGATGGATAGTGGGCATCAAAATATAACAAAGCTGGCATAGGCTGGATTCTCTACAATGTTTATAATAAACCAGTTTTTAAGCGTAGACCGAACATTGATTCAGTTTTAACTCCTCTAGAAGCAGAAGCTTTTGCTCTATGTAAAACTGTAATGCAGATTAAAAGATGAAAAGATAAAGATATTGACGCTTATGCTGCATATATATGCTCAATGATTAAGGCTGTCCTTCACTTTCAGTTTAAACATGTTAAGCGAGATAACATATTAGCATATAGAGGCTGACACCTTAGCAAAACTACGAAGAGGAGATCAAAAGCCCTATGTAATCAAATGGATTGATAATATTGTAACTCTTGTACTTGTTTTATAACTTTTGTGATAGATCTAAAACAGTACGGATTTTTTAGCGGTAAGCTGCATCTTTATCGATAGATTGGTGTGATAAATGGTTATAAAACATTTGAAAACTATAAAAAAAAAGTTGTAAGCAAAAATGGTACAAAAAAGATGAGCATAATACTATTAATAACGCTTTTTTATTGTTTTGTGATCGGTAACTATAAAAACATTATAACTTGTATCATAGTTTTTTGGTAACGTTTTGATTACTAATCATGTTTCATATGAATGAAACTCTTTGATGATTAAATTTTTTTTTTTGATGTAAGTATGTAACACAAGAAAAAGAAAAAAAAACAATACTTGGCTTCTAACGGTGCGGTAGAATATTGTAAATTAAGAATTAAGTAAATATTTTATTGGGCCATAATTGCATTTCTTATTTATGAGACTCAAAATCCATAATTTCAACGAGGCGTGATTTTATAACTGAGAAAGCAAATCCGAAAGCTAAGTGGAGAGAGAGAGAGACAGAGTTGAATTTGAAATTAGAGAACGCCGATTTTCTACTCTCCGGTTATTTTATCCGCCGGAGTTTCTCCTCCCACCGTCTCTTCTCCTCGCCGCCGTTTACAGTTGTTCTTCTGCCGACTATACTTTCCTCCGCCGGTAATCTTAGCTTCTGTTCTGCGGCAGTTCCCGATCTCTCGAATCGGTGTTCTTCGTGTTTTAGGTTTTCGTTTCTTATACCCAGAATCTGAGAAGACGTATTTGTGGCTCATCTAATTTACTTTTTTGGTTGCTAAATCATCATCGAGCTCGATCGTTTTGCCCTAGCTTTTAATGGCGATTTGTAACTTCTCAATCTACTACTGCTTTAATTGTTGCGCTGTGATCGAGTTTATAGGTTTACTTTACTCCTGTCGATTTCCCCTCGATCTGATTAGCAACTCATAAACCATTTCTTCTCAATCGTGTTCTTGTTATCTGAGAGGATTATGGAAAATCAGAATTTGTTATCCAGATTGGTCAATGCTCGATTTCATTTCTTCTATTGTGATGTTTCTGCTAATACACAGCCAAGCTCATTTCAATGGAGAAAAATGATGATTGTTAAAGGTTTTTTTACTCGATAGTTACCATGTAATGAAATCTTAAACTGGAATAGGCATATCGATTTTCAGATTGTTTTGTAGAATAAGCTCGTTAAATCATATAATTTGACTTATTTACTAACTACTTGAATTCTCATTTCAATTGGTGCTTTTTTTGTTTTTGTTTTCAGTTCTTCAAGATGATTGGATCGTTTCTTACCAGAGGATTGGTGTAAGAAATCATACTATTCTTACATTTTGTTTGCTAGAATGATATTGGATAGATATGGGAGTTACTGTTGTTTAGCTCTCCGAAATTTTCCTACATTTGTTGCAGGATGGTGTTGGGTTATGCCTACCCTGCGTATGAATGCTACAAGACTGTTGAAAAGAATAGGCCTGAGATTGAGCAACTTCGCTTTTGGTGCCAGTACTGGTATATTGTTTATATTGCCTTTTCGTTCTCGTCTCTGGTTGAAGTTTGGCGTTTATGCGTCAGAAATGGCTTACTTACTTTAAGTAACTATCAATCACAGGATATTGGTTGCTTGCTTGACAGTTTTTGAGAGAGTTGGTGATGCTTTTGTTTCATGGTGAGCATTCTAAACCAAAAAAGCCGATTGATTTCTCCAACTATGATAATGATTTTGCTCTGTTTTTTATTATTGTTATTGTCTTCATTTCTCTCCTCAAGGGTTCCAATGTACAGTGAAGCTAAGTTAGCATTCTTCATATACCTGTGGTATCCTAAAACAAGGGTAAGTGTAAAGATTTGGTTGAAGGAGAAACACGAGCCTTTTGTATGTGTACATGATCATATCTCTTTGATTTTTCAGGGCACTACATATGTCTACGAGTCCTTCTTTAGGCCATATCTCTCACAGCATGAGAATGACATAGACCACAGTTTGTTGGAACTAAGGACAAGAGCTGGAGATATGGCTGTTATATACTGGCAACGAGTTGCAAGCTATGGTCAGACCAGAATCTTTGAGATTTTGCAGTATGTCGCCGCACAATCAACTCCAAGGCCGCAGCCACCTCAGGTACGATTGAGAAATCCGCAGCAATCTCCTAGAGAATCAGTCAATATGCATCTATGATACAATAAGTATTTGAATTCGCATTTCATATTCATATCCGTTTGTGATTCAGAAACGTGGAGGCAGAGCTAATCAATCTCCTCCTAAGCCTAAGAAAGCCCCTAACGTTCAACCAGAATCTGAAGAAGCAGAGTTGCCTACTTCATCTAGCTCATCTTCAAGCGACAATGAAAGTAATGAGGCTACCGGTAAAGCAGCAGGCCCTTCAAAACCTACATCTGCACCAGCCACAGATACGAAAACCGCTCCGATAGTACAAAAATCAGTCTCGTCCCCAATTGTGAACCCAACAACCCAAGTGGAAACGGAACCAATGCAGATAGAAGAAGTGGAAGAAGAAGCAGAAGCGGAATCGGTGAAGGAAAATTCGAACCCGGAAGGTTCAAAGGAGACGGTAATGGAGCAGACAATCAGGATGACTCGTGGGAGGTTAAGGAAGACGAGGTCAGAGGAAAGCCGTTGAAAAAAAAAAGGTTGAAAAAAATTGTTAATTACTTTCATAACGTTTGTCTCTCTTTCTTCTCTTTCTCTGTTTCTTCTAGAATTACGTTGACAGGAACTAATTAACTAGTGGGAATGCTTGTACGAAGAGTAAATTTGGTTGTTTCTTTATTTCATTCGATTCGTTGCGTTAAGTGTAGAGATGAACTCTCTTGTTTTGTTTGTTTCTTCTGATTTGTTAAAAAGGCACAACTACTTGGGAGTAGAAATGAAGCAAAGATCAGCCATAAATCAATAAGTGGTTAGAAAGCAGTTAAAAAGATAAGATTTCACCTAATCATGTGTTCAAACGTCAAAGAACACTATAAAACGAAATTAGAATGGTTTGTAAAGGGATTGAAATTAGGTAGTTGTTATTGAGACCAACCATAAAAAGCTTGTTTGAAGACCCAGAAATAAAAAGAAACAATTGAAAGGTTTTGTATTTGGTGGCAGTTACATCACAATTTACAACCTTCGTAACCTCAAGTTGTTAGCAACCGGAGCCACACCATCTTTGCAAAATTGGTTTTTTGTTTTTGTTTTGGACAAACATTTTTATATTAAAATTAAATTGAGGTTAGAACCAGATACACAAATATTCGAAACCGATACATAATTGAAATACAAGACAAGATAAACATAAGATAGAAAATTACAAAATTGTTTTTAAACATATTTTTACGGATAGTTCAAAAAAAAACATATTTTGACGGAATATACTTTTCAAATTCAAATTTCTGCACAAATATATTGCAGCTCTAGCCTTTTAGCAAAAAAAAAAAAAAAAAAAAAAAAAAATATATATATATATATATATATATATATATATTGCAGCTCTATTGACGTTTCTTAGCAATGTATCTAGTGAATAAAAATTTTTAAAATAAGAAGAAAAGAAGAGAGGGAAACAAAAAAAGGCAGATACGTTTCTTAAATAAAAAACTATTTACGGACGTCTCTATACAAGTGTCTGTTAATAATTGGTTCATCACTTTAATATTTAAAAATTTAATTACATACATAAATTACATTGATATTATATAGATTAGATACTATGGAAAAAGTATCTACCATGCTCTTGTGTCATCATTACCTATTTTAGCAAAGTTAATGAACAGTTTATTTTATAAAAAGGAAAAAGATAATCGAAGATCTCTTCCTTGTTTTTTTTTCTTTTCTTTTAACTTTATCGCTTCCAAATTATGATACAGATTCTTTGTAGTCAAAATTTGAAATCAAATTGGTCATAGTATTGAATCATTGGCAACATGCGTTAGACTACAGAACAACTCTTAACATATCCTCTTTAAAAAAAAAAACAACTCTTAACATACCTTTTTGTGAGATAATAGTCAAATCGACATCTTAATCAAATAAAATTTAATATTAATATATAATTAGCTAAAATTAGTATATTGTGAAGCTTTATTATGGGTGCAACTCCATGTTCTTTTCTTGCTATTACTAAGGTACTTAAAGAAAATTAAGTTTTTAGTATTTATAGTGAATAGCGCGAAATCGGATCAGTCCGTAATAAACCGGATGTTAACCCGGTTTTTCAGTTTAGATCGGGCTTGATATCGGACCCGATATGGCTTGTCTGTATCAAGCTAGGCTTTTTCTCGTTGCTGAATCGGGCTCTCTTAGCCGATGTACATGCCCGATGTGAAAACTCTGCTCGTCCTGCCTGATGTGTATCAGGTTCCCTTGTCCGATATGGATATCCGATACAGATGCTGCGAAATCCTCATTTTCTCTGGTTGAATCGTATCAGGCTCCATTTCCCGCTGTGCTTGCCCGATATGACGCTTTTGATTCGATTCTTCGTCATGTCTACTCCATATCTGGCAATGTAGGTCGATATGGAGCCGATATGGAGCCAGACGAATTTTGCCGTCCATCTTTCAGCTTTTCTTCCTTCCTTGCACATCCACGAAACTCCCAATAGTTTTATTAACCTCCAAAACACCTGAGAAACACCCCATATGCAACAAATATGCAATAACTTAGGCTAAGACTCACTAAACTCTAATATGGATGCAAACGAGACCGAAAATAACTAAATGAGTGCAATAATGAATGCAAAACTATCCTAAATGAATGCTATAACATGGTAAATATGAGACTATCAACAACAATTAAAATGTGTTACAAAACAATATAAAATAGCATGAATTATGTGCTACTGTAAAGTATATTAAAGAATTTGATTAACGCTATAATGGAACGATCTACAATAGCATGTCACAAAAACGCTATTGTATTGGGGGGAGCTACCATAGCTCTGGCTGTCATAGCGTTTATGAAACGCTATCAAACCCCTATGATAGCGTTTTTTTGTGTGTTAAGAGCGTCCATTTTTCTTGTAGTGTACTTAAAACAATACTATAAACTTTGACACACAAACCCCCAACCTCTTTATTAGGTTTAAGGAAGTTAGAAATCATAGGATTTTCGCAAAACAACAATCTCTGTGGATTCGATCCCTTAATATACTATTGTGATTGATGTGCACTTGCGGCTACCTTAGAGGTAAAACTTGGAGTACAAAACCCCACACATCAACTGGTTGTTAACCGGAAGTCTCGTCGGTAGATAACCAATCCACCGGTATCAAACACTCTACTATGAGAGACATAACATTTACATTCAATCGACATAAATAAAAAGAAGAAATAAATTTGGATAAACCAACCTTAATTGAGTTGGTCCCTTTTGGTTTCAGAAGTTCCTTCACCGATGCATGAATCGAAAATCGGTTAAACGACACCGTTTGTGCAATTTCAGTCTCAATCACCATTACCGTAATGAGAATATGAATAAATCGAAACAGAAACCGCCACATGATCGACAAATTCAGGACCAAACTAATCATGAGCAACATCTTATACAATGTTAGTGTTTAGCCACAATAATGGAGATCACACAAAAATTTTCTCCGAAGAAGAAAAAACCGTCAGAAAACGCTTTGTGTTTCTTCAATTCGCTATATCCCGTTGTTGAAGTTTTATTTGAATAAATCTAAATTATAATCAAAGGGAAAACAAAAGGAGTACGGCCGACGCCAGCCGGAAAAAGTTACAGAGAGATGATAGTTGAAAAAATTCGATTAAGAATCGCCTTGTCCGAGTGAGTTAGTCGTTTATAAATAGTGTTTGCATTGAAAATAAGTTCGCTTGAGAATACTAGTATCAATAACTAACCGTGGTACTAATACCTTTTCCATTGCTTTACCCAATTTCCATTCTCACCATAATTATCTTTCAACTTTATCGTTTATTTTTACTTTAGTTTGCTCGTTTGTCTTGTTTAGTTTCCTTTACATATATACTTTCCTGTTCATTTTGCACTTAGGTTGTTAGATGAGTGGCCTGCTTTTTCAACACATCTCGATGAGTTCGTGAAAAATAAAAGTCTTTTACCTTTTTCTCTATCTTAGTTATTGATAGATGCTTGAGTGTCGATCAGTTTTGCTCAATACACCAATATGAAACTACAAGTGCACAGTAAAACAGGATTAGTATAGTCAGAGACTTGAATGTCTCGCTAAGAAATGTAAAGACTTTAATCAAGTTAAAACAATTAAATAATGTCGAAAGTGTTTATACAGAAAATGAAAGAGAACAAAATTAAAAACGTGATTACAAACACTAAGAGAAAACGTTAGGCTTTTAGGGTAATCGTTTGGAAATATGCAACGATATGATAGATGATATGTGTCACAATTCGGTTCCAGAAAACACCAAAATTTTGCTGCAAGTAATATATTGGACCGAATGTGTATTGGACTTTGTATTAGTTGATGATTAAAAATTTAATTGGATCAGAACCTAAAGGAGAAGCCCAAAAGCAACCCTAACGTCTCATTCCTTTCTATTTAAAGGAAATGTCAGAAAGGAGAGACCACATAAAATTTTGACAGTGAAGCTTTGTCAAAATTGCTTCAGACTCAGCGGTTAAGGACAGTTGCGACCAGCCAACTTGCGGGCCAGAATCCCGTCGCTTCCGATGGAGGTAGATCACAATCAAGTTGTCGTTGGAAAGATATTTATCTCCGCTTTCTAGAACATCCGAGATTGATCAATTTAGAGGTATAGTCCGTGAGCTATCGTTAATTCATTTTGAGGTGTCGAATCGGTTAAAGCCCAAACTTAGTCACATAATTGTTTTTCAGTTTCTGATAGGTCTAAAGGAGGCTATCGATTTTGACACTTCCTTAGAACTTCTCTAGGTTTAAATTTATAAACCTAAAGCTGCAAAGTGCATAGCTGTGCGTTGAGTACTTAGGGATCGATCCACGGAGAAGACCTACCGCAAAACAAAAGATGTGTTAGAGCAACCAAAGACGCAAAAGAAAAGGGGTTTGTTTGTGTCACGATTTGGGGTTTTGCGATTTATGAAGGTATTGAAAGCGATCGACCCTTATATAGACTTGGCTCACGACCAAGCCGATAACAAACGGAAAAAAAAGAAAAATTGACTTTTAAGAAAAATGAAAAATCAAAGTAACGACGAAAAGAAAATCAATTGAAAGTGTGATACTAAAAGTGAATAAACGAAATTGCGATATTGAAAGTGCATAAACAAAATTGCGGTATTGAAAAACTGTATTGAAGTGCGTAAAGTGCGGTAAATCATTGGAGAGAAAACGTCAGGATCATCCGAGAATTATTAGGAGGTTCTAACAAGAGATTAAACAATCTATCGAAAGCAAACGAGGCTAAACGATTTCTCTAAACTTGAATCACTATATCTCGATCCAAATACTTTTGTAAGAGGATCGACTATGCGTTGATTACTTCTTAGGTATGCAGTCGCATCCCACGACACATTCAAGCAAGCATTAACGGATCGAGTTCGTTCTAATGCTCACGAAAATTCCCTCTAAAAACCCTTGTGAATCACCCCAACGAAAATTAACTATTCACAAATGATAGATCGAAGCGTGGACATTATATATGCATGAATACTTCGCTTTATTGGTGAAAAACGAAAAAGGGTTCAAGAACAATCTATCTCCCTTAGAAAAAAAGACATAAACAATGAAAATGCTAAAATGAAGAACAAATGTATATGTGAAAGCACAAAATGAGCATAAACTTAAGCACATGAAAATGAGAGGCTAGAGGTGAGTATTTATAGGTCTTGAAGGCTCTTTAAGCGTCACTTAGGGTTAACTCGCATCTTTCAAGTTGCGGAAATAAGTTGGGCTTGATGGGATTAAAAATGGGCTCGACAATGTCGACTTGGAGTGGTCGCGGGAGCGTGGGCTCGTGGCGCGGCCAAGTGTGGCTTCACCGCGAGGTCATGTGGCGCGGAGAGGAGTGGCTTGGCCGCATGGTCGAGGCCCCATGGCATGGCGAAATCAAGTGTTATCAAACCGCCGTTTCTTCTTTTGCTCCTCTAGCGAGACTGCATGATATGCATTCAGTAAAATCATATTAACTACAGATCCAACCGTTAGTTTCTTTCACTCTACTTGGGTTTGAAAGCTAACATTCCCCTCTATTTGGTGCCCAAATTTGAGGAGGATCGCACGGTGGAAAGGTCTCGATCCAAAGTTGAACTTCTGCCAGTCCTGAATAGTCCATATTGTCGTTTTGCATCATTTTTGCTAAGTTTACCTGAAAAGAGTCTTACACATACAAATGCTCAAATGCTATAAAAACGTGAAAACTCACCAATACTCGGTAACTCGTCAAGTCAGCCAATCAAACGTTTGAGCAACATAACTCGGAATTTAAACTCAAAGCGTTTGGGTCTAGTTACCTTGAGTTTCTCATTCGTCCCGAATATGGTTCACAGTCCCTTTGAGTATTTGGAGCTCTCTCTTGTTGACTCCTGATAACACTCATATTTTGCTCTCAAAACCTATCATTTGAAGATTCTTGATGTACTCATAAATTAGCATGTTTTAGCATCCATTTTAGGTAGCTTTGCATTCATTTATGCATTCATTTAGCTACTTTTAGTCCAAATTGCATCCATATTAGAGTTTAGCAAGTTTTAACTTAGGATGTTGCATATCGTGCATATTGAGTCTTAATTAGGTACTTTGGAGGCTTGGAGGACCTCTAAGGAGAGTTGGGTGACAAGGGGGAAGAAGAGAAGGGAGCCAAACATGAAGCAGACAAGTTTTAGAAGTGTGTCGACCTTGGTGTCGACCTACCAAGGTCGATATAGCGCGGCAAGGAAGACGGAGTGCGCGTATCAGACGATTGTGTTGAGCTACTAAGCTCGATACACAGGCCACCCGGAGTTTCAGAACATGGCGTATCGGACATTCGTATCGGACTGCTAAGGTCGACACACATCTCATCCGAAGTTTGAATACGGCGTATCGGGCATTTGTGTCGAGCTACTAAGCTCGACACACTCCTTGAAGAAACTTTTAGCAGCGTATCGAGCTGCGTATCGACCTAGCAAGCTCAATACGCTGCCCGATTTTCAGACCTTAACCGGGTCAATACTCGGTTTGTTCCGGGTTGACCCGGGTCGTCCACTGTTCACTAGAAATAGGAAAAGACCTAATTTTCCTAAGTATCTTTTAATCTCTTGTTTTGCTTAGAAAACCTTCCCTTTTTGGTTTCTAAGTAATTTGTAAGACATTTCTTAAAGTTTATGCAATTTAGTACTTGTCTTTATTAATCTTTCATTCTCTATCTCTCTAATCATGTTTAACTCTATTTCTTTCATAGGATTTGAGGGTTTAACCATGATTAGTGAGTAGTTTCATTAGGATCTAAGGATGGGTTAGATCTAGGGTGTTTTAAGGGTTAATCTTGATGCCTAGGGTTAGATCTTCTCATTTCTCTCCTTGTTTAGTGTTCTAAATGCTAGTTTAGCCATGCTCAAGCTAAAACTAGGCCTTAGAGAATTTAACACCCACAAGGTGTTTGATGAAATTCCCCAACCAACTAAACAAGGGATTTACATTCCTACCTCGTGGAAGTGATTGTCTAGGGTGTTTATTAGCAATTTAGAACTGTTTCATTATGCTTGTTAGCTTCCTTTTCACAAATGAAAGTTTGATCTTGATTAAGATGATCAATGAAGGGATTAGTGCCATGAAAGTGGATTAGTCTAGCTATTGAGTTCTAAGCTTAGGGATTAGCATGTTATGTTATTGAGTGGCATCAAAGATTGATTCTTGGAACACCTTAGATTGATAACCCCATCCTTGGATTCGTTTTAGTCTTTTGATAATCTTGATTAGTAGTTAATTAGCTTTAATTTGGTTTGTTTGATCTCTTAGGTTGTTAGTTAAATTCCAAAATTTACTGCTAGCTTAGATTAAGAAGTTGTATGCATTCCTAGTGTATTAACCATTTCCATATAGATTGATCCTCAAGTATTACAATGACATGAGTAGTAGCTTGAGTAATTGTTAAGTCACACCAAGAAACCGCTTATCAATTTGGCGCCGTTGCCATTTGGATATTTGGTTTAAGCATTAGGATTTTACTTCTTTTTGAGACTAAGTTTTACCTTTCACTTATTGCATACTAATCTCTCTTGATTTGTTCTCTCTTTGTCTCTAGGTGTATGAACTTGAGGTCTAGTGGACACAACAATCTAGTTGAGCCTCTAGACAACATTCACCGCGTGACAAGAGGAGCTTTTATGAGAAGAGAAAGAGAGCGCCTAGCACATCTAAGACGTTTGGGAATGGATATTCCACAAGACAAGGTGGTAAGCCTCAAATGACTATTTCTAGTCTAGTTATTCCATTTTGTTTCTATGACTCATTAAAAGTCCGTTTTAAGCATTTTTGGCTATATACATCTGTTTCGGATCTTCATAGGGCCATTTTAAACTTATAATCCCCATTTGGATTTACTGATGAGTACAGTTTTGATTTCCTCAACGGAATGAGTAACAAGTAAGAGATGCTTCTTGTTCTACTANCACTAGTTACTTCAATTTGTTTCTATGACTCATTAAAAGTCTGTTTTAAGCATTTTCAGATTTAAACATAAGTTTCGGATCTTCATATGACCCATTTAAACTTATTTTCTATATTTTGACTTACGGATGAGTAGAGTTTTATTTCCTCAACGAAATGAATATCAAGTAATAGATGCTTCTTGTTCAACCATTGAGAGCCTCATATGACTATTTCTAGTCTAGTTACTCCATTTTGTTTATATGACTCATTAAAAGTACGTTTTAAGCATTTTTGGGTATAAACATCTCTATCGGATCTTCATATAATCCTTTTACACTTGTTTTCCCCTTTTTCACTTACTGATGAGTAGAGTTTTATTTCCTCGACGGAATGAGTAGCAAGTAATAGATGCTTCTTGTTCAACTATTAAGAGCCTCATATAACTATTTCTAGTCTAGTTACTCCATTTTGTTTATATGACTCATTAAAAGTTCGTTTTAAACATTTTTGGGTATAAACATCTGTTTCGGATCTTCATATAACCCTTTTACACTTGTTTCCCCTTTTTCACTTACTGATGAGTAAACTTTTGATTTCCTCAACATAATGAGTAATAAGTAATATTCGCTTCTCGTTCTACTATTAATAACCCCAAATGACTATTTATTGTTGAGTTACTCCATTTTGTTTCTATGACTTATTAAAAGTCCATTTTAAGCATTTTTTGCTATTAACATCTGTTTCGAATCTTCATATGACCCTTTAACACTTGTATTCCCCATTTGGACTTACTGATGAATAAAGTTTTGATTTCATCAGCGGAATGAGTAACAAGTAATAGTCGCTTCTCGTTCTACTATTAAGAGCCACAAATGACTATCTCTAGTCTAGTAACTCCATTTTGTTTCTATGACTTATTTAAAGTTCGTTTTATTCATTTTCGGGTATAAACATATGTTTTGGATCTTCATATATCCCTTTTAAACTTGTATTCCCCATTTGAACTTACAGATGAGTAGAGTTTTATTTCCTCAACGAAACGAGTAGCAAGTAATAGATGCTTCTTGTTCAACTATTAAGAGCCTCATATGACTATTTATAGTCTAGTTACTCTATTTTGTTTCTATGACTCATTAAAAGTCCGTTTTAAGCATTTTCGGGTATAAACATCTGTTTCGGATCTTCATATGACCTTTTTACACTTGTATTCCCAATTTTTACTTACTGATTAGTCGAGTTTTGATTTCCTTGACGGAATGAGAAATAAGTTATAGATGCTTCTCCTTCTACTGTTTAGAGACCCTAACGACTATTTCTACTCTAGTTACTCCAATTTGTTTCTATGACTCATTAAAAGTCTGTATTAAGTATTTTCAAATTTAAACATCAGTTTCGAATCTTCATATGACCCTTTTACACTTGTATTCCCTATTTTGACTTACTGATGAGTAGAGTTTTATTTCCTCTATTGAGAGCCTCATATGACTATTTCTAGTCTAGTTACTCCATTTTGTTTATATGACTCATTAAAATTCCGCTTTAAGCATTTTCGGGTATAAACATCTGTTTCTTATCTTCATATAACCCTTTTACACTTGTATTCGCCATTTTGACTTACTGATGAGTAGAGTTTTATTTCCTCGACGGAATGAGTAGCAAGTAATAGATGCTTCTTGTTCAACTATTAAGAGCCCCGTATGACTATTTCTAGTCTAGTTACTCTATTTTGTTTCTATGACTCATTAAAAGTCCGTTTTAAGCATTTTCGGGTATAAACATCTGTTTTTGATCTTCACATGACCATTTTAAACTCGTATTCCCCATTTGGAATTACTAATTATTAGAGTTTTTATTTCTTCAACGGATTGAGAAACAAGTAATAGATGCTTCTCGTTCTACCATTTAGAGCCCCAAATGACTATTTCTAGTCTAGTTACTCCATTTTGTTTATATGACTCATTAANACTACGAATCGAGAAGAATCGATCAAGTGAGATCGTTAGAACCTGTCTCTTATACACATCTAGATGTGTATAAGAGACAGCTCTAGGACTCTAAATGATAAAATGCAACACTATAATGCTATATTAGACTCTAAAATAATGATAAACCTACGCTATATGGATGCCAAAATGATGCAAAATATAGACATATCAACGCTCCAATAGAACTGTCTGCATTATATGAAATTCGCAGAGATTTGGCTAAAGAATCCAGATCAAGTTCGAAAGTTCAACCGTCAGACTTCTCGAACGCAGCTGCTCGGGTTGATCAATCAGAAATCTGACGCGGTTTACATAGGTCATGAACCATATATTTACATCTGTGACTTGAATACAAAAGTAGTTGAAGCAATCAGCTACACAGGACGAGCATCTTCGCCTTGGGAACTTTGCACACCTTTGCCGTATTTTATACCTGTGTGGCCTTCTTCAAAATCACTAAGAAGGTAATTTTGTTCGATTCTCATGTCTCTTCTGAGTTCTGACTCTTTTATCGTAGTGTAGATGAATCAACCAAGTCCAAACTTTGATATGTTCTTAAAAGTAACTCATATATCATAGTGTAGATGAATCAGCCGGATTACTAAAAAGTAATTAATTACTACGCAGGAGAAGTGAATGGGTATCTTTTTGATATCCAAATTTGTTGTTTATTTAGGACTATGCACGAGGTGGCTCTTTATGTGTTTGCGTTGAATCGACTCTCATTTTGTTTATATATATCTTCTTTTTTGTTGTATGAAAGGTGTTTGTGAAACCCCAGAAGAAAACAGGCTTACTTCAAGAGGTCTCAAGTGAAGTTCAGGAGACGGCGTGGTTTGTTAATCATGTAGTTGATTAAGTCTAATTATATTTGTAAAGGAAACGTGGCATATTTGGCTTAGTTAATACCTTTGCTTTTGATCCCCTGAACAAACCCAATCCACTTCAGTTTTAGCATCAAGTAGGCTTTGTGGCTAATCATGTAGTTAAGTCTAATTATATTTGTAAAGGAAACGTTCCATATGTATCATTTAATCTTCCTAAATTCTAAAAATGTGCAAAATTTTGTATGAAAATAGAATTCACTTTTCACTTTTGAAAAATAAATTAGAACTCACGTTTTCTATATTCAAAAATGAATTTTAAGAATACTCTTAGCATACAAAACAAGAAGTTTATTTTTTTCATTTTTTTCTATTATATAATGTCTATATGATTTTATATCAAAAATCAAAATTTATGAAAATCAAGTAAAAATTTAAACTGTTTTATAATTATCATCTATTATTTTATTTAGTTCTTAATTTAATTGATTATGCTGTAATAATACTTTTTAATATTTTAATATTTTTAAAAATAATACAGTTGAATTTTTTTAAACCTTATAAGTTTTGTTTATGTAGAATAATTTGGTCATTTTTGATAGAAAAAGTTAATTTTAAAAAATTCTAAGAATGAGTTACTTTTCAAAATACTTTAAATTTTTGTAGTATTCATACAAATTTCCTCAAGTTTGTTTCACAGTTTTTTGCAATAATGAAACGGGACCTAACCTAGTTAGTAATAATTAGTAAAACATACAATATAAAAATGGAAATTGATAATGTTGTGAATAATAATTCAAATCAAAATTAATAATGTTACTGAATTATTAATTGATTGATGATTGTGTTCTTTCATCGTATCGCCGGTGAATGAAAAAGAGTTGTGGTCGCGCCGATAAATTAATTGATGATTGTGTGTTTTTGCGTAGTCGCCAGTGAATGAAATAAAATAGTGTCACTATAAATTAGCAAAAATTATTAAATGTGTGTAGATAACAAGAAATTTAAGCAGCTAAGTTGGCAATTTAGGCCCAACATAGCCCTTTGAACCAGGGTTCGAAGCTCACCCTAGCCCTTTTTTCGCTTCGTTTTTTTAATTAAAGAAAAATCACATGTTTGGTTCGAAGCTCACCCTAGCCCTTTTTCCGCTTCATTTTTTTTAATTAAAGAAAAATAGAAAGACTCGAACTCAACACCTCGTGGGAGATTACACATGTCGCAAGTTGTCTAAAACCGACTAAAAGAACCGATCAGATACAAAACAAATTTGGTGATTAATAAATCTGGATGACTAAAAGAAACCACATGTTTGACTTTATCGTAAATCGTCACGTCTCTCTATTTTCTACCCTTTCGTCTTCAACTCTTCTTATTCCTAATTGTTTCCACCAATTAAGGCATAACCAAAAGTTGAACCTAATCCACTCTTCTCTACTGAAGCATGTATAGCAAGTCTAAGGAACGAATTTTGTGGGAGCTCAAGCGTCTCCACAAGGATCCTTCTTCAAACTTCAGTGCAGGTCCTTTGTCCGAAGAGGACATGTTCCATTGGCAAGCAATTATCATGGGTCCCTTTGACAGTCCATACGTCGGAGGAGTTTTCTTTCTTACCATTCATTTTCCTACGGAGTATCCCTTTCACCCGCCAAAGGTTTGTTTTTTCAGTAACTTATCATCCAGAGGTTTGTTTTTTTAGCTCTATTATGCACAAGTAACAAGATTTTTGAAACACAAAAGCCATTGAGATAAATCATCGAAAACCTTGTGCGTACGAATAAACACAGTACAAAGATTCAGAAACAAAGTTCGTTTTTTTTCTTTCAGAATCTGAAATTTCAACTGAAATTTTGTTCAATCCAAAAACCCAAAATATAAGATCTCTTCGGATAAATAAAATTATAAGACGATCATAAAAGGGATATCTCCTTTTTATAAACCAAATCTCCTTTTTATCAAAACCTCTTAGGAAATCTCCTATTTATTAATCAATCCTCTCAGATCATCATAAAACTAAAGACAAAGCTTAAACCAAACTTCTGGACCTTAGTCGATGAGTCAATATTGAGAAAAAATCACTTTTTAACACAAACGAGAAAGATGATCTAAGACAATCTTAAGGAATTTTTTTTTAGCGATCTTATGACGTGTATGTTATTTTTGGCAGGTATGTTTCAAAACAAAAGTGTATCACCCAAATATCAACAGTTATGGAGCCATTGACTTTGATATACTGAGACATAAATGGAGTCTGAGTACCACTATATCTGAGGTTTCACTTTCTTGTATTTTAATACAATTATGTTCGAAAATAAGACCATCTTTAACACAATTTGTTTGGTGTAATGTATCTAGGTCTTATTGTCTTTTTGTTCGATGCTGACTTACCCGGTCCTTGAAAACCCTCTGGGGTCGGAGATAGCGCACGTGTACCAAACAGATAAAGCTACGTACGATTCAACTGCGCAATACTGGACAGAGATATATGCCATGGGATGATGATCTGATGCAGCGTTTATTCTATTTTTACTTTGGATTTGGACTTGTGGAAGTTTTCCTTTATTTTAAGTATTTTATTTTAACGACAAACATGATATATTCCATTTCCTTATCGCTTAGGGTTTGAGTGAGACATTCCCGAGTAGTCAATTGGTTTGGTGATGGTTTTGGAAAGACACGGGTTTTATTTTTATATTCGCTATTTATTTTTAAGACTTTGTTATTTGAAATCGGATTTGATGCTTTAAGATATAATGGTCTTTGTAAGATATTTTGGATGCGATCTTTAGGAAAATAGTGGTATTGAACTAGCAAGTGGTTTCTTGTGGTGAAAGTTAATACACTTTGACATGCCGTCTTGGTTACGTAAGAGGCGGGTGTCACAGTATAATTTAAATATAAAAACCGGTCATAATTGTAAACTATGATGTGCATCATAAAAAAAAAAAAAAA
Source organism: Alliaria petiolata (assembly GCA_020283515.1). Classification (NCBI taxonomy): domain Eukaryota; kingdom Viridiplantae; phylum Streptophyta; class Magnoliopsida; order Brassicales; family Brassicaceae; genus Alliaria; species Alliaria petiolata. Next base: position 430,234,866 of record JAHZTW010000001.1, read on the forward strand.
AATTAGTATGACTAGAGAATATTGAGTACAACAAGTGTACAACTATGGTAAAAATTTATATTATTTTTTTTCTCGATCACTGCGCCATGGGTTAAATAAGATAATATAATTTTTTTTTACAAAACATGTGTTTAATGTTGTTTTTGTGTTCTCTCGTAGTAGTACATAATGTTTCCAGTAATACCGAAAACCTTGGTAAGACATAGTTGTCCCTAATAATTCTAGTAGTACCGAAAACCTTATTAAGACATAGTTGTCCGTTATATTTCTAGTAGTACATAAAATGTTAAATAAAACGTATTGGTACTCAAAATATTCAAACCAGTACCTAATTGGCTAATTAAATCAAACAAAAACATCAAGTTAACCTTCAAAGTTGTACCTAATAAAATCATCAAAAAACCACAAGTTCAAAACATCCAAACAACATCGAAGAAACAGCCAAACAACTATAAGTTCAAATTAAATTCCTCCATAAACAGCACAAACACTAAAACATCTAATGCTTTGTCTTTTGTTTCTTCCGATTCCCCTCTGTTGCTTATCCTCTTCTCAGATGGTATTGCAGTCATGTGGTTTAAATTAGTTCATGTGGTTTAACTTTTACACTAAAACCATCATAACTGAGCTCATCTTATAAACATGAACTAATTTGTTTCTTGAATTTTGCGTAGAATGCTCCCTCTGAATTGTGATCTTTTCTATATCTTCGAGTCTGTTTTCTTGCATTTGTAATGCATTTAACAATTTCTGATATTTTGATCATTTACTTGATCAAAACTTCAATACAATAGAATGAATACGTTAAAAAGGACTTGAGAAAAAAAAGTTGCCTTACCTCTTTTTAAACCCAAAAATGAACCGTGAGTCAAAAAAAAAAAAAAAAAAAAAAAATCGTGGTCAATGTTCGGCGTTCCCTTCCCATTGAATATTCGTGTGGTTGTGCCATGCAACTATGCAAGCAGGTGAAATCATTCGAACACAGTCATGATCGATTCGAATTGTTCCAGTAACGTCTAGAACTGTTCTAGATCGAGAAGGGAACCGATGTCCTGGTTTGGTCCGAAAGTAACACAAAATAAACCGAACCCGTTCCGTTCATGAACCAAGAAAATAAAACTCAAATCTGTTAAGTACCTTACAATTTTAATGCCCATTGTAATTTCAAGCCCATTGTAATTTCAATCCCATAAACAACTGCTCAAAATTTAGTCAATTCAAACACTTTTGACCCAAACAGAAAAAGAACAAAATCGCTTCGTCTTTCTCGAACCGACGATGAAAGTGAAACCACCTGCAATCTTCTTCCGCGAACTACGAATCGAGAAGAATCGATCAAGTGAGATCGTTAGAACACTGTATTCATCGATTATATTTGTTTCTGGAACGTAATTTCACATTTCTTGTCAAAATCATAACTCTGCATTTTCATACCAAAAACGTGTACACTATTCAAAATATGGCTCTTTCAGATTCTTAACCGTTCAAAATCATTTTCGAAACGATCATGACTGTCTGCAATCAGATGAAATCATTCGAACACAATCATGATCGATCCGAATTGTTTCATTAACGTCTAGAACTGTTCTCGATCGATCGGGAAGGGAACTAAAGTTCTGGTTTTGTCTGAACGTAACACAAAACAAACCGAACCTGTTCGGTACTATGCCAGAACTTTATTTGAGACCGCCTAATGTGTTCGGTTCCTTTCAAAAACCAAGAAAATTAAACTTTATATTAAAAAATTTATCTACAAATATTGATGTACATTAATTTTCTAGTACATTTAGAGACACTTAAGTATCGTGTTTTCTCAATTCTTCCTTTCCTGTTTAGTCTCTACACTTAATCTAGTCCTATATACTTCAAATTTTATTGTTATCTATAAAAAAAATACCACTGGATGTGGATGACCACCCAAAATTAGATATAATAAACTATAGTTGATATATTCACTAATTAGTTTTCCGAAGCAAAGCAAATAGGAAAATTAGATATCCGGTCCGTGCCCAACCTAGTGTCTTTTGTCGTTGAAAAAAACAAAAACATGTTTTTCTCTTTCAGTAATGGTTGCTAGTAGCATTTTCGGCCGTTTCGGTACCTGGTATGGGTTTTAATCATAATCATCAAGTTCTAACCATTACTACTGCAAATTGTACTTACAAAATATAAAGTTATACATTTGCAAAAATGCATAACTACCTATTTTGTATTGCAGCACCCGGAAAAACTATATCCCTAAGCACGACCAACTGCCCTTCCGTCCCCACCTTAAACCTAGGCAACCAAAATCAGGTTCTCCCATTCAGAGTATTCCTAAAACAAGGACCAAAAAGGGAAAAACCAGCATGTATCATACAACATCATTCATCATCATTCTATACTGCAAATAAAAAATAAAAAATCAGTATGTAACAATGGAAATTAAGTGATCAAAGACAATCATATGACACAAGAAAATAAATTACCATTAGTGATAGAGTTGATCTTGGGCCTCCAATTTATCATTCCTCCTTTGCACATGCAGCGTTCTGGATTTGTACTATGGGTATGGAATAAACATTGGATGCAAGTTTGAATAGTCCCGACTACGCAATAAAAGTAAAAGTAAAACGGATATCAGAGGCAACTTCATAAGTTCATAATATAGAAATTGATTAAATTGATGTCGGAAAATACATCGGAGGAGGCGGCAGCCTCAGAGGATGCAGGGGCATCCTCGGAGAAGACATCAGAGGAGGCAGCCTCGGAGAAGACTGCTCGTACTCAGCCTCACTATGCTCACGACAGCTTAAGTATGGAAATCAAACATCAAATATGGACAAATGGAAATCAAAATACGTTGTTAATGCTTTGCCAGGAATATGTAAAGTGAAAATTTGTCTTTGTCTAGGCTAAGCAGAAACCCTTGGTCCCCACTTTTGTCTTTAGGAAGAAATTCTATTACAAAATGCTCTTTAGGAAGAATTGTTATTACCGACTGTCAAAAGAGTGACTTGTCGAGGCACAAGAGCAGTTGGTCTTCCTATTTTGGAAATCTAGACGGAGTGCGGGGCTGTGTCCGAGTCCGAGACCGAGTCCGAGTCCGAGTCTGAGTTGGTCTTCCGTCACCGGTGAAGAGTCCAAGCCTTCCGTCGAGTCCTTCGTCGCCGGTGAAGAGTCCGAGCCTTCCGTCGAGTCCTTCGTCGCCGGTGAAGAATCCGAGTCCTCCGTCCTTGCCAGTGAAGAGGCCGGTGAAGAGGCCAACTTCGCAAGAAATTCGTTTATCGTCTCCCAGAAGCACTGCTCCGGCAAAATATCCTTCTTCGCCGGTAAAAAGTCCGCCGTTTCCAAGTCATCCGTCGCCGGAGAGGAAGCATCGTCCTTCTTGCAATTTTTTGAAACTCGTTTGGGGATATTATGACGATGAATCTCGTACAAAATAAGGAGAACAAACAAAAAGATAACCACAACAATCATACAGATAGTCTTGCTGCTATTCATGGCGATGGGGATGAGAGAGGAGGATTTTTTCTAGAGTCGGGACAATTTCAAAACTACTACTCTGGTACTCCTACTTTTTAGAACTACTATTAAGTGAGGGGCATTTTCATAAATACCACTAAGTTAAGTGGTTCTAGTAAATTAGTAATTGTCTACCCCTCTTTGATGTAGTCGGGACTCGGGAGAGAACAATGCTTAGTTTTTTTTCTTGAACTAAGAAAACAATGCTTAGTTTCACAGAAGAGAAAAACGATCTCAGCTCTACTAAAGCAGTGAGAGTAATCTGTGATGATCCATACGCCACCGAATCCTCTAGCGAAGATGAATCAATCTCTGGCAGTAAATCTCGCCGATCAAAGCGTCACATCTTAAAGATCTTAGTCCAGACGCTGATGGAAAGGTACCGGAACAACGATTCGAATGCGACGTGCAAGAGAGTAGTTGGAAATAATCAGAAATTTTCGTCGAAATTTAGAGGTGTACGGCGGCGAAAATGGGGGAAATTCTCGGCTGAGATAAATAATCCGTTTGAGAAAAAGAGAAAGTGGCTTGGGACGTTTCCGACTGAAGAAGAAGAAGCAGAGGCTTACCAGAGAAGTAAAAGAGAGTTTGACGAACGATCGGGTCTAGTTAACCAAACCGGTTTAGTTAAACCGGAAGAGAAGGACGTAAATTTAACCAAATCCGACGATCTGCTTCCACCGGCGAATGGCAAAATGGTAAATACGGGAATTGTTGCTGTGACGAAAACCTTCGATGTTGGGTTTGGTAATAATAATGCGAAAAAAAGAAGAAGGAATGATTCGTAAAATGTTGAAACCCAATGATTTATGGTTTGATTTTAACACAGAGGAATTTAATTCGAATTTTGATGGTCTAGAATTCGATTTTGTAGAAAATATAACATTTGGATCAGAGTTGCCGATGACAGATAATTTTCCGTTTGATGATATTTAGTTAGCTGATTTTCCAGTTAGATGATTTTCCGATGGATGATTTTCCAGTTGTTGTTATTAAGGTTCGTTTTGGGTTTTGATGGATTTTATCAAAGAGATTATCAAAATATACATATATTATTATCCATTTTCAACATTTTTTTTTCCCCTTCCATCTGAATAATTTTTTAATAGGAGGAACCAGATTTGATACAATACAATACAACCATTCGAAAAAAGCTACAAACAGCCTTTTTGTGTCGGACTAATAGGTAATGATGATACCGTGTTCAGTTTCGCGGCGATTTGACCGTTATTATTAATTTTTTTTGGACAGATATTACATCTTTTTAGAAAAAAAATATAAGTCCCGTTCTTCTTTACTGGATTTGACATACTGAATCTACAAAGAGATTTTATTGATTCTCTACGAACCCCCTAATAAATGTTGGTGGAGTACGGTGCGGTGTTGCCAACAACCTTACTTTCTTCTAGAGTTGCCAACTTTTGATTTTTAATTTTTTTTTTTTTTCTTAACGTCAAATTTTATTTGAATTATTATTATTGAGAGATACAAAAGTAATGCATCAGTTATGGCTGTAGGAATAAAAAAAATGAGATACAAACAATGGATCACTTTGGATTTGAGATTTTGCTAAAATATCTGGCAGGCTTATTCTGTTCTCTCGGAATGCAGTGGAATTTAGTAGCTTCAAACCTCTCTTTCCAAATTCTTGTGTCCCGTATATCCAGTTGAAACAACCAAAATTAATTGTTTTGCCTACCATCAAGTCGATTAGCTTGTTCTTATCGCCTTCGAAATCTAATTAATCAGAACACGATTCGGAAATCGAAGGCTGCTGGTTCAATATCTCAGTGAGAATCCATTCTCTCTCTCCGACTCTCTTCTGTTTCCTTCTCCTTTTGCCGATTGATTATGAGCTTCTGTATATTCGAATCTTGTCTAGCTAATCTGGAATCATAGATCTACAATCAATGTGGCATATTTGGCCTAGTTAATACCTCTGCTTCTCTTTTTGATCCCCTGAAACAAATCCAATCCACTTCAGTTTTAGCATCAAGTAGGCTTTGTGTCTAATCATGTAGTTAAGTCTAATTGTATTTGTAAAGGAAACGTAGCATATTTGACCTAGCTATTCCTGTGATTTACTTGCATTGATCTCATATGGCTCTGTTTGTGTTGATTTTCAGCAAGGTGGTGAGAAAGTGATCTCACAGAAAGCAGGTATAAAATGGCCCGTATTGCTGATCCTACAGGAGGAGTGATTAGATTGCCTAAAACCCTATATCCCATAGAACAAGAGGTAACACCGAAAGGCGAAAGGGAGGCTTAAGAGGAACTACCAACTCTGATTCCCTTAGAAGGCAGGCAGCATTTAGAAAGAATGCTCATGATAATTTGTTATACTCCCCAAATTCTGTCATTTTCAGTCACATTGGATGAGGGCGGAACCTGTTATAGTCAGAAATGTTCTCGAGAAGACATCTGGATTAAGTTGGGAACCAATGGTTATGTGGAGGGCTTGTAGGGAAATAAATCCAAAAGTTCAATGTAAAGGAGATGCGAAAAGCGTGAGAGCTTTGGACTGCTGGGAATGGAACGAGGTCCATCAACCCGATTCTATGTGTATTTGTTTCCTAAGAACAATACTCATTACCATTCTTTTCTCTTGTATGTTCAAATGAATATTCATCAGTTTTTTAGAGGCTACTTAGAAGGCCGCCAACATTACGATGGTTGGCCACATATGTTGAAACTGAAGGATTGGCGTCCATCAGCCTTATTTGAAGAGCGCCTTCCAAGGCATATGTCTGAGTTTATTGCCACAGATGTTGAAACTGAAGGATTGGCCTCCATCAACTAAAATGGAAATACCTCCCGAGTAGATGTGTATAAGAGACAGGAAGGATTGGCGTCCATCAGCCTTATTTGAAGAGCGCCTTCCAAGGCATATGTCTGAGTTTATTGCCACAGATGTTGAAACTGAAGGATTGGCCTCCATCAACTAAAATGGAAATACCTCCCGAGCAATACCAAAAGATAAAAGTAGAACAGAAAGATTATGCAGAAGTCAAGTTGAGGACAAGTGTGAAACCCATAGAAGAGCAGAAAGTGGATACTCTGAAGGAAACCGAGGGCAATGGCACTGAGAGGTCCACGGATGTGCATGGGGGTGCTGTTTGGGATATTTTTCGGAGAGAGGATGTTCCAAAACTTGTTCGTTTCTTGAAAATTCACAAGCAGGAGTTTCGTCTCTCCAAGAACCAACCTGTAAAATCTGTATGTATTAACATATGCATCCCTTGTAAAGAATTCGTATTGAATTAGTTTATGTTCTGTTTTATTTCAGGTTGATCACCCAATTCATGACCAGACTTTTTTTTTGAGTGAAAGTCAGAAGAAACAGGTGAAGGAGAAATTTGGTAAGATTATGGCCTGTACTTAAACATGTTCAACTTTACAAGTTGGTTTATCTTCTTTGCTATGGCGAATGGCTGATTTTGTGTTTTTGTCATATGCACAGATATAGAACCATGGACCATTGAGCAACACCTCGGCGAAGCTGTTTTCATCCCTGCAGGTTGTCCTCACCAAGTAAGGAATAGACATGTAAGCAAATCAAGAAACTTGTATCTTTGTTTTTCATTCGACTGAATCAGTCCTATATGCTCATTCACTGTTTCTTCTTTCCACATAACAAAAATTCAACATTTAGGAATTAGAAATGTTATTGATTTAATATTCAAAACTGTTTACAGTCTTGCATAAAGGTGGCACTAGATTTTGTTTCTCGTGAAAGCGTAGAGGAATGCCTTAATTAATAGAGGAATGCACTTGCTTTGAGTCTCCCATTAATATAAAATTAATATTTTGATATAATTTGATTATATAATTAAAATTTAAATTGTAAAATAAAACTAGACCACTCTTAAAGAGACAAGTGTTAAAAGAGTCTCTCAAATGAATCTCAAAGTCTCTCAAATGAGAGACTCTTCTTACACTCTCTTTCCTCTTTTTAAGACCATCTCCAATGTAAAATTCTATTTTCTCTTTCTCCCCCAAAATAGAATAACTCCAAAATGGAGTTGAGTTTTGCTCTAATGTATAATTCCATTTTTTACTCCAAAAAGAATATTCTAAATAGATTTTATTTCTATTTTATTATTAATAACTTTAATTCTAAAATTTACAAATTAACCCCATTTATTTTTTTCTAACAAAACTTTTATAAATTATAAATTAAATATTTATTAAATAAAAGAAAGTTACATTTTTGACATAAAAAAAAGAAATTTATATAATATCATAAAACATAGAATTTTTTTATTTAAACAAATTATCTTTAATTTCAGCACTTGTAATGTATTTTAAGTTTATTTTATTTTGTAATCTTTTTAAATAAAAATTGTAGTTTTCAATTATTTATGATTATTTATTTTATATTGTTTAAAAATTATAGTGTTCAAATATATATATGCGATAATAATTATTGTTGGGTTGATAAAATAGTATAAAATAAAAATATCTAATATTTAAAGGACCAGTTTGTAAATAAAAAAGTTCAACTCCAAAATGGAGTAGAATATAGATTTGCTCCAAATATGGAGCAATCAATTTTTACTCCATTTTGGAGAAAAGAAATGTAGTAGGGTTGGAGAGAAATTTACTCCAAAATGGAGTTTGGAGCTACCATTGCAGATGGTTTAACACAAGAGTTCCTGAGATTACCAAAAGACCCCAGATCCAGCGAAGATAAACTAGAGGTACACTATTATTACATTATATCTGAATATTCTGAATCATGTCGAACAATTCACCACTAGCTTGTTATTGAGTTGTCAGAATGATATCTTTTTGCTTCTCTTATCACTGCATTGCAGCTTAAGAAAATAGTGCTATGCTGCGAGCTCACCACTATTTGGAGAAGTAGTTACCGTGGCTTGAGATCTTGGAAGTCATATTCTTGCATTTGAGTCTCATTTGCATATTGTAGTGTCATCTTTGTTGAATATATTTTTTTTAAATTAATGTTTATAGGGCGAGTCTAAATATATAAAGCAAGTATATAAGCTTTATGATCGGTAGAAACTCAGATGGAGGTATTAGATACATATTTAGGCAATGGAGGATACTTCTTTAACAACTTTCCTGTTAATCTACATCTGCCAAAAACCCGAGATGTTTAGACCGGAACGAAGGAGAAAACCAAGACAGTACAGAAGTCGATGGTTGCATTACCCGCCGGGCAACTCAAGGTCGCCCAACCAGGCGGTCCGGGGATCTCAACGGAGCCCAACCAGACGGTCCGGAGATCTCAACGGAGCCCAACCAGATTGGGAGAACCCGACGGGGATCATACATACCCTCACCCAAAGGGGCGCCACCTTTGGATCCGCCGGGCACACAAGCTTCACCCTACTCGGTGGGGAAAATGGTCTTTTTCCACTTGAACAAACCGCACGGTGCCTTTTCCTACCCAAACAAAGACTCGGTGCCTTTTTCCACCTAAACGCTTTAAAAATTCAAAAATCCAACCTATACTCCAATTTTTGTGCGTAAAACAAAGTTGACCGTCACAAAGGTTAGTCAACCGTTAAGTTTGCTGACTCAGCTCGCACACGTGGCATTAAAACGATGACGTGGCATTAAAAATCAAAAAAAAAAGTCAGCTTCAAAAATCAAAAATTATAAATATTAATCAGATTTTCATAAACGAAGAGACGGTTGTAGAAGAAAGCAAGTTTCATATTCGTCAATATAATGTCGTTGATCGGTAGAAGTCAAGTCAAAAAGCTTTCCACAAGACCATATGTTATGAATTGACTAAATGACTATATTCTCCCGATTCTACAACCGTCTCTTCGTTTATGAAAATCTAATTTTTCGTATGTCGTTCGATTAACGTTAAAATTATTTAATAAAAATAAAAAATAAATCTTTTAGAATCGAATGATATCTATTGAGTATTTTATTTGTAAATAATAAATCTTAGTTTTAAATTTATCTAAAACATATTCTATTAAAATATATATTTTTGACCGACATAACGCAAAAACTTACGATATCGTCTTCTACTTGTAATTCAACCATTATTTTCTCTCCTTTTCACCACTTTTTTTTTTAGTTTCGCAGCAATTGCAATGTTTCGAAGTAAATTCTGATTCATTCTTTTTAATCCCTATTATTCTTCTTTTTCAATACAACCTTCTAAAGCCAATTATATTTCATCTATCACACAATCATATACATATATTACTATTAAGTTTTATATATTTTTGACTTAGGAACATCTTCATGTATTACTCAAAATCAGAATTTTACTGAACAGTAATTCATTGAACATTAACATCGATCAAAAGCCTGATTAAATCAAAATAGTCTTATTACATATCAGTAAGTGTAATTACCAAAAACTAAAAAAACCAAGGTCTTTTTCAAATTTTAAATCTTAATTAGAGTATTTTGCCAATTTCACTTTTATAATTTATATTATATTATTTTTTTTTATTTAATTTTTTTTTTGATTTGTAAATTTTATTTTCGATTTTTCAATTTTTATGATTTTTATTTTATTTTTAATGTCACGTCATCGTTTTAATGCCACGTGTGCGAGCTGAGTCAGCAATTTTAACGGTTGCCTAACCTTTGTGACGGTCAACTTTGTTTTACGCACAAAAGTCGGAGTATGGGTTGAATTTTTGAATTTTTAAAGCGTTTAGGTGGGAAAAAGCACCGAATTTTTGTTTGGGTAGGAAAAGGCACCGCGCAGTTTGTTCTGGTGGGAAAAGACCTTTTTTTATATATTTAGGCAATGGAGGATACTTCTTTAACAACTTTCCTGCTAATCTACATCTGCGAAAAACCCGAGATGCTTAGACCGGAACGAAGGAGAAAACCAAGACAGTACAGAAGTCGATGGTTGCATTACCCGCCGGGCAACTCAAGGTCGCCCAACCAGGCGGTCCTGGGATCTCAACGGAGCCCAACCAGGCGGTCCGGAGATCTTAACGGAGCCCAACCAGGCGGTCCCTCGCAGAAATGCGCCGATTGGGAGAACCCGACGGGGATCATACATACCCTCACCCAAAGCGGCGCCACCTTTGGATCCGCCGGGCACACAAGCTTCACCCTACCCGGTGTCCATATTTTCCTTTTTCAAGATAGCTTAAAAGACTAAAAATAAAATACCATCCGACGAACTTCTGACAATTTGTCGAACCCAAAAAATCAAAGGATCTCATATGTAGGATTGGCAAGCCATGTACAGTTTGTAATAAACATTTACGTGTGTGTTCTGGCTTGGTGAGCAAGGTAGTATGGCTCTCCATAGATCACTTAATTACAAAATCGCCATTTAGCTCGATTCCCAAAGCTACCGAGTGCTTCGTTGTTGCACAGGGCTTATTTCCATTATATATCGGTTTATATATTATTCTGTAGCTTCCTCTTCATCTCTATCAGTTTATATATATTTCTCTCTCGATTTGCCCCTTCTTTGTTTTGGGAGTCATGCCGAGGTAAGCCTTGAACCCTACTGTTAAGCCCCAGATTTCGTTGATTTGATTTCACCCAAACCCTGAATCGATTTTCTCAACGCTTCCCCAAAAAGGGTCAATGTTTTTTTTTTTTTTTTTTTTAATTCTCCTTTCCTGGGAAGCAAAATCTGAAAGATATAAATTTAAATTTATACTTGTTCGTCTAATTTGGACATTGCCTGTATCGGTCTATTGCTTTCAGTTTTTAAGTATGTAGGATATATGAACTTGTTCTGCTCTACGTATCTATGAAATTTGTGAACTTTTCGTTTCTGCTCCTGACAGTGTTAATTTGCTTGAATCTCTAATGTATGTAACTCTGAATAAGACAACCACGTTGTTGTTTTGTTGTCTTGAGAAGATGATTTACTTGTTTGAGCTCAGCAGCTGTGTTTATCCTCTACATTATTATTTCTTGTAACAAAACTTGGATTGTAGATGGCTGAGGAATCGCAACGAAAGTGAAGAATAAGTCTGTCTCTTCAGCTCTGCAGATGAAAGATCGTGGAGCTTCTGTCAAATGCCCCTGCTGCTCTTACCGCATTGACAACAGCAATGTGAGTTGAAGCGCACTTCCTCTCCAGTCCTTGTCTGAAACAGACGACTGATTTCTCGGTTAATTTGTTGTGTGGTTTCAGGTGCTGGTTCCATGGCCTGGCCTTCCGAAAGGTGCCAAGTTTGACCCAGATGATGAGGACATCATCGAGTTTTTGGAAGCTAAATGTGGGATTGGTGGCTCAGAACCGCACGTGCTTATCGAAGAGTTTATTCGTGTAGTCACTGAAGATGTTGGAATCAATTACACTCACGAAAACCTTCCTGGTAAATGATAAGATTCCACTCCACCGTTGGATTCGCAACTTACACAGTAAAGAATGGCCTTTGATCATTGTTGTTCCTCACGTGCAGACACAGATGGAGAAAGTGTCTTCTCCTTTCACAAGACGGTGCAAGCATATGGAACAGGACAAAGGAAACGCAGGAAGATCACTCCGACATGCCTGAACGAGGAACCAGTTGGCTGGCACAATACAGGGAGAACAAAACCTGTGTTGATCGATGGAGTGCAAAGGGGTTGCAAGAAGATTATGGTGCTCTACAAGAGCGCTAGAAAGGGATCGAAGCTCGAAAAACCAAACTTGGTTTTGCACCAATACCATCTAGGTACGGAAGGAAAGGAGATAGGAGACTATGTTGTTTCAATGATCACATATCAGCAGCAGAAACTAGGGGAGATTCCTGATGAAAGTGAGAGTTCCGGGGTTAGAGGTTTCCCTGAAGAGCTTGATAGAGGAGATTCAGTGACAAAGCTACATCGTGATATTTCTGACGCGGTATGTGCACCTATTCTTTTTCAATACTTCATAGGCATAAACCATGGATTTGTACTTTTTGAGGTGATCTTAAACTGAGTAAAGAGCTATCAAACTGATACTGGAGCTGTCCATTATTTCACTTCTACTTTGGTGACTAAATTTTCTATGGATTTGAGTTAGGTCAATGTGCTGACACACACAACTAAAATGGAAATACCTCCCGAGTAATACCAAAAGATAAAAGTAGAACAGAAAGATTATGCAGAAGTCAAGTTGAGGACAAGTGTGAAACCCATAGAAGAGCAGAAAGTGGATACTCTGAAGGAAACTGAGGGCAATGGCACTGAGAGGTCCACGGATGTGCATGGGGGTGCTGTTTGGGATATTTTTCGGAGAGAGGATGTTCCAAAACTTGTTCGTTTCTTGAAAAGTCACAAGCAGGAGTTTCGTCTCTCCAAGAACCAACCTGTAAAATCTGTATGTATTAACAAATGCATCCCTTGTAAAGAATTCGTATTGAATTAGTTTATGTTCTGTTTTATTTCAGGTTGATCACCCAATTCATGACCAGACTTTTTTCTTGAGTGAAAGTCAGAAGAAACAGCTGAAGGAGGAATTTGGTAAGATTCTGGCATGTACTTAAACATGTTCAACTTTACAAGTTGGTTTATCTTCTTTGCTATGGCGAATGGCTGATTTTGTGTTTTTGTCATATGCACAGATATAGAACCATGATGTCCAGAATTTGAAGACTCCAAGGCCGAAGAGGGAAACAAAGAAATCACAATACAAGAATTCGCCTTTTACATCTGGCAAAGGTGTAGGAATGGGAAGGAAGAGAGCTAAGGGGAATGGTTAGGAATGTCTATGTTTTTCGATGTTTTGATGTTATGGATTTGAACAACTTCTCGGATTATTAGGAACTAATGGTATTGTCATGAACTACTGCTTTGTTAAGGAAAACTGGTTTTATTAAGTAGTACTGGTAATGCATTTTTTTGTGTAATACACAATTTCCAAACAAATCAGTTTCAAACACACGATTGATAAGTCTATTACACAGAAGTTTCAAACACAATATGATTCAAACATAACACGATTGATAAGTCTATTACACATAAGTTTCAACAAAACACACAAAAGATTCAAACGAGTCGATTCAAACACAACAACACGATGAGTCTATTACACAAGTTTCAACAAAACACACAAAAGATTCAAACATCAACACCAAGACCCGCAATTAAGTCCTTTAACTTTGCAATCTCTTCAGCATTGTTTTGCAGCTGTAAACGCATTGGCTCCAAGGTACTGAAATTGCATCGAGAGCTTCTTAGCTCTTGAATCTGGTCCCGTAAGAATGATATTTCTTCCTCAACAGCTTCATCCCACCATTTATGAATGTGGTAGCCATCATTCTCCGATGCACATAAAGACACCATTTATGAATGTCGTATCCAAGAGATCCATATTTCCGAAAAGACACAAATTTCCGAATGCGATCTCACCTCACGCAACTTGCATGTAAAGTATCTGCGCGCTGGGTCGGCTTCTGTGTTAGAAGTCTCCTCGGTGATTCCGCCACCACATGGACAACGCCTAGGAATGCCAAAATCACCATCGGCTAAGGCAAAAAGTATGTCGTAATTCTTCTTGTTCCTCTTTTCTTCTTTGTAGTTCAATGGATGGTTCGGATCCATAGTCTCCTACAATTACTAATTCTCGAACCCATTAAACTGGAGCCACAATCTCATAATACTATCAAGAACCTTAGATTTACAATTTGGAATCCGAATCAACAAACCCTAGATATACAATTAGAATCGAAATGAACAAACCCTACATAGAGAAATGGATTTGAAATCTAGAACGCTTACCCATAAGTTTTTGAATTAAGTTACGGCGATTTGAATGGATTTGCGAGGCTCGGTTTCAAGAGGAATGAGAGCCGAGCCGGAGAGAAGAAGAAGAGATCGAGAAGAAGAGAAAGGAAGGAAAGAAATAGAAAAAGAGGAAATAATGGAAGAGAGAGAAGTGAAAAGTGAAAAGTGTGGGATTTATTATAAAACTAGGTGATCGGTCCGCACCATGTGCGAGCTATAAAATATTTTATATGTTCAATAGATAATTATTTTTGTATATTGAAATTGATTTATTTGTTCATAATTAATTATGTATTAATAATTTTATATAAATATTTAATAAAAAAGAACGATAAATCAAATGAAAAATGTTATAGATTTCAATAGAAATTGAAGATAAAAAGCCATTAACCAAGATTTTAAAATATTTCTTTATATAAAAATATAAATATGATAATTAAATAAACTGAAAGATACTAAAATATATAATAATTTTTTTATTTTTTATGGTTTAATTTTTTTTATAGACATAAATCGTTGTAATATTAAAGTATTGATTAATTTTCTTATATATTATGTAAATGTTATATTTTTATGCATATACAGTTTTAGTGTTTAACAACAATCACACAAACGTTTCATATCGTTTTGTGTCTTTTGAAACTAGTTTATTTTAAAAATTTTTATTTTTTTCTACCGTTTACATTAACATATAATTGTAAATATAAAAGTTATATTAAATAATAATTAAATTCTTATAATATGTCTTGAATATTATCTTTACTATCTTTTCTTTTCTCCTTACACAATATAATCTTTACTTATCATAAAAGTTATATATTTTTTTTTAACCTATTGCTAATTAAACCAAAATAGATTTTATAATCTTTACTTATCATAAGAGCTGATAGATGGTTGACCCACACATTCGTACGTACCAACCACCTCACCGCTCTAAGGACATATAGAGATTTAAAAAAGAAAAAAAATCTTTATTAACTAAAATTAAAATTGGACTGTAATCGAGGTTAACAAAATGCATGCACGACAAGTTCGTATGCGTCTTTGACTTTTGCATAATTAATATTTATATCCACACGCATATTTGTAGAAAAATTGATGTATGCCTTTTATGTGTTTAAAAAAAACAAAGTATATGTTTTGTTATATATATTTTTATAATGTATAGATGAATTTTAAAAATAAAAAAATACGTATATTTTGCATGTAAGTATGAGTTAAAAATAAATGAATTGTAATATTTAGGTGTTGGTTAGTTTTTTGATATTTTTCGCAAATGTTATGTTTTTACACTATGCAGTTTTTGACATTAAAAAACAATCATGAAAATCGTTTCTATCATTTTTTATTTAATCATAGTAATTATTATTTTCTAGTTAATTTAAATTTTTTAATTTAAATGTTATAATCTATTGTATTCATGTTTTAATTTCATAATTTATTTAATTTTAATTCAACCAATCAAAACATTTAGTTTATTTAAGAAATTAACTCAACCAATCAAAACATTTCGTTTATTTTAGGAAATTTGACATGTCACATTTACATGTCATCAAAAAAATACACTAACTTTGATCTAGAGTTGACAAGTAAGCTTTTTTCATTAAAATGGATTTTCAATTAATAGGAAGTAGGATGTTGAAAAAAAAAAAAATCTTCCCCGTTTTGTTGATTAAAATATACATTTCTTATCAACATAGTTGTACCAACCCCAATGCAAACACTCAATTGAGTATCTTAAACATTTTTAAATAATAAAAAAAAATAATAATAATAAGATTTAAAAAAAAAACAATTGTGACGAATCGTGTCGTGACACGTGTCATAAGAATCCAAAAAATTGGATCCTAAATAAGACACCGGTCTAATACTGTTTACTGCCAAATCATTTTTTTTTAATTTTTTAATTTTTTTTTTGGGACTTTAGACACTCTTGTGTCTCCATTGTTGTTGGTTGTATCCGGTTGTACGACGGTCTTAATAGTTGTATTTTTGGATTTTTTATGTATAAGTAGTTGAACCATGATAAAAAATTTGTTGTTTTAGTTGTCCACTTCTTGTTCCGACGTGAATTATGATTTATAACAATTTCATAGTTAAATTTTAGTAAATACATATTTTTTTATCACATTTTCATCATAAGTGGTTAACATCAACAAACTTTTCCTTATACTATAAGAGGCGTTTTATGTGAAGACAACTATATGTTCGACCAATTTGAAAAATAATGGTATCCGTGTTTTTTATTGTTTATCTTGAGTTCTCGATGACCAAACAATCCCTAAGTTGATGATTTCTGCTTCCGTTTCTGTGTAGTTTTTCAGTTTCATTGTATCAGTAATATTAGTATTACCAGTTATACATTATCACGCAGTTAAACGAGTATTATCAGTAATACCCAGACCGAAAGTAAAGAACGTAGTTTTGACATAAAGATAGAGCCGATCCTATTTCAAAAGTACAAATACAAACATGAATTGCCAAATACACAAATCAAACAGTATTACCAGTTAACCAATATTCCAACCTTCGCCTCGGCATCCTTTTGTTTTTCGTCCTTAGACGTCGTTCTCCAGCCGATGGAAACCTTCTTGATTGCTTTCTTCCCGCCTTTGTGATATGTTACCTCCAATTCTTTTATGTTGTCCGGTATATTCCACACAGACTTATCCGACACTACATAAACGGTCTTGTAAAAAGCTATTGTCCAAAGGTCAACCCAATAATAATTCGAGCACACGTCATGGAAACGAATATTCTGCCCTCCCCTATCTCCACTCTTCCACAATTCTATGAGAGCAGCTACTGCGTGCACACAAGGATATTTGTCAATATCAAAACACCTGCAACTGCAACATTTTCTAATCAACGACACCACATATTGTTTCCCATCACTTCCATTGACAATGTTCCCATGCCTCAAACTGACTATCTTCTACATCATGTGCAAGCTCGACATATTCATCATCCGACCTAACCTCTCCACTTACATCATCCTCTCTAGTAGCATCATCCTCTCTAGTAGCATCATCATCCCTACTAACATCATCCTCCCTATTAACATCATCCTCCACTCCCCCACCATGATGTTGTTCATTGCCTACGTAAAGAGTCATTGCACCAGCCATACAATTCATTTCATCATCTCTTCGATGCAACTCATAGTTCACACCATAAGAACTTACTCGGACAACTCTTGAAAGTTCCTCGGACAATTTGATCACCTCCACATGCAAAACTCCTCTACGTTGCTCATTATCCATGGTGGTTAAAAAAACATAAACAACCTCATCATCCACAATATCTGATATTATGCCACAGTCCATTAACCGTGGCCTGAATCTCATTCTCAATTTCGTCTCATTTTCATCTATCCCGATCTTCTTGCATATTCTAGCTTCTAACATCAACTTTGTTATCTCCTCCATAGATGTCTTAAACGACAAACCGTAAACGCGACCTTCATAATTAAAATGTACATTTACGTTTGTCGTCATTGTCTCCTGTAAAATGAATAGAAATTGGATTAAATATGATGATTTCAGTAATACAAGTTGTACTAGTTATACAGTTAAACCAGTTGTACCCAGTTGTCCAATCGCTGTAAATCAAGCCCAAAATTCCTTCTAATTTACTTACAATTCACTACGATTCAACCACAAATATACATTCATTACCAATCCTAAGACCTAATCGACGCTCATCGACCCATGAACCATGCTTAAAAACACAATGTGTACCCAAATTCGATTTCAATCAATTTGAAATCGCAAAACCCTAAAATTGAGTGATTAAATTCTTTACTTTTAGGTGAAATGCAGAAACACACCTAGATTAGGATGGTGTACGGGATGTTTTATTGTAAAATGTATGCGCGTTATATATTTAGGTTATTCTAAATATAATAGGTCTGGATAGACTTTGTAATAACCTAAATACAGTATATAACTCCACATACATTTTACCGCATTTTACCGTACACCATCCCGTACACCATCTTTTGCAGAAAACCTAAAATATAATTTACTTAAGCTCGATACCTCGCTTCAAGGGCTGGGGATTATACTCCTTTATTATTATTATTATTTTTTTATTTTTTATTTTGTCAACAATTTGAAGATGATTTTGTTCAAAAATTTTTGTCAAAAAATTACAAATTTGAAATACTCTTTTTATTATTTTACAAGTTTGAAATAACCTTAAAAATAGGTGTCAAACATTTTATTATTTTTGAAATACTCTCTCTTTTTTTTTCAATGTCTCGATTCATCGATGGAGTTTTCTGAGTTTGATTTCTTAGTGATCGCTTCAATTTTATGGTCTAATAGGTATCTGTGGATTTTCAGTTTAATGAATCGAATCAACACTATAATTTTAGAATGAGAATTTATATATTCTTGGCGTTTGAATTATGAATGTGATGTTTTTAATTTAATGTGATTTTGATTTTATGTGTTTGGTAGTTCAGATACTTCATACTTGGCCATGAGAATTACTTTAATGGCGGATTTTTCAGTTTGCTAGAAATTAACTTTTCTTATAGATGAAATTCCCTTAGCTTTGTTTATATATGTTATGTATGTTGCTTCAGGACATGTTTAGATGTTTAGAAGACGTTCTGAGCATGTTCTTCCCGTATTCTCACTGTCTAGATAGATAATCATATATATATATTTGATGTGGTGTTATTAATACCTTTTAAAGATACTATTTGACTATTCCTACCTTTTACACGAATTCTTCGTGTACGGGTGCGGTAGACCACCAAAGAACGTTTTATAGGAATTCAGTACGGGTGCAGACTCGGGGAGAACAATGGTTAATATATACAATCATTGGTTTTCTCTCCCAATGATTGTTAAATCACATAATCACGTTCATTTCGTTCGATTCATCTAAAGCACAAAATTCGACCAATTGCAAGCCTTCAACATCGCTTCCGTTGCTTCCTCTCGGTTTTCCACTCAAAACGGTATATAAATTTATATAACAAATTATCTGAATCGAATTCGAATCTTGTGAAATCAAACCGAAATAACCAAACTAACCAAAATGCACTAAAATTTTAATTAAATATACAAAAAATTATATAGTAATAGTTAAAGTTAATTAATTAATCTTGTTTTGCATTAGGGACCTCGCACTTGTAGGAGAATTATCTTTCCATGTAGGGGACCTCGCACTTTTTGAAGAATCATCCTTCCATTTAGCAAGGGTCTCGAATACGTCCACAGCGTATTTCTTGCGAGCAGCAGTGATGTCTCTCCCGGTGATTGCCTCCATTTCTTTAGTGCTGCTTCCATAAATGTGCATTTCGATGAGCTTCAATGCAACAACACCACAATCACTTTCGCTTGATGTCTGGAATATTCCTTCTAACCGCTTCCATTTGAATTGTCTAAGCGCTGCTGGGTGAATGTAATCACTACATATATCATTCAGAAGGCAGGGGAACATATTTTCTATATGGTCCATACGTTCTGCTGCTTCTTTTTCAGGCGTCCTCTGAAGAAAGGGATCCAGAACATGAATTTCGCTGGAACTCAGGTGGATGACAAGACCAACCCAATGATTATCCTCCCAACACATGGGGCAGTAGATGGTGTCATAGTCTCGAATCCATAATTTGTCTTTAGTTGTTGTATCTCCAAGCAGAAACTTAGGGAGAAATTTGTGCCACTTGAATGACGATTCTCGATATTGGGATTTGAACTTAGAATATTCGTCAGCGAGTAGGGAGGGAAAATGGTGCTCAACCACGGAAATGCGTTTCTCGATGTATGAGGTAGACCACTTTTTATATAGCATGGCTGTTAGTACCTCCATTTCCTATTGAAATGTATGTACATTAATGAATTGTAATACATAAAAAAAAAATAGACAACATGAAGAGCACTATACATACTTGGCCTTCTAGCAGTTGGTGCGATTTTGCAAGTTGGGAAAAAAAATCTTGTTGCACATCATCTCCACATGTTAGATGATATAACCTTTAATAATTGATGAGTTATCAGTGAGTGAGGAAGATGTCAGATAGACAACAACTAGTTAGAAGAGGTGAAACACATACTTCTTTGGATTCAACTTGACATTTTTCGTAATGCGGTTGAAGGAACTAGCCTTCAATTTCTCAAGTGGATGGTACTGAACCTGAGTGCCGCCTTTTATCTTTGCCTTGGTGGAGGAAACAAGCCAAGGTGTAACACCTACACATGATCATGGTACAAACATAAGTTTTCAAGAAAGGTGTAACAATCTGTCAAAAGCTTCAATCAGACAAATAGGTGGTGGAAATGACGGTCAAATTAAGAGTGGTTGTACCTTTTGCCACAGAAGCATCTTCGGAAGTTTTCCTCTTCCTGCCGCAGTGCTCACTCTTCTTCTTAGTTTCATCTTCTTCGTCCTTGCTCTCTTCTTGTCCTACAGTGATACATGGTCCCAAGTCATAATTTGAAATTTATATTGATTTGAAGTGTACCCACCTTTGTGGCTTCTCACCTCCTAAGCTAGTTGAGAGCCCCGTCTCTCCGGGAGTAGTTTGGTTAACCAAAGTTCCATCTACAGAAGTTTGAGTTTAGTGGCTTGGTAATGGCAGAAATATATTACGTGTGTGCATCATATTATATTTGGTCAACCAATACAATATCAAAGAATTGGAATCTCACCATCCTGATGCACATCTTCTGGCTCTGTGGTGTGAGCATCCTCAGCTTCCATTGCTTCTGTACCTATTATGATTAAAAGTGGCATGTTATTGAGGTATACTAGCCTTCACTTTCTCAAGTGGATGGTACTGACCCTGAGTTTCGCCTTCTATCTTTGCCTTGGTGGAGGAAACAAGCCCATCTGTTGGTTTCTTAATTACGCCCCCTCTTCGCCTGTAATGAATGGAACACATCCGATCGTCTTGGAGATTTTCTGTTGGAAGTACTTTTTGAACAGGAGGGCTGTCGTGAATTGTGTTTGCAACATTATCCTGCATCGCAGAAGAGGAGTGGGCTCTGCTGTCGCAAGACTACAAGATGGATAATACATACGCTTAAAGAATGCTAGCTAAAGAATATGATGTGGTTTAATTGAAGGCAAAGAAACCTTGTTTCTATCTTTGTTAGAGAGTGAATCAGCAGCTTCTTCACCAATACTTCCATCACCGGAAGCCTGTTTGCAGTGTTGCTGGTAAATACACCCCATGCAGATATTAAGATTCTACTTGCATACAGTATAAAGAATGAAAAAGGAGTACCTCAGCTGAATCCGTTGTGCGAGGAGAGCGATCGGTATACTCGCTCCAGTCATCTTGACTGTAGTCATCTGGTTCAGTTGAATTGTTCCTTGTCGTCGTGCCAACATCCTCTTTCTCCTTCCCGTTACAAGATATTGATTCAGCAGCATGCATACCTTTTTTTTTTTTTTATAAATTACTTACTCAAATTTAAAACATCATACCTCTCTTTTTTTCATTTTCCTCTTCCTTTTCTCCTTGATCATTTACTTCTTCTGCATCTTCTTCTTGCCCTAATTCCTTAAAAAGATCATCAGCCGAGTGTTTCTCATTTTGTTTCCTATGCTTCTTTGAATCTTTGCGAAAGACACAAAAGATCTATAAAAAAAAACTAGTTACACCCACTTAAGATTCATAAAAGTGAATGATGTTTACATGTTTCAACAATATATATATGTGATACTCAATGTACCTTACTGCCATTTGTTGTCTCTCTTGCTCGTTTCTCAGGCTGCTGCTGCTGCTTACGTTTTTTTCTTTTCTGCTGTTGTTCTTCCTCTTCGATTTCCTCGGACTCCATAGGACGGTCTTTTCTCCTAGTCTTTTTTGCTTTACAGGTTTGGTCTGTCTGGCCATTGTGGCAATCTGTCTGGTTACTGACACCGAAAAGATGATTGAGTATCTCTCGGATTTCGGTTCTCAGCGCATAGGCTTCCTCCGGTCTTAAGTTCTGGGAAATCTGGATGAATTGAGACACAGTTTTTACAGGAGTAAGAAGATATGTGATTTGGTATTAAGGAAGAGAGTTTGAGATAACTCACCATTTCAAGATCTTTCTTTTTCAGCCTTTGGGGCGCCACCTCGATGAAACGTCTAATGAAGTAGAGAACAAACGTACCACAATCGTAACAATTCGCCTGTTGCGGAACCTGGTTGCACAAAGAGAATACCACAAGATCAGTGGGTGGTTCTAGTGTCTACACAGTCAGTCAGTCAGAATTCAGACGAAGTCGTCTAACAAAAAATTTAGAGTCAAGAGACTAGGAAGGTAAAAGACTGACCTGTATATGAGCTTTGTCTATACTACTTTGGATTTTTTTCCATGCGCTTTCTGAGAATGGTAGATCCGAGGAAGAATCATCTTGAATTAAACATTTCCATTCACCTTTTAGAAACCTGAAACAAGTTGTCGCAGAATCTAGTGAATATGGTGACTGCATTTTCAAACCATGGTAATTACTTCTCCTTTATGTACTGAAAAGACAAAGCTGCTAGTGTCCCACCTTTTGACATTTTCAACAATGGATCGTTTTTCATGAAGTCCTAATGAATCCAAATGAAGAATAGTCAGTCCCGATAATTCATCTTCCTTGTCTGGGATACAAACGATTGCGAGGCTCCAGTGGTGACTGAAACATGGTACACAAATCATGGTGAAAACACAAGTTCTTTAGAAATTTTATGAAACAATCTAAAGATTTACGAGGCGGATAACATTTTTCCATCAAAAAGCCAATAAAGACAGGTTTTAGTTTAAAGATGACATGACTTTTAAAATAAAAATCCAGGCTCATCTCGTAAAGTTGTAATTGCAGAGGTAAAAGGAAAACTACTTACTCAGCATGTATTGGTATAAATATATATGCCTTACATATGGCTGATCTTTCTATAGAGAATAAGACAATAGGCCATTACAGCATTTTCTTGATATAATCAGGAGAAATACTCACCTCGTAAGTAACGACGTCCCTGAGCTTCTCGTAGAAATAAGTGCTAAAGAAATGATAATCAGTGGAGATTTTTTTCTCGAGTTCCTGCTGCAAGAACCCAGCCAAAAAAAAAAACACGGGGACAATACTCACATAGCAGTCATGTGATGTTTTCATATATTGGACATCATATATTGCAAGTCTTAACACTTTAAAAGTCACCTGATGTAGAAATTCATAATAGGCGTTGTTAGACATTTTCTAGGCGCAAGGCACTCAAGATCCTCAAGACAGACTTTAGCAAAGTTTAGATCATCCCTGGTGAAATGAATTGAAGAAAAATCTTTGAGATTTTGAGAGTTACGGTAAGATATAGCCTAAGATCAATCTTGAGATAGATTTACCTTGATGGGTAAAATATTTCTTTAAGTAAGCCACTGCCTCGGAATTTTTCCTCTTGGAGTTCTGCGACCTTTTCACGCAGCATTTTAATTTCTACTTGGAGTTCTGAGACCACATGACTCGTTTTTGCCCATTTTTCCTCCAGTGACTCATCACTTTTTTCTTGACTCTCATTTTGTACGGGAAATCTCTGACTTCATAGAGAAATGACTCCCTCGGCTTTTGACAATTTTATGTATTTTGAAGCTTCTGTATCTTCAATATCCTTATAAGTAGGCAACACTGTCCACGAGTACCTTGTGCAGATGAACTCAGAACCAGGGTTGTCCACTCTAGCAAACTTGTCTTCTAGCTTTGGCACAGAAGCTAGCAACCACAAATGCAGGGCCATGGGGAATCCCCAAAGACTATATTTTCCTTTTACAAATGACTTCTTCTTGGGAGCTTCATTTACCGACTGTACGAGAAGGTCGAAAGCCTCCTTCCCCAGGCATGACCTGTTATATTACCTTTCGCCCACTCCACATATTTATGCGGACATTTATGGAGCGGCTTCTTCTTATTGTGGCGCTTTAGAAAAATACTCTCGATAAGGACTAACATGGCCAATCTGAATTTACCTTCCTTTGCATCATCAGGAAGTTCTTCAAATTGACTTATCAAATCCTCCAGAGTGTGTCCCACTCTTGTTAGTTGATCAAGCATTGGCCACGATAACTCCTCAGCCGCTGCTTCTTTGCCTGTTTCTACACAGGCTAATCCCGTAACCAAATGAAATTCTCGTAGTGAGAATTTCATTATTTGCGCAGCAAAATGGAACCAGAGTTCATCGGGTCTTGCTGTTTCAATCCGACGCCAGTTCAAATAGATAACTAGTTGCCCCGAAAATCCTAATCCCATTCTTTTGTGTTTTTTCTTTTGTGTACCACCACCTTCCTTTAACGCAAGGTTGATGATTGGCCCGAGGAAAGAATTCTCCAATCTTTGGAACACATCCAGGGGTAGCTTGTCTTTAAATATCTCCACATATGAAAAATCTGAAAAGCAAGAGAGTCCGGTCTTACTGCCCGGGTTGACCTCTCTCGGTGTTACCTTTTGTCCTATGGGATATTGGGTTTTAGCCAATCTAATCTCTCCTCCTGTAGGATCAGCAATGCGGGCCATTTTGTACCTAACACAAACAGAGCCATATGAGATCAATGCAAGCAAATCACAGGAATAACTAGGCCAAATATGCCATGTTTCCTTTACAAATACAATTAGACTTAATCAACTACATGATTAGCCACAAAGCATTAACAGAAACGAGGACGAGACGAAGATGATAACATACCACGCCGTCTCCTGAACTTCACTTGAGATCTCTTGAAGTAAGCTCGTTTCTTTTGGGGTTTCACAAACACCTTTCATACCAAAAAAAAAAGATAAATATATAAAAACAAAATGAGAGCCAATCCAACGCAAACACATAAAGAGCCACTTCGATTGTAGATCTATGAAAAAGATTCGAATATACATAAGCTCATAATCAATTAGCGAAAGGAGAAGGAAACAGAGGAGAGTCGGAGAGAGAGAATGGATATCGAATCAGCAGCCTTCGATTTCCGATTCGCGTTCTGAATGAAACGAATCGTGAGCAGCCTTCGATTTCCGAATCGGGTTCTGAATGAAACGAATCGTGAGCAGCCTTCGATTTCCGGTTGGTGTTCTGAAAGAAACGAATCGTGAGCAGCCTTCGATTTCCGGATGGTGTTCTGAATGAAACGAATCGTGAGCATCCTTCGATTTCCGATTCACGTTCTGAGTGAAACGGATCGTGTTCTGAACTTTAAGGCTTTGTTCTGAAAGAAAAATAAAAGAATAATTTCAAAAATAATAATTTTTTTGATACATATTTTTAAGGTTATTTCAAACTTGTAAAATAATAAAAAAATTGTTTCCTTGTTTTGCATAAATTCGCAGCTATGGCGTGGTATGGCAAGGTTGAAACATTATAGTGTTAATATAAAATATAAAAATATAAATTTTCTTTTGTTAATTAATTAGATATTAAATAAAGGACAATTCTCTTAAATAGCCCAAAAACAAGTTTTTGATTCAAATAAATAAAGCCTACACGCTGATTTTTGATCAGAAATAGCCTTCATTAGCCAATGAATATTTTTCTGAATTAGCATTTTCTAATGACGATTACACAGCCTCACTTCTCATCTGTAACTTCTTCCCTTCTCTTCTCCTAAATCGCTCTACTTCTTTTCATGATACGGATTCTTTTGCATTACAAGTTTGAACCTTTGAGATAGTCATACCTGTGGATGAATTAAGAACCTCATACGTTTGTTTTTTTTTTCGTTCACAAAAGCTGCATGCAAACTGTTTGAAGAAATTCCTAAGAGAGAATTTTGACATTTTTCCTCCCTTTGTCTCTGCTCGATTCTGGTCCGATTCGATTACTTGATGTCTGAATATTAGCCCGTTGGTGTTTCACCTGTCTCTTATACACATCTAGATGTGTATAAGAGACAGCCTGTAGGATCAGCAATGCGGGCCATTTTGTACCTAACACAAACAGAGCCATATGAGATCAATGCAAGCAAATCACAGGAATAACTAGGCCAAATATGCCACGTTTCCTTTACAAATACAATTAGACTTAATCAACTACATGATTAGCCACAAAGCATTAACAGAAACGAGGACGAGGACCTCTTGAAGTAAGCCCGTTTCTTCTGGGGTTTCACAAACACCTTTCATACCCAGAAAAAGATAAATATATAAAAACAAAATGAGAGCCAATCCAACGCAAACACATAAAGAGCCACTTCAATTGTAAATCTATGAACAAGATTCGAATATACGTAAGCTCATAATCAATTAGCGAAAGGAGAAGGAAACAGAGGAGAGTCGGAGAGAGAGAATGGATATCGAACCAGCAGCCTTCGATTTCCGATTCGCGTTCTGAATGAAACGAATCGTGAGCAGCCTTTGATTTCCGAATCGNATGTTGCCTTAAGATTTGGTGGTGGATAGTGGATAGATAATGAGGAAGGTATACGAGGGGAGCTAAACAAACAAATACTGTACTTCCCTCGGTTTTCAATATAATAATAAGTGTTTAAAGTATTCTGAATCATGTCCTGAGTCAAAGGAATCGTGTTCTGAGTGAAACGAAGCATGTTCTGAACTTTAGGGCTTTGTTCTGAAAGAAAAAAGAGTATTTCAAAAAAAAAATAAAAAAAATTTGATAGATATTTTTAAGGTTATTTCAAACTTGTAAACTAAAAAAAAAAAGTATTGCACACAAAAAAACTAATAAAAAAAGTATTTCAAAAACTTGCATAAATGTTTCCATTCAAAAAAAAGTTTGTTCTACTTTTTTAATCAATTAAAATAATAATAACTTGATTTGTAATGCATGCAGAACAAATTAACAAGTTAAAAAAAAATCATTAACTTTTTATATATATACTGTATATGTGATTGGTGAGCATTAGAGTAATTGTTAAGAATCGAGAGGAATACAATTGAGAGAAAAGAAAAGTGATAATTAGAATAATTGAGAAAAAATATGAAAATGGAAAAAAAGGTAACTTGAATGGTAATGAGAGTATTTGAGAACTTAAAAAATTTATGATATATAATCCATTTGAGAATTTTTTATAATACTTCATAAAGCTTTTTTGTCTGATTAAGTTCTCACATATGCAAAAGAGCAAAATAAACCACACCAAAGATCCTAAGATGAAATTCCATTTTTCGTCTGATTTCCTCTGGTTTCCATTGTCTAATTATGGCAAAAGTCTTCTCCATCTCAATCATACGTGCCTCCAGCTTTAGTCCCATCTCCTTTATTGCAAGCCTTCTCTGTTTCAATCTTTTAAAAATGTCATCTTTTCTCTTACCTTCACTGCACAATTTGTCATTGCATCTCTCCTTTTCTCCATATTCATCATGGAGACAACAATTTGCTTCCTTAGTGAAATCATCAATCACAGGCCTCTTCTCTGTATTGAATTTACCATGAAGAGAACAATAAATCAAAGACCAACAGATAAACAAACCCTAAGTTTGAATCAAATTTAGTTCCATCTTTTTGCTCCATTACAGCCACAGGGGACATCTGATATTCCAATCTATTCAAGTGCTTCTTTCATTAGCTACTTCGAATCTAGAACCCACCAATTATGAGGGAAACAAAATAATACTATAATTCTACATCTACAAAGTCTCGGTCATAAAAATTAAACACGAAAATGCTAACATCACTTGCCATACCCTAAGCTCGAACATTAAGAAGCACGCACTCACTTTGGTCATCAGCAGTTTTAATGCGTACAAAAACCGAGGAAAAAAAAAGTGTGACAGCGACTGTGATGCAGTGATACGGCAATTTGATAGTATCACAATGTCTACTAGTATTAAAGACAACACAGGTTGTTTTATTTGTGGATTAGAGGATCACTGGAAAAGAGAATGTCCAGAAAGAAACCTCCAAATTCTGCAAATATTGCAACAGAACCTAAGGAGCCTATGGTGTTAAGCGTCAGCACCCAAGACACAATGAAAGAATGGATTACGGACTCATGTTGTTCATACCATAGTACACCAGACAAAGAAGTCTTGTTTGACTTCAAGGAGTTCGATGGTGGTAGAGTTTTGATGGCTAATAACACTCATGGTAACATCAAAGGAATGGGAAAGATTCGGATTCAGAATCCAGATGGTTCTGAGGTAATACTCACGGATGTCAGATACATGCCGGAGGTGAGTAGAAATCTGATTTCATATGGGATGTTAGAAAAGTCAGGTTGCAAATATGCAGCAAGTAATTTCATGGTGCATTTCTACAAAGATAAGAAGAGAGCAATATCTGGAAAATACAAAGATGGTTTGTATTATCTTCAAGGCGTAGTTGCTAAGAATGTGGAGAACGATTTTGGAGTTGAGAAAGAAATCAGAAAGGATAAGTCAAAGAAGGTGACATTCAGTCAGAATCTGATTCAGGGAACAACTCCTTATGGCTTTGAAACAGAACGTACATCAGCTCAAGGTGGAGACTTTTCATTAGAAGAAATCGAGTCTCAAGAGAGCAGTGAAGAATTTGGGACAGGATCTTTACTAGATGAGTACGTGAAAAGTAAGAAACAGAAGTGTTGGACTAATGATACAGAAGAAGAGAGTCCGAACAGAGAACTTCAGGTTGAAGACTTGGGTAAAGTTTCAAAGATATTGGGAGAAGGTATTTTTGGAGATAAAGCTAAGGGAGATGTGAGTCTATCTACGATTCATACAAGCAGGAATCGATTTGATTTACCAAGTGAAGCAGTACCGTGACAGAAGTTTCAGGCTTGAGGCAATCTCCTCAACGTCTAAAGGAACATAGCTCCAGGTAACTCCATTATTGGCATTGTACTCTCGCAGGAAGAAGAACAAAGAAACGGATTAGTTTCACAGAATGTTCTTGTGTCAATAAGTGAAAATCATATTGATTAATGGGTTAAGGGAGTTACATGTAGGCATCTGGAATTGCAATAAGGAGATATTGATTCCAGGTGGAGCTGTTGGTGGAAAGATTCAGGAGAAGACAAGTTAGTTTTCGGTGTGTCTTGAATCTCAGAAAATAAGGCGAGAGTGGGTTATTTCAAAGGTAAAGGACTCTTTATCCTCTTTGTCCTCATCTTTACCACTGCTTTCACCACGTTCAATCCGCTTTGCAAAAAACTGACTTGCACCTTCAGCCTCCTCAACAAACTTTCTCTTAGCATACTCCTTCCGCTTTCGTACATAGAGTAGAGTATCAGGATCAGGTATTGTTTCCTTGGCGTATTCTTCAGTAAACTCTAAAGTCGCCAGAGCAGGTCCACAGACAATACCTCCTGTTCGTCCACACAGCCATTCAGCACGTTCCTCGTCATTCTCATCCAAGGCTTCCTCATTGTTTTCAATCTCTTCTGCATGATCATTCGAGAGAATGATAGATGGTTGCTGTAAATCATCAGGTTTGGCCTCCTAATAAAATTTAATTATTATTCAACTAGGAATAAAAAAACTAAATATCTAAAATATGTGAAATAATCTAATCAAAAGCTAAAAAAACTCTTAAAAAAAAACCTGTGTTCTATTATGAGTGGTTTTGCATAACCGTTCTCGATCTTACCTTTTTATGTTTACAAGTGATCTAATTTTAATTTTTTTATTTTTTTCATGAGGGGAGAGTCGGCTCTGCGCAGAGAGTCCAAAAGACGATTCTTAGCCACGCTTCGCCACGTGTACAATTCGACAGATTTTTTTTTTCTTGGAAATCGTACATTTTTTGTCGTGACGGAGGAGAAAGAGAGAAAGAAGAAATTGATTGGGCCCAGGT
This sequence comes from Alliaria petiolata, assembly GCA_020283515.1. Lineage (NCBI taxonomy): Eukaryota > Viridiplantae > Streptophyta > Magnoliopsida > Brassicales > Brassicaceae > Alliaria > Alliaria petiolata. The sequence continues at coordinate 430,264,738 of JAHZTW010000001.1, forward strand.
GGAGATTGTAAGTTTAGGGGCCTCATTCAATTTATTCTCTGGCCCATATTAGAATCCAAGACAAGAAAGAAGTAATTGGGCCAATATTGCATAGCCCAATTGCAAGTAAGAAAACCGTGAACAATTGATTACGGGTGTATTACTTAGACGTCAAGGAAAGAAGACCTAACACAAAAAGGCAGAGAAGCACCGTGAATCAAAGAAGTATAGTACAAGCAAGATAAGAGAGAGAGAGAGCAATTGAGAGAGAGGAGAGAAAAGAGAATCCAAGAGAGCAACCGAGAGAAGTTCGAGTCTTCTTTGTCGTGTGTTGTGAGATTCAAGTCTTCTTCTTCTTTTTGCTCTAATCTGTGTCTTGTACCTGTATACAAAGAAAGCGACAGTTAGTGCGTTTGTATAATCCTTTGATAGTAGAAGTTGTGGGAAGCGGTTCCCACCCGAGACGTACCGGTTAGAGGCCGGGAACTCGGTGATCAAACTCTTGTGTCTTTTACTTTCACAAACACCAACAAACAAGTCATATCCAAGCACTAGTTCAAAGCAAAAACCCTAACAAATTTCACTTGGTAACTGGACTACCATGCTGGGAAACAGAAGAAGAGGCCCTGATAGAAGACAACTTTACGTGGCCCTTATGTGAAGGTTCGTTACACATTTGTGACGATTTGCTAGCTCAGATAAAAGAATTACCTGAGGTTGCAGAGGAAGGCAAACGGAGGCTAGGGATGCTGTTACTTATTGAGAGTATCTTCTTGATGCGCAAAAGGCATCTGCAAGTTTCCGAAACGATATGTGGAAATAGCGTAAGGTGATATGACGAGTTATCCTTGGGGAAAGGTTGCTTTCAGCACTCTGATAGATTCTGTAATAGCGATTGCTTCTCCTCCTCCCGAGAAGAAATATGATGTGAAAGGATTTCCTATGGCGTTGCAGCTATGGCGTTGCAGCTATGGCTTTTGACTTCCGTACCAACATTAGAAGCAAAATATGCTCGGTTGGTAGGCCCGGCCCAAACAAATATTGGGCCCTGTGCCAAAATTTTTTTTTAAAATAAAATTTAGTTACAAATCTGAAATTTTGGACCATAAATTGCACATTTCTAAATTTAGGCTAGCAAAGGCGGAAGCACTTAGGGTGGGAGTTGGCCCAAGTGGATGAGGCAGTGGTGCATTCACCACAAAGGACACAAATCTTACAAACAAGATCATTTACCGGTCTACAATGTCAAATAGATGGTTTTTGGAAGGAGACAGCAGCTAATGCTGGGCTGGGGTGGTACTGCAATGGGGCTGGCATAGAAGGAACCCTACTGGGGGCACGAAATGTACGGAGAAGCACATCCCCACTACACGCCGAGTTAGAGACCTTGATTTGGGAGAGTTCTGAGTTAGTGAAGATGGTGACTAAACCTGAGGACTGGCCGGCATTCTCACTACATCTGGAGGAATACGAGACAAGCAGGAAGGAGTTCTCTTCTTTCTCTCTCTCGCACATCCCACGAGCGCAAAACCAGAAGGCGGACAAGTTAGCACGAAGTGCTCGCGACTACCTTCATCCTATAGTATATGTAAACTCAATTCTACCGGTTTGGATCTCTGAATCGTTTTAAAATTTGAGGTTGTTGGAAAAAAAAAAAAAAATTTAGGACCCTTAAATACAATAAAATCTAAAAAGAAAAATGATGGGACCCAGTGCAAAAGAACTGTTGGTATAGCATGTGTGCAATGGTGGTTCTTAAGTGTGTTCTTAAAATAAAAAAAGATTAAAATTGAATGAATAGTGAAGACTTGGACATGCTTTAGTTCATTCTCTCTCTTGCCATTCTCTCTCTTTCCTTTTATAATTAAATATTAACTAAGAACCAATTCTTATGTTTTAACCATTGCACATACTTTAGTCCAGTTTTCTCTTTTTTTTTTTTCTGATTCTCACAAGAATATGTCTGAGTCAATCCGTGTTAGTGGTTTAGTATTCCTTTTTGGGGTTTTAAAAGGAATTCCTTGGTTTGTTAAATTTTTGTATGTGTTTAGTTTTATTCTCGTGGTTTTGTAACCGAACGCGTTCGGTAGAAAAGGAAAACGTTCTGCCGGGTTCTGTTGTCTTGTATTACGCTAGGACCAAACTAGATTCTTCTCTAGTTTTTATCGAAAATAATGTTTCACCATATAGTTTTTATCAGATAATTTTATTTTTTCTTAACTGTATATATAAACTTGAATTATTTTCATTTCTTTCTCATTTTCACAAAAAAATTGGAAGATAACGCCCTAAGTTTACCAAGTCATAATCTGGCCGTAGTCGTACGTGAACATCCGCCGCCAATGGCTGACTGGTTCGTACATGTGCGACTACGAATGAATTTCTGATATTTTGATCATGTACTTGATCAAAACTTCAATACAATAGAATGATTAAGTAAAAAACGATATGCTTGATAGTTTTAGTGTAAAAGTTATTGGACATCATCATCTTATCATAAAGTTTTTTGTGAATTTAAGTGGAGAGTACACTGATTTTCTGAACTAAGAAATTGCATTTGAAATGGTTGAATTAGCAGGATAAAGTTTATGTAATATTTTAATTATGTAATATTTTAATTATTGATTGAAATATTTAAGAGCAAAAGGAAAGATTCGTGTCCCTTTGCTCTTAGATTATGTAATATTTTAATTATTGATTGAAATATTATGTCTATATATATATATAAGATGTGTATATAATAAATAATTTTTGAATAAAAATACAAATTAAATAATTTATGAATTTATGTGTAGAAACTTCAAACATTTATTATAATTTTGAAACCGAGGGAAGTATTTGTTTGTTTAGCTCCCCTCGTATACCTTCTTCATTATCTATCCACTATCCACCACAAAATCTTAAGGCAACATGCTAACGGTAAAATGTTTTCCCGTACACCAAACCGTACACCGCACCAAACACCGCACCGTACTCCACCAACATTTATTAATAAAAATATAAATTAAATAATTTATTAATTTTTGTTTTAAACATTAAACATTTGTTTTTATTTTGAAACCAAGGGAAGTATTTGTTTGTTTAGCTTCCCTCGTATACCTTCCTCATTATCCACCACCAAATCTTAAGACTACATGCTGCCGGTAAAATGTTTTCTCGTACACCATCCCGTACACTACCAATATTGGTTTACCAATTTATTTAAAATCTAATTAATTAACAGAAGAAAATTTTATATTTTTACATTGACATGTATTTTTATTGTTATTGGTTTATAAGAAATTAATGCATAATTTTCTAACCTAACTTCATAGTTAATTGTTTTTGTTTTGCAGAAAATCAAAATATAATTTACCTATTTCTTTTATTTTTGCACTAATTTTTTATGTAATTTTTCCATTTTAATTTATAAACTGATGTGGCAGTTTTTGATTAGAAGGCTGCTCACGATCCGTTTCACACAGAACGCGAATCGGAAATCGAAGGCTGCTCACGATTCGTTTCATTCAGAACACCGTCCGGAAATCGTAGGCTGCTCACGATTTGTTTCATTCAGAACACCATCCGGAAATCGAAGGCTGCTCACGATTCGTTTCATTCAGAACACCATCCGGAAATCGAAGGCTGCTCACGATTCGTTTCATTCAGAACCCGATTTGGAAATCGAAGGCTACTCATGATTTGTTTCATTCAGAACGCGAATCGGAAATTGAAGGCTGCTGGTTCGATATCCATTCTCTCTCCCCGACTCTCCTCTGTTTCCTTCTCCTTTCGCTAATTGATTATGAGCTTATGTATATTCGAATCTTGTTCATAGATCTACAATCGAAGTGGCTCTTTATGTGTTTGCGTTGGATTGGCTCTCATTTTGTTTTTATATATTTATCTTTTTCTGGGTATGAAAGGTGTTTGTGAAACCCCAGAAGAAACATGCTTACTTCAAGAGGTCTCAAGTGAAGTTCAGGAGATGGCGTGGTATGTTATCATCTTCGTCTCGTCCGCGTTTCGGTTAATGCTTTGTGGCTAATCATGTAGTTGATTAAGTCTAATTGTATTTGTAAAGGAAACGTGACATATTTGGCCTAGTTATTCATGTGATTTGCTTGCATTGATCTCATATGGCTCTGTTTGTGTTAGGTACAAAATGGCCCGCATTGCTGATCCTACAGGAGGAGAGATTAGATTGCCTAAAACCCAATATCCCATAGGACAAGAGGTAACACCGAGAGAGGTCAACCCGGGCAGTAAGACCGGACTCTCTTGCTTTTCAGATTTTTCATATGTGGAGATATTTAAAGACAAGCTACCCCCGGATGTGTTCCAAAGATTGGAGAATTATTTCCTCGGGCCAATCATCAACCTTGCGTTAAAGGAAGATGGTGGTACACAAAAGAAAAAATACAAAAGAATGGGATTAGAATTTTCGGGGCAACTAGTTATCTATTTGAACTGGCGTCGGATTGAAACAGCAAGACCCGATGAACTCTGGTTCCATTTTGCTGCGCAAATAATGAAATTCTCACTACGAGAATTTCATTTGGTTACGGGATTACCCTGTGTAGAAACAGGCAAAGAAGCAGCGGCTGAGGAGTTATCGTGGCCAATGCTTGATCAACTAACAAGAGTGGGACACACTCTGGAGGATTTGATAAGTCAATTTGAAGAACTTCCTGATGATGCAAAGGAAGGTAAATTCAGATTGGCCATGTTAGTCCTTATCGAGAGTATTTTTCTAAAGCGCCACAATAAGAAGAAGCCGCTCCATAAATGTCCGCATAAATATGTGGAGTGGGCGAAAGGTAATATAACAGGTCATGCCTGGGGAAGGAGGCTTTCGACCTTCTCGTACAGTCGGTAAATGAAGCTCCCAAGAAGAAGTCATTTGTAAAAGGAAAATATAGTCTTTGGGGATTCCCCATGGCCCTGCATTTGTGGTTGCTAGCTTCTGTGCCAAAGCTAGAAGACAAGTTTGCTAGAGTGGACAACCCTGGTTCTGAGTTCATCT